>CM075021.1:2432308-2450534 GCA_037576675.1 Pangasius sanitwongsei | reverse complement strand
CCAGACCTCCTCACCAACATCAGTGCCTGATCTCACTAATGCTCTTGTAGCTGAATGAACACAAATCCCCACAGCCAGGCTCCAACATCTAGTGGAAAGCCTTCCCAGAAGAGTGGAGCTTATTATAACAGTAAAGGGGGAATAAATCTAGAATGAGATGTTCAACAAGCAGATAATGTATGAGTATGATGGTCAGGTGTCCACATACTTTTGGCCATAATTTGTGTGTGTGTGTGTGTGTGTGTGTGTCTCTCGGCTGGACTGTTGTGTGTATCTGGGTGTCAGTAAAAATCTGCACTCAGTATGTGTTACGGTTAATAAGCTCTCCAATTCTGAACATTTTATTGAGCTTATTTTTACAGTTGTTCAGTTGCAGGAGTATCCTTTCCTGTGAATGCCAGATACTGATTAATATCATGTTGATACCCCAGTGATTTTTTTTTTTTTTAATCTTCATAAATGACATGTATTTTATTTGTTTATGCAGGAATGTGCTCAGTATTTCCTTGAGGTAAAAGACAAGGATATAAAGCATGCTCTGGCCGGCTTGTTTGTGGAGATCCTCATCCCTGTAGCTGCTGTAAGTACCTCACTGCCCGTTGGCTTCATGCGTGCGTGTGTCTGGAGGTGTGTATGCTCCTGAGAGCCACCTGGCCGCATGCTTTAGACTCAATGCTGTCTATTTAAGATGTTTGTTTGGGAGTTGCATTCCAAAGAGGAACCACAAAATTTGACTTATGTATCCCAGATGCAAATATGCAGCCTTATCTTCGAGTTAGAGCCACATCCTTACTCCTCGTCATACCGATTGCGCAGTCTGCAACCTAGCGCTGAACTTTTCACAGTGTACTGGTGCTTCAAGGAGCTAATTAGGCTTAACAGACTAAAGGAGAATTAGACTTTCAGCTCTGTCATTTTCACTGTGGCCCTGAATGGAAGAGTAAGATGATTAAATTCTTTGTCAGATGCAATGCTGGAAGGCTGTTTACTTGAATTCTTTAATGAGATCACTGTAACAGAATGCTTGGATTAAACTTTTGAATTCAAATCCTGATAGTCTGTGTTTGTGAAGCTTATGCTGTGTGTACTTAGCTCTGTGTATTTAGCTCTTTGTTAGGGCCAAAACTGACCGAATGTCCTCACAGAAATGTTTTTTTTTTTTTTACATGTTTATTTGGGGGAAAAAAGAAAAGAAAACCATCAGAAAAATATTCAAAATATTTCTTTTTTTGGTAGTCTTTTAGGTTAGGGGTTTTTCTTTTGGGTGTAGGCATAGCATTTATATTAGTTACAGTAATCATTTTGTCAGTGGAACAACCTCACACAGATGTGTGTGTGTGTGTGTATGTGTGTGTGTGTGTTAAGGCTGTGAAGAATGAGGTGAACGTGCCCTGCCTGAAGAACTTTGTGGAGATGCTCTACCAGACTACTTTCGACCTCAGCTCCAGGAAGAAGCACTCATTGGTAAATGCAGCTCTCATGCAGCGCCTCTCTCTCATTCTGGGTTAATGCACTACCTCGTAATTTTTTCATTGATAAACACAGACATTCCTGTTTCAAAAAATTGCACTAAATGGCTCCTGAGTGGCGCAACACGAAAGCGTTAGCCTTGTCCTCTGGGAGATTGTGGGTTTGAATCCCGATGCTGCTGCAGCCATTTATGGCCAGGAGGCCAGAGAGCAGAATTGGCTGTGCAGTCAGGGTGTGAGCGATCACTAGACAATGGTGGGTTCCTGTGAGTTTGAAAAGATGGAGGTTTGGCTTTACTTCTCAGAGGAAGCACATGCTTTCCCCACCCTCCCTGGTTGGTAGCTGTCGTGTGAGAGTTGGCTAGTGGGTAGGAATTGGCAAGACCAAATTGGGGAGAAAATCGCACTAAATTCAAGAATAGCATTGATTTCGAAGATTGCATTAAGCACAGTCAGACCCAGAATGAAAAATACTACAGTCTGGAACATTTGCAATAGTAAAGGATGGAATGATTTCAGAATAGGTACTGGCTTGAGAAACAATACCACCACCATGCTGGTGTTTTTCTCTCAGATATTGCTCTTTGGACTACCTTTGGACTAGAGAATGATGATAACTTAATTTTACCCCCACTGACTGAGTATATCTTCCCTCTCTCTCTCTCTCTCTCTCTCTCTCTCTCTGTAGGCACTGTATCCTCTGGTCACATGTTTGCTGTGTGTCAGTCAAAAGCAGTTTTTCCTCAATAACTGGCACATCTTCCTGCAGAACTGCCTCTCACACCTAAAGGTACAACATAACCACTACAGTAAAATTCCTGTCTGCTAGTTTTCACTCAGTCATATTCTCAGCTTAACCTAGCATAATGTGTCAGAACTTAAACACAGTCATAAAGGTTCGTCTAGTTTTATTGGTTCACTGCAAAAAATGATGGCTATCTAGCGTTTTATATTATAAGATTACAACAAACCAAATATATGATTGTTAAACCCATTTCTAGACACGTCTTACTAAATTCAAGCTTGAATTAGACTTTTTTTGTCTTTCTGATTTTAGACATTTGTTTTTACAAAGAAGTAAATTCATCTATCTGTCTGCCAACATAGCGTGAAATGAGTTAAAACGTCTAATACAGGCTGAGATCTCATAATAAGAAATATTAAATAAGTTTGGCCATATTCCAGATATTTTCACTTGCTAAGATATCATTTCTTGCTGTATTAATATTATAGGGCTTTCTGAAGTCCTAATGGTTGCCCTGGAATGTTACCTCTAATAGTGACGGAAGGTGTTACGACATTATTTTTTGATAAAGCTCCGTTAGCAGCTACTTCAAATATATAATATAACGTCAGTTTCTCAGTATAATCAGACATCTCGTGTAGGAACTCAGCATTTTAACATCGACATACGGTGCTATGAGTCATCACTTAAAAAAAAAAAAAAACACACACAAAAAGGAAATTCTTCTGCAGATGAGCCAATCATCATGTGACTCTGGAATGATTGACACTCGCGGCTGGCGCTCTTGTGTTTCAGTTAAAGTGTAGACACGAGAAACTTCTACATGCACACTTTCATATTTATTGCTGGACGTACTATCATTTTTCCTGCAATAGGTAAAAAGAAAGTAAACTTTTCTCTCATGAACTTTTCTGAATGTCTACATTTTAACAAAAAAACAAAAAAAACCAACAAGCAGCAGCCTTTTCCCATAAACCGCATACACACACACAGATTGTGCAGCGTTTTTACCCTGCCAGCCCATACCTCCACTTCCACTCAGGACTACACAGTATTTCTCTTCAGCTCAGGTTAATTTTAGTTATTGGACCATTAGAAAGTGGAGCCCTGGGTTGTTTTATGTCTGCAGGGCAATAACGGTGTAGTGTTTAGTGTTTACTGCTTGTAAATGTTTAAAAGAATCAATTCCATTAATAATACATTACCGTAAGTACTTGTGTATCAATAATACTAACTCACATTTTTTTGTATCGATGCCTTAATTCATGTACATATTAATATAATGTGCCTGTGTAGGTATGTGAACATGCTTTGTGTGTGACTCAAAGCTGAAAATTGAGTAGGCTGCTTCATAGATATTTGATCCGTTGTGAAGTGTCAGATCTTTCTCTTGCTTTTTTCCTCCTGGTGATGTAGTGCAGGAATTGATTTTTTCCCCCCCCCCCAATGATTCCCTGATTTAAAGTGATCATGTGCTTGTAATTCAGTGTGAATTTTTTTTTTTTCCCCCCATTTGATTCTTGGTGATTCCCTCGGAGTGACTGGTTCAATTAGCATTTAATCCGAGCTTTTCAGCTTTGCTTCCGTTGTATGAGGCGTCTTCTGTCGCTCCTGTGATCCAAACTGGTTTCTGATCCAATCGGACTGATTCTTATTTTGTGCATGAAATCAATCTGTAGATTCAATGTTTAAAGCAGGGTTGTCATCAGTGGTGCGTAGAAGCTTCTGTAGCCCACTGGCTTGTGATTTGGAGGCTCAATATGGGGTTCATTTCTTCCTGATTGATCCATGATCTCTCCCCCGTTCAGTTCTGCTTTTTACTACAGCTGTTCTTTCACTGTTCTCCTCTTGCGTGTCTACGTCTCCCCCACCCCACCTTTGAAATCGCTTTGCCTGCTTCTAGTCATTTATCATCTTTCTTTCCAGCTGTTTATAACTAATCAGAGTGCTCCTTTAGCAATAACACTACTCACTGCTACAGCGTCTAACATTATACTACAATCCATTGTACTCGGAAAATTCCAAGTCGATTTTCCCAAATTCCGATCTAAACATGTTCCAGTGTGTCGGTTCGGAAAAACATGGAAACACAGATGATCAGAGCATGGTCCTATTTTTATGGCTAGTCTCTGAATTTTATAAACATTTAAAGAAGAGGTACATGAATTTTTTTTCTCCACAATTAGCAATGTGAAAGTATATAGTCTTGTACAATTTATGTCACAAATCACAGTTACGTTACAAATCTAAACTTACATTTCCACAACACAAAAGCTACATGTTATGTAAAATCAAGTTTTATCAGGTAGAAATTGACGCAAAGGGAAATCATTTCCTGTTCACTGGAATGTTTTTGGGAATATTGTTGTGACGTCCCCCGACTGGGAATTCCGAGCTGAATGACTGTTCCAATGCACTTTTCTGTTCCATGCCGAGTACAGTGGATTGCACTGTTAGCACTTCTCCATTATCTTTACGTCTTCCCATGGTTTATTATAGCAGTGTGTACAGACCTCTTCCAAACTCTGTACAACACTCTCACAAACCGCTGTGCATGTTATTAGTGGTTAGGTGTATATTTGGTTTGTGTGGGTTCATGTTTGCTCTCTCTAGTTCTTACTATCATCTTTTGTTCTTTTTAAACATGCATGTTTTCCTTCTACCTATCAAACTCCCCACCCCATCTTTGTCTGTCTTTGTTTTTTTTTTCCCCTCCATTTTTTTTTTCCCCCCTTTCACAAATTCACTTGCTCCAGATGCCATCAAACAACAGCATCCGTAAGCAGATTGAGACTCTCCAGGTGAGTGGTGACTGACTGTCAGGGGAGCTGATCTTGTCTGTAGGAGGTCTCCTGATTGGCCTTGTCTTCTACGTGGGTTTATTTGACTCCTGGATCATTGTGCTTTGACCCCTTGCAACTTAATAGCAGACTAGACATTTGGGCATCTACTAGCAGGTGTTTGCTCGTGGATTTGAGTAGAAAAGCGGTGAGCTGTTGTTAATATTTACAAAAAAAAATTTTTTTTATTAAGGGTTTTCAAATAATACAAACACAAACAATGACAATAAAAACAATCGGACAAACAAACCCACAGCGCTGAAAATAAACGAGTACATACAGCGTACCTGAAAACATATATCTCTACCTGCTTAAGTTAAAAAAAAAAAAAAAAAAAAAAAACAGAACAGAAAAGGAAAAAAGCTCTATCAAAATAAATGTTCAGAGTTTTTGTAAAAAAAAGAATGGAGAGGTTCTCAGAGTCTCCAAAATGTATCCGAGTTGTGATTGAGATCATAGGTTAATTTCTCCAGAGGAAGAAAGGATGACAGCTGGGATATCCACTTAGTGACAGTCGGAACCTGGGGTGTAGACCACTTCAACAGAATACATTTTTTTTTAGCCAAAAATTAACGGGTTGTAAACAAAGGCTTAGAGTCTGAGTCAAAAAGACCTTTAGGAGTGTCATTCAACAAATACAGTGAAGGAGATGAAATAAAACGTTTCCCTGTTATCTCCTGAGTTACAGAATGAACCCCTCTCCAAAATGATTGGATGTGATAACAGAATACGTGAAAATAAATACTCTTATATGTCTTACATTTAAAACAAAGATTTGAACAACCTGGGAGCATTTTATGGAGACCAACAGGTGTAAAGTAAATTCTAATGAAAAAATGAAAAAATTTGAAATTCTGTTCATGTAAAGAAATTGAAGTACATAAATGCTGTTACTGTTGTTAATATTTGATCGAGGTGCCCACTTCTGTCACTGTAAAGCTAAGCTTCGATTCAGTTTTGGAGCTGCGCACAGTGATCGGCTACATAAAGTTAAAAAAATTAGCATAAAAAAAACGGAGATGTGTACATATAAAGCATTTAGGAACGCCACCAGGTTGCCCACAAACACACAAGCTCACTGATGGCATCCCTGTCAATGCTTGTGGGCTATGAAATGTTTGGGCTCTTAGAGGAAAGCGGTTCAGTGGACCTCACTTCTAGTCGTGCTACCTGTGTATGTCTTTGCAGCTGCACCGATGATAATCATTTGGTCTGTTTTTAAAAGTTGTGCTTAAGTACTTGTGGGTGTTTGTAATGGACCTGGAGCGTAGGAGTTGTTTAGTGCATGTTGGACAAACTGTAATGTTTTAATCAGAGGCTTATTTGCAGGGGTTTTAGAAATTCTTTGAATTTTGATGCATCATCTCTTCCTAAGGATCAGTAGAGTTGTGTTAAAATCATCAACGTTCTTGGCTTGTTAAATTACATTAATGAAGCTGATTCCTCACTGTGACAGGAATCTGAATCATCAATGCATGTACTGACAACTAGTTTGATTTCGTTAATTCAGATAAGAAATTTGATTTGATCTACGATATGTGTGCGATATTTTCATAAATCTGAGATCTTATACTCTGTAAAGGTTACATAGACATCTTATGTTTTTAGAACAAAGATCCCAAAATGTCTCGTGTAGCACTGGAGTCCCTCTACAGGCTGCTGTGGGTTTACATCATCAGGATCAAGTGCGAGAGCAACACCACCACACAGAGGTAACACGGCCACGTCCGGCAAAAATGCTAACATGTGAAGACAAACGGAACCAGACAAACTTATTAGCTACTCCACAAAACTATCTGTAGATGTTCGGGATAAACCTAAAATACAAAATCCTTGAGCTGCATCACCAAATGAGCATGCTCTTCATTTAGTGACTCTTACAGAATTGTTAAATAGTGTGCAAAGACCACTAAGCCCTTCTCTCTTTCTCTTCTAGTCGCCTCCTCAGTATTGTTTCAGCACTTTTCCCCAAGGGCTCCCGCAGTGTGGTACCCAGGGACACACCACTTAACATCTTTGTCAAGATCATTCAGTTCATTGCTCAGGTAAGCTTGGAAACAACAAAAGTCACGTCAGTTCATTCTTAACATTCAGGCAGTTCTCACTCGTTTAGACTCCCCTTGCACTAGTATTCAGACATTCTCGCCTAGGGTGTGTGTGTGTGTGTGTGTGTGTGTGTGTGTGTGTGCATGCCTGCGTGTGTGTTTTGGAGAAGTGGCCTATAGGGACCACTGAGAGGAGAACTTCTATTTATTTGGCTTCGGAGTTTCAAAACATGTTAACCAAAATCATGAAAAGGGAATTCAGCTGCATTTTTCCTCCACAACATGGCGAAGTGAAATGGTATATTTGGGCCTGTGGTGCTTTAGTTTTATCCATCGGAATTTGTGAGACAGAGGAAAAGTAAGGGAATTTCGTTCGGGAGGTGGTGACTGTTGCAGCCAAAGTTTGTGTTCATCCTGAGATGTTTTGCGTTGCATCACCATGGTAAGAGGAAGAAATTGTGTGTTAAGCAATTAGGGCAGATGACTCAGGCACATTCTGACCGAGCTAACAAGTTAAACGAAAGGTCAGTTTCAGCAGGACAATTTTGGGTGTAGAAAATAAAGGCTTATTATGTGGATATGTGTAGTATTTTTTAAGCTCTGTATGTCCTTACTGGGGGGGGCATGGTGGTTTAGTGGTTAGGACTGGTGCCTCGCACCTCCGGGGCTGGGGTTTGAATCCCACCTCTGCTTGGAGTTTGCATGTTCTCCCCGTGCTTAGGGGGGTTTTCCCCGGGTACTCCGGTTTCCTCCCCCAGTCCAAAGGATGAATGGCTGTGTGAGTGTGTGCACGATTGGGTTGGCAGCCCGTCCCCCGCCTTGTGCCCCAAGTTCCCTGGGGTAGGCTTCAGACTCCCCGCAACGCTGTGTAGGATAAACAGCACAGAAAATGCATGGATGGATGTCCTGACTGATCAGTTATTGACATTTTGTCTTATGTGCCATCTGTGCTATACAGGAAAGGCTGGACTTTGCCATGAAAGAAATCATCTATGACCTGCTCTGTGTTGGCAAGTCTCACAAGACCTTCACCATCAACCCAGAGGTAAGAGGACACACACACACACACACACACACACACACACACACACACACAGCATAAAGCCATTATTATTTTACCTCCCCTTCATCTCACACCTCTTCCCTCTCTCAGAGAATGAATATAGGTTTACGGGCATTCCTGGTGATAGCAGACAGCCTCCAGCAGAAAGACGGCGAGCCACCCATGCCCACCACCGGTGTCATCCTGCCCTCGGGTAACACCTTACGGGTCAAAAAAATCTTCCTCAACACCACCCTCACCGATGAGGAGGCCAAGGTCATCGGTAAGAGAGCATGTCTTTCCTGAATACCTTCAAGAATACCTTGGTTTGTGTGCTAGCTGTGTCATGCTTTCTGAATGATCAGTTTTCCCCTTTTCTATGAACATGGCATTGTAAGAGTGTGTTTTTGTTTGGTCTGTATTCCACAGATCTATTTATTTTTTTTGTATCTCAGCCCATTGTTTTATACCTGAAAGCATTTCTCAGTCATTGGCCGCAGCTGAAGGGTTTTTTGTGTCTCAGTACTGAGTATATTGTGTGACTGCCTCATGGTATGTTGTGAATTATGTGAGAACTATGAGAATTCAAAACACAAAAAGGATCTTTTGTTCTGTTTAATGTATGTATGTATGTGTGTGTGTGTGTGTGTGTGTGCGCGTGCATGCATGCAGGAATGTCTCTGTACTACCCTCAGGTGAGAAAGGCTCTAGATAACATCCTCAGGCACCTGGATAAAGAGGTGGGCCGCTCCATGAGCATGACCAGCGTGCAGATGTCCAATAAGGAGCCAGAGGACATGATCACGTGAGTGCTCTCTGTCTGTCTCATGCATTTTATTGATTGGGTTTATATCTGTGCAGTTCAAATGAGCACTACATTACAGTTGCAACTGAAATTCAGTCGCATGCAAAATGTACAACGTGCACATATTTCCTGTTGTAGTGGAGAGAGGAAGCCGAAGATCGATCTGTTCCGGACATGTGTAGCCGCCATCCCCAGACTGATCCCTGATGGCATGAGCAGACAAGACCTAATTGAGCTCCTGGCCAGGTAATGACCTGCCACTTCAAACCTCTGCGGTCGCTTGGAAAAAATAGAAGTGGTTTGTAGGATTAAACCCAGAGTTGGGAAACCTGTGACTTGCAGGCCATGAACTATGAGCTGAGCTGAATAAAAAAAGAATTTCAAATTTTTTGAGGCACTTCACACACCCAAGTTTCACTCATTTGTAAGATGAAGTGAAACTGAATGTCTAAAATTTGTAGAGTGATGCACGTTGACAGAAGTAGGATTCCGCTTTTTTTGTTTGTTTTTTGGGTGGGCGACCACAGGTACCCCTTAAAGGTCAAAAAGTCATTTATTATTGAAATCATTAGAGATAAGCCAAGAAATACATAAATATACCAAGTGTCATCTTAATAGCATGTGTACTTTGTGAGTTTTAAAGGTGTTTCAAAAAAGGGGGCGTGGCATGTCACAAAGGACCTCTGGGCGAAATTTCAGAACGAGTGAGAGTGGACTCAAAACATTTGCGGGTTTTTATTCTCAAACTTGTACTAACGGATGGTGCAAAAAAAAAAAATCAGCAAACTCCATAATGGTGTGTTTCCACTCTCTGGTTGATTTGACGTGGACTCACCTTTCCTTTCTTAAAAATGTGAGAAATTCAACAAATTTACTATAAAAAGCTCAAGCAAACTTTCAGCAAGCTGAAAACGTTTGGTCTCTGGACTATAGACTGTTAAGATCATTGTGTTCATGTTTAATGGGTCAGGTTTGAAATTACTCCTGATATATTTTCCCAAGTCTCTAATTCTCATGAATGTTAGTCAAAGACGGTAAATGAACACGTGTTCATGTGCATATCCTGCAGACTGACCATTCACATGGACGAGGAACTGCGTGGCCTGGCGTTCACCACTCTGCAGGCGCTGATGGTGGATTTCTCCGACTGGAGGGAGGATGTGCTCTCGGGCTTTGTGTACTTCATCGTGAGGGAGGTGACGGACGTGCACCCCACGCTGCTGGACAACGCTGTCAAGATGCTGCTGCAGCTCATCATTCAGTGGAGACAAGCTGCACAGAGCAGCAACCGCAGCCACGACGCACAGGTGTGTGTGTGTGTGTGTCCCTGCTCTCACTGTGGCTTTAAAAGTGTAGTATCATTTCATATGCAAAAATAAATATATTTTTTATAGATTTTGTTACAACACTGTTTCTTTTTGTGTGTGTGTGTGTGTGTGTGTGTGTGTGTCAGGGCTCTAAGGGGAGTGGGTGTCTACCTCTGGAGCGCTCTCCTGTCGTGGGTGTGCTGCACGTGGTGGAGGGTCTGGCTCTCGTGGTGCTGTGCAGCTGTAGGCCTGCCACACGCCGCCTTGCTGTCAACGTACTTAAAGAAGTGCGCGCTCTCCACAACGCCCTGGGCATCGCCAAGGTAACCACTGCCATAACCACAAAGAGCATCCTTGTGTCTATATTTTTTATCTTGGGGAATTGGAACAAGGTGTTTTTCACTCTATTTCAGGGTGACGAGGAGTTGGCTGTAGATGTGATGGATAGGGTGAGCGCTTCAGTACTGGAGAGCTTCATCCATCTCACTGGTGCAGATCAGGTGGGAAGCGCGCACACACACACACCCGCATACTTCATCCAGAAGATTTCCGCGCATGACATTCATCGTTTCTGTTACTCATCTCACGCAAATCTACCATCCTCATCGTTTTTCCTCTCTCTGTGCAGACCAGCCTGCTGTACTGTCCCAGTGGAATAGACCTACAGACTCTGGCCGAGTGGAGCTCTTCTCCCATCAGCCACCAGTTTGACGTAGTCAGCCCGTCGCATATTTGGGTTTTTGCACATGTGACTCAGGGTCAGGACCCGTGGGTCATCAGCCTGTCCAGCTACCTACGCCAGGAGAACCTGCCCAAGCACTGCCCCACTGCGCTGAGCTACGCCTGGCATTTCGCCTCCACCCGGCTCCAGCTGCTCTCCCCACAAGTTGACATCAAGTAAGGACACCATTAAAATGTCTGTCTGTTAGGTTATGGGGTAATGAGTGTTATTTCATTTTTATAAACTACAGGCTTTCGTATGTATAAAAATGTCTTTATTTATAGTTATATGGCTGGTTTTTCAGGAGAAATGGTTTAATGTGTTTAAAACTTAATAATAAACCTAAAAGTATTAAATTTGAGGATACCTGTAGACACCCTGTTTGAGCTTTGTGATAATGTATTTCTTATTATTTATTTTGTACACTCATAGTCCCAAAATGTGTACTACATCAGACAACAGCCAGTACATTTCTGAGGGCAAGAAATAGTTTGGGGATTTTTCTGCACCTGAACTTCCTGAATCAGTTAATGACCAGGTTAACAGGTGTACAAGAACAGAAAACCACCAAACTGTTCTAGAGTGAACTACAGTTTTACACACCTACTACATACAAAAGTAGCTTGTGTTCGAGAGAGTAGTTTTGTGTAGCAAATCTACGCCCCTCGTACTTTTTTCCCTGACTTTTGCTTTTTTACCCCTCCAACCCCACTCCAGTAGCCCGATCAATGCTAAGAAGATGAACAGCTTGAGCAGCAGCGACTCGTACGTCGGCCTGTGGAGGAACTACCTGATCCTTTGTTGCAGCTCTACAACCTCCTCTTCATCATCCTCTTCATCCTCCTCCTCATCCTCAGCCACCGGCTCTGTCCGCTGTTCCCCTCCAGAGACGCTGGCGTCCACCCCGGACAGTGGATACAGCTACGAGTCAAAGGTCAGAGAGTCGCCACATTCTAAACTCTATCGCTAGTATCACCATTGGGTATCATGGTGTTCATCATAAATTGGGTTTTTAAACCCAATTTATTAAATGTTATTAAATGTTAAATTACCTGTTCGAGGTGAGAACAGACACTGGTGTCCTGTCATCTAGGCTAAGGATTGTGTGTGTGTGTTTGTGTGTGCAGATCATTGGCATTCCGTCCCCCTCTTCCTTGTTCAAGCATGTGGTTCCTATGATGCGCTCTGAGAGCATGGATATAACGGAGTCTCTTGTCCTGGGGCTTGGCCGGACCAACCCTGTCGCTTTCAGGTGTGTGTATATCTGTGTGTTCAGGTGTGCAGTATAATGCAGTATCTACTGTGATTTCACCTCATCGTTACCTGTGCGTGTTCCCTGTGTTGTTGTAAATGTGTACCTGTGCATGATGTTAGTCACAGTAATGCTATGTTTTTGTCTATCTGTCTATCAGAGAGCTTTTAGAGGAGCTGAACCCCATCATTAAAGAGGCTCTGGAGAGAAGGCCAGAGGTGAGCGGATTTTTTTTGTATTTTATCATTTGTCTAGTATGTAATATGTGTATTTTTCATGCCTCAGTTCCTAAAGGTACACATGTATACGTAAAAGTTTTTTGAACAAGTACACTTGTGCAATTAGCTAGTTTTGGTATTTTTCATCTTTTCCTCTGTTTATGTAGAATATGAAGCGGCGCCGGCGTCGTGACATCCTCAGAGTCCAGCTGGTCCGGATCTTTGAGTTGCTGGCTGACTCGGGAGTCATCAGCCAGATGTACGCGGCTTTCTCTTCATCGTCTTTATCTCATTTGTGCTCCTGAGCAGACGTACATTCAAATGCATAATCATATGTGTTATATAGCAGGCACTCTGGTTTATTTGATTATAAAGATACAGTTTATCATATAGTAGTTTATTGAACATATTATGCAGTGCTTAATTCATATTTTTCTCAGGACTTTGGTTGAAAGAACAAAATGATTCAGAATTTTAAATCTGATTATTGGATTTCAGAAAATAGGCTCCACACTTTTGAATGCACTCACTTCTGATTTTGCTATACACTGAAGATATTTGGCTTTGAGATAAAAGGATGAATATGAGACAATAGATCAGAATTTCAGCTTTCATTTCCTGGTAGGTACATCTAGAGGTGTTAGACAACTTAGAACATGGCACCTTTGGTAGCTAGTCTTAAAGTAAATAACATTTAATATTTGGTTGCATAACCGTTGCTTAAAAATGACTGCATCAATCTGGCGGCCCACTGACTTCACCAAACTGTTGTGTTCTTCTTTTATGTTGCTTTTCCAGTTTTGTACTGCAGCTCCTTTTAGTTGTTGTTTGTTTTGGGAAGTTTCTCCCTTCAGTCTCCTCTTCAGGAGGTGAAATGCTGCTCAGTTGGGTTAAGGTCTGGTGATTGACTTGGCCAGTCTAAAGCCTTCTGTCTTCCTTGGCGAACCTGTTTGATATCTGGTTGTTAGTAAGCCATTGGTTTCTTTCTTTTTCAGGACATTTCAAATTGTTGTATTGACCATGCCCAATGCTTGTGCAATGGCGCAGATTAATTTTCCCTCTTCACTCAGCTTCAGAATGGCTTGTTTTTCTCCCATAGACAGCTCCCTGGTCTTCAGTTTGGTTTATCCTTTTTAACAACAAATGCAGTCTTCACAGGCAAAAAACGAGGGCTCAAACCAAGAGTAGACATTCAGAGCTATTAAATGTTTAAACAATCACTCTAACAGGGCCCACCTGGGCAGCAAGAAACACCTGTCAATCACATGTTCCAATATTTTTAGTCACTTGAAAAATGGGTGGGTTTAGTGCTCCTTTTCCATTTAAAAATCCTGAAGACCATAGAGCTTGTTCGTTAGTTAGTTCTAAAGTTTATAGTCATTGTATTTTGTGGTACTGGGCTTGACTGTGTGTTTTCTCTGTGTGTTTCTCTGTGTGGCTGTGTGCATGCAGTGGGAGTGGGGGGCTGGACGGGGAGAGCCATTCTCTGAACAGTACCCTCTTAGAGTACGTAGATCTGACGCGGCAGCTGTTGGAGGCTGAGAATGACAAAGACTCAGACACACTCCGAGACATCCGCTCGCACTTCAGCGCCCTGGTGGCCAACATAATCCAAAATGTGCCAGGTACGTACAAGCACACACACCGAATTATGCGCTTTATACTGAAATTTTTTCATTTGGATGCACGTTATGCTGTGTTGTTTCTGACAGTTTCATTCTTTTCAGGAAAAGCAATACATTTTTTCCTCCTTGCTTATGTAATTCATGTGTGTGTTCCCCAGTGCACCAGAGGAGGAGTATTTTCCCCCAGCAGTCTCTGAGACACAGTCTGTTCATGCTGTTCAGTCACTGGGCCGGACCCTTCAGCATCATGTTCACTCCTCTAGACCGCTACAGTGACCGGAACATGCAGATAAACAGACACCAGTACTGCGCTCTCAAAGTAAGAATACACACAGATGCAAAATGCCGCAGCATACACATCAACATAGACCAGTAACAGCTGAAGCAGACCAACCATCAGACACCAGTATGTGCTTGCAGATATGTACACAAACAGGAATAAACACCATTCCTGTTTCGCTTGCCTGAAGACCTTCTAACACAACCACATGTGTTGAAAGTATTTTGCTTTTTTAAGTTGCACCTGTTTCTTGCAGGCCATGTCTGCGGTTCTCTGTTGCGGCCCGGTGGCTGATAACGTCGGGCTCTCGTCTGATGGATACCTCTACAAATGGCTAGACAACATCCTGGACTCACAAGACCGCAAGGTAACCCACACACTCTTTATCAGGACTCGGAGCGAGTGATGGATATAGCTTGAAAAGTTAATTTTTATTACAGACACTATGAATATGTGTTTGCAGGTTCACCAGCTGGGCTGTGAGGCCGTGATGTTGCTGTTAGAACTGAACCCAGACCAGAGCAATCTGATGTTCTGGGCAGTGGATCGCTGCTACACAGGCTCTCGCAGGGTCGCCACTGGCTGCTTCAGAGCCATCGCTAACGTCTTTCAGAACAGGTACAATTCAGTCAACCTTTCTGTGTTTATATGATCAGTACCTCTTTGTGAGTGTCCTCTGAGAATAGACTGTGTTTATTATATGTTGGTCATTTGTGGCAGGGATTATCAGTTTGATACGGTGGTGCTACTGAACCTGATCCTCTTTAAGGCTGCAGATTCTTCTAGAGACATCTATGAAGTGGCCATGCAGCTACTTCAGGTACGAAAGGTGTTCATATAGTTCCACCGAACATTTCTGAATATATGACTATGTATGGGTTTTGTTCAGTGCATCTAAATATTGCAAAATAGTATTTTGGTTGGAAAAAACTGAAAACCAGTCTTTAGTTTAAAGTCAGTGGTGTTAATAATCTGCGTATGTGTTAGATCTTGGAGTCGAAGCTCTTCCGCTATGCCCATAAACTGGAGATCCAGCGCACTGATGGGGTCCTGACTCCACCTTCACCGCTGCCCCACCTCTACTCAGTATCTTACTACCAGCTCAGTGAAGAGCTGGCACGAACCTACCCTGAGCTCACACTCCCCATTTTCTCAGGTACAAAACAAAGTCCAGTTTTTCATCTTGATTGCACATCATCCGCAGCTTTTGTGGGAACAGTGTCAAACATATTGTGAACTATATTTGCTGTAGATAAAGTGCTGGAGTGTTACTTTAACTTTGCACTTCTCCGACTAGCATTTCATGTCCACACTGAGCCATTTTAACTGTTTGTGTTCTTGTCCAAATGCAGAGGTGAGTCAGAGGATCCAGACAGCGCACCCCGGTGGTAGACAGGTGATGTTGCACTATCTGCTGCCGTGGATGAACAACATAGAGTTGGTAGATTTTAAGCCGCTGCTGCGCCGGCAGGAGGAGCCCGAGGACGAAGACAGCGCACGTGAACGTGAGATGATGGTGAACAGTCGCCGGTGGCTCCGGGGAGAGGGTTGGGGATCTCCACAGGCAACCACCATGATCCTAAACAACCTCATGTTCATGACTGCTAAGGTACACACACAGTCCTGTAGTTAAAACCAGGGTTTTCAGTGATGACTCAGCATTGAAGATGCCATTTTAGGACTGTGAGCTTTTCTGACTATACCTTAGTGTTTGTGTTTGTTTGTTTATTCAGCATTGTGAGTACTGAAAATATGAGGTCAGCACACTCAGATGTTGAGAGTAGCTGGAAATACGTGTATAGCCTAATGTGTGTGTTTGTGTGTCCAGTATGGAGATGAGTTTGCGTGGTCAGAGATTGAGAATGTATGGACCACTTTGGCAGATAGCTGGCCCAAAAATCTCAAGATCATCCTACACTTCCTCATCAGCATATCTGGAGTCAACAGCGAGCCAAGTCTCCTGCCTTATGTGAGTGTCACCTTTTTTAACCAATCACGCATTAAAGCATTTTTATTGTCTCATGAAGGTGTTAATAGTGCGTAGCATGCAGGGTCATATATCAGACCTGTAATACATAAAGTACAAGAGGTCCATGCAAGATATAAATGTTATTTTTACGTATTTGTTTTTGCAGGTAAAGCGTGTGGTGGTCTACCTGGGAAGAGACAAAACTATGCAGCTTTTGGAGGAGCTGATGACCGAGCTGGAGCTGACTGACGCCGTGAGCTCAGCTGTAACCCACATGGATAACCCACCGTATTACCGTATCACCTCCTCCTACAAAATCCCCTCTGTCACTGGTGAGCATCACACAATACCCTCAATACCCTCTGATGTGGGAGTATGCTAATATTGTTATCAGCCCAAGTCTTAATAGTGGATTTGTTTGAAAAGAAGCATTTTTTTTTTGTCTTTGCTAATTAACAGGCACTGCCTCCAGCAGTAACACTATGGTTCCTGGGCCTGACGGCCACCATGACAACAAGATCAAAGATTCCAATATGGAGGACAAGTAAGCACACCATTTAATGCCTCCTACAGAGATCATTAATCCCTGCCCCTGTCTCACATAGCATCACCGCTGATCATACATTTACCCTGCATGCACTGCTCGGGGTGATATTGATGCTCCTCTCTTATGTGTGTGCAGTTATTCTCATTTGGATATCTACAGTGGGCTAAACAGCAATCTGAACAGACAGCACCACCGTCTGGAATCCCGTTATAGCAGCAGCTCTGGAGGCTCCTATGAAGATGAGAAAAGTGAGAGCTTTCTCTCTCTCTCTCTCTCTCTCTCTCTCTCTCTCTCTCTCTTTTAAATCTCTGTGCTAAGAGTAAGCTTTGTGGTATTGAATCATCATTAGTGCCTGATTGTTTTTGACCAGACTCATACGAAAACCAGATTAGACTGTGTACCTGGGATAAAACACTTTCTTTTTTTTTTTTGTCTGCCTCTCCAGGTGACTCTATGCCAGTTTATGCTAACTGGCGTTTGAAGGTCATGGAACATAACTGTCCTGAGCCCCTTCCATTTCCACCCACGGGAGGCTGCTGGTCTCCACTGGTTGACTATTTGCCAGAAACCACTGCACCTGGAATTTCCCTTCACAGGTTACATAAATTTACATTTATTTATTTGTTTGTCAAATGCCTTTATCCAGAATGACTTACAAAAGAGGCAGTCCAAACCTATAGCTGTTCCAACAGTGATATAAATGCTGAAGGACTTGATAAGGCTCTTGAAGACGTTCATAATAAACTAGGCCATTCATCACTATCAGTGTTTTCTCCTGCTTACTTTCCGACCTTTCTGCAGGTGTAACATCGCTGTGATCCTGCTCACTGACCTGATTGTGGACCACGGAGTCAAAGTGGAATGGAGCGCTTACCTGCATCTTCTACTGCATGCCATCTTCATAGGTAAATTAGGCACATGCAGTTATATGTTTGCAACACTTGCCCTGCACACGCATCATGTACATGTTTTTTTTTAATCTTCACTGACAGATATTTCTGCAATATTGTTGCTAACAAACTGGATAAAATTTCAGTTTGTGTTGACAGGTTGTCTGGGCAGCTGTTAATGATTCTTGATTCTCTGTAGGTTTTGACCATCAGCACCCAGAGGTCTATGAGCACTGCAAGCGCCTGCTTCTCCACCTGCTGGTTGTCCAGGGAACCAACAACAGCGTCCAATCCCTGGCCTCTGTTCTGCTGCGCAACCGCGAGTTCCACGAGCCCAGGGTTCTCACCGTTAAACCCATCCCTCAAGAGATCAACCTCACAGGTGGGTGTGTGTGTGTATATATATATATATATATATATATATATATATATATATATATATATATATATATATATGTGGACAATGACGAG
>CM075021.1:2406696-2430318 GCA_037576675.1 Pangasius sanitwongsei | reverse complement strand
GTGTGTTTTTATATATATATATATATATATATATATATATATATATATATATATATATATATATATATATATATATGCACAATAGCTAGTAGACAGTTCATTTTTTACCCCTGTCAAATGTTTGAGTAACATCAGGGCAGATGTTTCCAGCAGGTTTACCTGTGGTGTTAATTGTTTTGTTTTTGTCCTACTCCTCTCAGGTGTGTCCGAGTTGGCTCCTGAATACCAGCCGTCCCCAATGACAGACTCTGGTTTGAGTTCCAGCTCCACTTCCTCCAGTATCAGTCTAGGTGGCACAGCGCTGCCACACCTTCCCCACACACTGCTCAGTGAGGTACAGCTGTCTGCCGAACAGGACGAGAAGGTTAAAAACCTCATTGAGTTCATCAGCTCCAGGTGAGTGTCAGTGCACGGCATTCTTTTAAACGTGTGTACATGTGGTTAATGCTGCATTATGTGCATATGCTTTATGCGATCTTCAGTTTACGGTTCTTCCCATGTTTTGAAGCTGGCAATAAATTATCAGTAAATAGCAGATAAAACAAATGATGTGGAACAACAGTGTAGGTATTTTTATGTCACATGTGCAAGCTTTTCTAGTGTTTAAGTGCGTTATTTGAACCCGTGTCACCTTTGACGTTGATACTGGAGGTGTAAATGGACCCTGCTGGCTTGTTTTGTGAGAGACAATGCTGATGAGAGGCTGTGTGCAGTAGTAGTAATCTGCAGACCTGTCTGTGCTGAGGCTTTGTTTGTTGTCTTGTGTCCACAGCCATGTCTAACTGGAGAGGGTATTGTTGCTTTGCATGCGTGTGTATGTGTGCGAACTCAGATTTTTGTGTGTGAGTTCATAGATGATCATATTTTAGAAGCTGCGTGCTCTCTCTTCTTTTGTTGTGCTCTGCTGAGTCACTTCCTGGACTTATTGTGGTGTCTGATTGGCTGGCTCATAGGAAGCGAGGTCCGTTGTGGAATCATGAGGACATGTCTCCTAAAAACACCAACATCAAGAGTGCCGAGCAACTCAGCGTCTTCCTCAGACACGTTGTTACGGTCTTCAAACAGAGCCAGTCAGGTTAGTTTGTGCTTTTGTTTGATTGATTTTTACTATTCTGTTACTAATCAGGGGTGTTGTGTAAAAGTAAAAGTGCAGCCTCTACATGATGGTACCTGCGTGTGTTTATGAACAGGATTCCAGTTGGAGCAGCTGCTGAGTGAAGTGGCCTTGCAGACTGCTCTGTCATGCTCCTCTCGCCACTACGCCGGCCGTTCTTTCCAGATCTTCAGGGCTCTGAAACAGCCGCTCACGGCCTCCACGCTCTCAGACGTGCTGTCGCGTCTAGTGGAAACTGTGGGAGACCCAGGAGAGGAGGCTCAGGTAACATCAGCAACATAGACCACATCTTTATGATGGTGACAGAGCAACGATTAGTCTTTAAATATTAAAACAGATAAGATACTCCTGAAGGTACTGATGTTCTCCTGTATATGATTCATCATTGCCCAAAAAGGATTTTTCATCATCTTCCATCCAAATACAGTGATTTCTGCCTGCATTTGTTTATATTTTTGCCTGTCGCCATTCACGTGTGGCAAAGAAAGTAATGTTAACAAATCATTTCATGTCTTGTTTAACTCGCAACCCTCCATCCCAGCTATCAGTAAGTTAAAATACACACAGGTTCTGTAAACAGCAGTGAAAACCAGTGAAAATGGACCAACAGCCTCCAACCAGTCAGGACAAGGACACGTCTCTACTTCCCTGTTAATTATCATGCCTGCAGGTCTGAAAAGCCTCCTGCACTAGCATTCCTGGTTTCTAATCTAGTGTGTGTGTGTGTGTGTGTGTGTGTGTGTGTGTGTTTTGGGGTTGTGGCTTCACAAGAATTCAGAAGAGAGGGGCTTAATCAGAACAGATAGTTTAATCAAATTAAATCATTAACTATACATTTAATTAGAAAGATGTTTGTGAACTCTTTAGCTCATTATTAAACTACTCGAGTAATCATATCCAAGCACAACGCCTTACTTTCTTCACTCACACTTACTCACTTTCTCTTTTTTCCTGTCTTCCCAGGGCTTTGTGATAGAGTTGCTATTAACTTTGGAGGCTGGTATAGATACTCTGGCTGATAACATGAAGAATTACGACCTGCTCACAGCATTATCACAGTAAGACCATTTACGCCTTAAATGATTATTATTAGCACATGGTTAGTTTCTCACCCAAACACACTTATTGTTAATTGAGCAAAAAAGTAAAGTGGTTAACGAGCTATTAAACTCTAACTAAAATTTCTGCAGAGCTTCGTGCCATGATCCTTTGCTTGGTACCAAGTTTGCCATCAACAGGAAGAGCACGGGCCAGCTGAACCTGAGCACCGGCGGCCTGTTGCACGTGCACTACAGCCATATACGCAGTAACTCGCTGCGCGCCAGTCTCCTGTGCGAGCGCAGGGGCGACAGGAGGAGGAGCAACACGCTCGACGTGGCCGACCGCCCGGGAGCCAACCACGGCAACCTGGCCCGCACACGCAGCTTATCATCCCTCTGTGAGGGCGGCGTGCTGGCTGGTGGGGGAGGGGGAGGGGGTGGTCCCGGGACTGGTACAGGAGACCCTGGCCCACCTGCGGACCCCACGAACCTGCTAGCGACGCTCTTCTGGGTTGCAGCGTCACTCCTGGAGTCAGACTACGAGTTTGAGTACCTGCTGGCGTTGCGCCTGCTGAACAGGCTACTGGCCCAGCTGCCCCTGGACAGAGCTGACAGCAGGGAGCGCCTGGAGCGCGTACAGGCCAAGCTGCGCTGGTACAACTTCCCCGGCCTGCTGCAGCTGTTCCTCAAGGGCTTCACCTCAGCTGCCACGCAGGAGCTCACCATACACCTGCTGAGCAAGCTTATCAGTGTGTGTCGGCACACGCTCGTGGACCCCTCACAGGTGGCAGGTCAGAGCACAGTAATAAAAACAACAATAATAATAATTTGGACTTTTGATGTCAATACCAGGTGTAGTATTTTGATTGTCCATATCAAAATGATGCATTTAAGCAAGAGAGCAGTCATACTGAATATCGGCACGGATGTGATTCAGACGTAGCTAATCCCAGCCGTGATGGTGTTCAGTATAACAGCATGATAGCGAGTGCGATATCGCTTTTATACAGCATTTCTATAAAAATAAAGAAATTAATATCGAGTACCTGACACAGTATGGCCAAATATATTGTTTATTTTTGCTCCGCTAGAGGAAACAGATCCCGAAGAAGCCACAGATGGATAGAACGTTGCATGTTTCCATGTCAAAAAGTGAAATTGGCTTCGCTTCATCCTTTTCATCTTCTTCAGATGAGCTTTCGTATTTTAAGTCAAAAGTTATGTTCAGGAAAAACGTTTAGTTGTCCATGTCCACTGATGATGTCACTAACACCACGTTAGTAATGGTTTCAGTGCAGCAGACTATCTCTAGAATTGGACTTCTATGTGGTGAACATAGAGAAGTGATAAAACAGTGAAACGCCCCAGTGTGTTCATACTTAATATAATCACTCTTAGATTCTGCACTCAGGGGGCAAGATCCTGTTGTCTGAACGTTTATCTCACGGTAGTGTTGAAAAGCTAAACTGTCAGTACCTCATGCAACTCTACAGTGAAGAAGTCTTAGGCACTTAAACATTTCATTTTATAAAGAAATTAGCTGGGAAAAAATTACTGAGCATCTTGGAGAATATTTCACAGTTCTTCTGGAGACTGTTACTTCTTCTTCTACTTCTTTTTTTTTTTTTTTTCTCAGCAGAATCCAGCAGCCTTCATTATGTTTTTTTTCCCCCTGAAAAGTGCTCTGTTACATTGCTTTCTTTTCTGACATACAAACATTCTTCTGTAGCGTTTCATTTTTTTTTTTTTTTTGTCAGAAACGTAATGTTTGGAAATATAAAATGACTCGATAATTCAGAAGTCATAAAATAAACATCTATAACAAAATTTGTACTTAAAAAAAAAAAAAAAAAAAGGTTGTTTAAGTCTTTTGCACAGTACTGTATGTACACCACACACTGGTCCAGCAAATATGTTAGGAGTAGGGGTCATCATTTCGGGTGGTTTATAATTTTGGGAACCTCTGTTTTAAATAAATAAAAATCAGAAACATCTTTGAAAAGAATCTGACGTCAACAGTCCACATATAAGGTAGTAAATGTAAACTACACAGATACTAGTTTTCAGTATACAGTTTTCAGCTTAAAAACCACATACTTTCACTTTTAGGCTTTTCTATTTGTTCGCAATTTAGAAGTCATTTACAACAACTACTGAGTTACTATTCCTTCTTTTTTTTTTTTTTTTTTTAAAAAGGAAGTTCCTACTTTGAACACTGGATGTCGCTATAAATAAATAAACCGAATCTAAAAACAAATCAGCTCCT
Organism: Pangasius sanitwongsei; assembly: GCA_037576675.1. Lineage (NCBI taxonomy): Eukaryota > Metazoa > Chordata > Actinopteri > Siluriformes > Pangasiidae > Pangasius > Pangasius sanitwongsei. The sequence goes on along the minus strand of CM075021.1, from coordinate 2,425,898 downwards.
TATTACCTTTTTACCTACTTCAACACATTGTTAAAGATTCTGTAATACAAATCTAAATCATTTTCTTTCTTTTTTTTTCTCCCATTGTCCACATAGTTTTCTCTTTTTTCTTATTTTTCTTTTCTTCCTTTCAGGTTTTCCGCTGAACATCCTGTGCCTGCTGCCTCACCTGATCCAGCACTTCGACAGCCCCACAGCGTTCTGCAAGGAGACGGCAGACCGCATCGCCAAAGTCTGCTCCGAGGAGAAGTCAGCCACGCTGGCCAACCTGGCGCACATGATGAGCCTGTACTCCACACACAGCTACTCACGAGACAGCACCAACTGGATCAACGTGGTCTGCCGCTACCTCCACGACGCTTTCGCAGACATCACCTTTAACCTTGTGACGTATCTCGCTGAGGTGAGGGGAAAACTATACTGTCGATTTCTATTCGTTTTTGTGAAACAGAGGCGCTCGTAAATTCTTCTGGTGCACTGGGGGAAAAAAAAAAAAGTCTCATCTTTGAATATTTATTTACAGTTACTAGAGAAAGGGCTACCCAGCATGCAACAGTCTCTGCTGCAGATCATTTACAGCTTGCTGAGTCACATAGACTTGTCAGCTGCCCCTGTCAAACAGTTCAACCTCGAGATCATGAAGATCATAGGCAAATATGTGCAGGTGGGTACAAAACACAACGTCCTCTCTTTTGCTTTTGGCTTTTCATCACGTGCTATTGTATATCTAAACATACGAGAGGGGGCCCAAAAATTCCCGGAGTTCGAATGTGATGTGAGCACTCCGCGTTTAGGCGCTTGGGCGTCCACAGGAAAGCAGAACTGGATCTTGCACCGTGACACTGCATCTGCACACACTGCATTGTCAACCAAGGAGTTTTTAACCAGAAACAGCGTGGTTATTGCTTCACATCCGCCGTATTCGCCTGATCTCTCTCCTTGCGACTTCTTTCTGTTCCCGAAATTAAAAATGAGACTGAAGGGGAAAAGATTTGACACTGTGGAAGAAATCCAGAAAAGAAACGCAGGAGGCTCTAGATATGATGAGTCTATGTGTCTCACATCATCAGGAGAGTACCTTGATGGAGGTTAAAGGAGAAATGCTGTAAGTTTTATAACACTAGGTTTTTTTTTTTCTTTTTGGGTCCCCCTCGTATATGTAGGTTGTGATTCCTGTAACTCACGGCTTTCATTATATTCAGACTTGGTGTTAAAATCCATCTCAGGTGATTGGATCACAAGCGAACAGCCGCATTATGTTTGTAGAATGAACGTGAATGGCAGAGCATCCCCGATAACGTCGGAAGACTGCCGGGTTCACGGTTTTCACATGGCTGCTTTTAAACTTTTCAGCCACTCTGTTGTGACTGAAACACAAGATTTTTTTTTTTTTTTTTTTTTTTGTCGATGGCTTAGACATTTTTCATACATTATATTGATTAAAACTGAATATTAAAGCATACAAGATATCAGCCATGCAAAGTCTTCTCTCATGCGCACTTCTTTTTACCGTTCTCAACAAAATCTTGTTACTGTATGAATGATTGTGTCAGTGAGTCCACTGTTCTTTTCCTATGACAATATCTGTAGTAATGTGAGAAAGTTTTAGCACCTTGATGAAGGAACTATTTAAGGAAAAGGCGTGTTTTTGAATGGCACATTTTGCGACGATGGTCTTGACGCTGGATTGTAAAGAAGTGTATGTATGTAGTTAGAAAATGGGCATATTTTAAGTTTGGCAGTGAATATTCATTGTTAACGGAAACATTATAAGTACTACTTAAGAATACGATACGATTTAAACTCGATTTTTAACGTTGACGTTCTGATTGAACCGTTTTACAAATAATTTTTGAAATGATCTTAAATTATCATCAAATGCGTAACTGAGTGTATGTGATTTAATCCAGAGCCCGTACTGGAAAGAGGCCCAGAACATTCTGAAGTTGGTGGTGTCTCGCTCTGCCTGTTTGGTGGTACCTGATGAGGTGCAGCGCTCCTACAGTGCCGAGTCGTCAGGCTCTCCCGAGATCACCTTCACTCGCATCTTCAACAACGCTTCCAAAGAGCTGCCTGGCAAAACACTGGACTTTCACTTTGACATCTCAGAGGTACACACTGTCCTCCTTCTTACGCTTTAGATGTTCAGAATTAGATTCCTGTCATCTTAATGGTGGCTCAAAGAAATCCATCAACATTACTACACAGATTTATTATCAGTTCATTTCTTCTCAGCTCCCTTGCTGTTTTTGTGCCACAGCTTAGATAAGTGCTTACTCTGGACTTTAAGTCTTCCCGCAGTGCTCGTTATTTCTTCCAAGTTTAATGATATTAACTATAATAACTTTCTTTTGACCTTTAACCTTCTAGACGCCCATAATAGGGCACAAGTATGGAGACCAGCGCAATGCGGCCGGTCGTAACGGAAAACCTCAGGTCATTGCTGTGACCAGGAGCACATCCTCCACATCATCTGGGTCAAACTCGAATGGCCTGGTACCGGTCAGCTGGAAGAGACCTCAGCTGTCCCAGGTGCGATGATTTAAAATCCTCCAGTTACCTCCAGTGATTCCAAACCTCAATTTCTGTAGGGCCATATGACTGTTAAAAAAACAACAAAAAAACCCAACTCACCAGTAGTGTTTATTATTTCCTTTGTTGTCTTGATTCCAGAGGAGAACTCGAGAGAAGCTGATGAACGTCCTGTCTCTGTGTGGACCGGAGACTGGCCTGCCCAAAAATCCTTCAGTAAGTGTAATGTGTCGTTTCAGTATCATCGAGTCAGTGCGTTCACATACTTGTGTATTGTTATAACTGTTAAATATAACATCTTGCTTTTCTTACAGGTGGTGTTCTCCTCAAACGAGGACCTGGATGCAGGTGACCAGCAGACCAGCCTGATCCCCACCGTAGAGGAAGTGACACGGGAGGAGGATGGGCAGGCAGAAGACACAGGAAGTGAGCAGCAGTTTGGAGTGTTCAAGGACTTTGACTTCCTGGATGTGGAATTGGAAGATGCAGAGGTGAGAACTGATCAGATCGTGGCACCTCCCTTGTGAATAGAAAACATTTCAAAATTTGAGAGGTTTCCTCTCTGTTTCTAATGTCACTCTAATGCCACTGGGAACAAACATGTACCTTAAATGTATTTATTATAGCAGATATTCTTGTCAATAAGATTCTCTGTAGCGTAAAACAAAAACCCCTAAAATCTGTAGCCCTTTATGCTCATACAGGTGATATGCTCGAAACGTAAATAACATTAGACTTGTCTAATTTCTATCTTATTTTAATTGTGAGTCGTGTTATCACACAGTCTGTTATAGACTTCTCATTGGGATCAAGTTGTACAGTGTGACAAGTAATAATCGTAAAAGATATTTTAGGATTCGCACAGTGTAAAAAAAAATGATTCCATATAATTTACTGCAGAAATGCATCTTATATAATCTCAGCAGTGTCTCTAAACATCCCCTGCTGATTTTGTGTGTGATTCTGTGTGAGAGTGATGTTTGGATGGACGGTGAGTAGGTGCTGTGTCAATCTTTGACAGCGTGCATGTTTGTTTTTGGGCTTTCTGACTCTCTAACACTACTGTTGTCTTTCCCCTTTTCTTGCGTTCAGGAGATGCAGGTAAGTTTCTGTGTCAGGCTGTGGGTTGTAGAGTGCTATCACTTGCTGCTTAGTGATCAGTTGTACAATTTTCAGTCATAAGGTGTTTCTCCTGTTAGAAAAAAAAAAGGCAAAGCCAAAAAGTTCCTTGTTTCCTGGCAATTCCCTTAAGCAGCCCATGTCCATCTCAATGTGTGTCCATTTAATTAGGCTTTGATTCTTAATGGTTTGTGAGCATTTTGATATTTGAACTTTGGCTTTAGCTGGTGACTTTTATAAAGTGCATTGTGAGTTCTTCAAATTAAATTATGATTATGATTTTCTGTGTTAGTGTCCAAAAAAAAAGCTAGGTGCATCATTTTATTTTTATTCTTCTGTGTTTGTGTATGTCTCTCTCTCTTTCTCTCTCTCTCTCTCTCTCTATATATATATATATATATATATATGTATGTATGTATGTATGTATGTATGTATATAGATATAAATGATGGACTTTTGTTAGGTACATTTTGGTAGATACCAAGTTTTACTATCCATTATTTCTCCCTCTGTGTTCCTTGTCCAAAGTGGTTGTTTTTCTTTTGTTCTTTCCTTCCACGCACATGTCTTTCATCTCAGGCTCTTTAAGAATGACATAGAGACTAAACTAGTAAAGCTGTGTGTTGTATGGTGTTAGTCTCTGACCGTGTTCCTGTATACACTTTTCTCAGGGTGAGAGCATGGACAACTTTAACTGGGGCGTGCGGCGGCGCTCTCTGGACAGCATGGACAAAGGTGACACGCCGTCGTTGCAGGAGTGCCAGTACACAGGCAGCACGCCAAGCCTCAATCTGACCAACCAAGAAGATACGGATGAGTCGTCTGAGGAGGAGGTACTGAGCGCTAGCCAGATTCTCACCCGCTCCAACCTCGTAAGTCCTATACCCCCCTTCCTATATCCGGGGCCCTTTCGTTTACTCGGGCCGCCGGCATGGTGTGTCTGTGCCGAGCTGGGCTTAGATGCTGCCATGTTTCAGCTGTGGGTGGTTAGACGCTTGCTTCTGCCCGTAGCTCACAAAACCCAATCATCTTCCGACCAATACCTTCTACCCCCCTCTTCTGCCCAGCCAAGCCTCCTGCCCACTGTACATTGCCTTCCCAAAGTATCTTTCTAAACCCCTTATTTTGATTACGCTTTTTGTTCTTTGGTGGTAAGTAAAGACACACACGACTATTTTTCCCCTTTTTTTTTTTTTTTTTTTTTTAAGAATCTTTTCCTTTGAGTTTTTTACTTCATTAGAACCACTGAATAGGCATGAACATGTGAGATTCCCTGACAACTAATTAAAACACTTAATAGCATGAACTCGGCTCTCAGACCATCTGGAATATATAACCGCATGCTTTTATTTGAGCATGACAATGTGTATATATACTATATATTTCATTTAAATCTTCAAGCTTTTCATAGACTTACTCTATCTCCTCTCTGCTTGCTATGGCACACCAGCCGTTTTCTGCCGAGCTTATATCAGCTGAGCTGACAGAGCAGTGGCGAAAAGTTTGATGATCTTTTTGTGCTTTGGGGTGGAAGCTTACTTCCGCTTCCTTTTCCAACTCTTACTCTTTCCACGCTGTGTGTGAGTGACATTAAGTTTTTTTTTTCCCAAGCTGTATTCTGCTAGCATGCAGCATGTCACGTTGAACACGAGGAATGATATATTTAGGAGGACAAATGTTGGATTAGGATGTAAATGCTAGCAAAAGTAATGGATGCAACTAGAAGGTTTTAAGTCATGCTTATTATTACTAGTATTTGGCCAACGATGGCATGTTTGCATGCAAGGTAACATGATTCAGGTATATGTGCGTATATGAACATCTAGCCTATACAGTGAATGTGCTTTGGTATTTGGCTAAAAAGTTCACCATTTGTGTCTTCACATAGCTCAATAGTGACTCTGCTACGGATGACGCCACATCCAATCACATGGATTCTCTACAGCAATCCCAGGAGTCTTCCAGTAGCGTCCTCACTGAGGAGGCTCTGCCCACCCCGCCGTTGCCCCGCCCAGACAGCCCTATCCATGAGACCGCGCATTCTGACAGCAATATCAGCCAGCTGCCTGAGGTGGGATCAATCAGGAGCCTCAATAAATTCTGGTGCACGGGTGCTTTCTAGCTATTGCCCTTAATCTATGCAGTTCTGCTGGTGTTTTTAGCTGGTGTGCCTTTTTTTTTTTATCCTTACAGCTGTTATTAAACGGTGTCCACACCCTTTGACTTCATTATTTGCTATCAGGGACGGCCATGGTGTTGACGCTGTAGTGGTCTTAAGATTTGACCCTGTGCAACACCATTCCCTGTTAGCTAGCTCACTGTGTCGAATCACTGACACAGCGAAAGTTCTTCTGCTGTTTTTCCTTTTTCCTGTTTTCGTAGTGATGCTGTAAATGCTTTTTCATACTTCTTATGGTTGCAATTGGTCAGTGATTTCTTGCTGGGTGCAGGGTTCGTACAGATGCTTGAAATGCAGACAAACATTCAGAAGAAAATGAAAGTTAGACTGCCGATACAGCAAGGGGCGAACCCATGGAAAGCATATCACAAGTTCTGCATAAACAAGTCAGTAATGTATTGACAATTATAATCTGTGCCAAATAACCTACAAAGGCATTATAACACTTGTGAACTGAAATATAATAATCTAAACAATGTACAGCCAGCTAGTGTTATGATAACTAATTTAGTTTTTCAATGATGCAGTTTACATCAGAAGGTTTAATCTATAAAGTGTAATATGAATTCTTTCTCACCAACTTTTGACTTATATGTTTCCTGTATGGACAAAATTTGTCACTTTGATGAAGTGATGGGGAAATGAATTGAATTTAAATCAAATCAGCAAACTGTACGAACCCTGTGTGTGGGCGGGGCTTGCTTGTCAGTTCGGATGATTTGGGTGAAGATTGCTATTAGGAATGACACACCTCAGGCCAGCTGTCCTAAAATTGGATTGAGAGAATATACAAAAGCGCGGAAGTTAACTCTCTAAAAGCCTCGTCGGACAAACATCGTAGCCTGGAGCTGCAAGCATAGAGTGAGTATTTAGTAAAGCGTAACACACAGCATTGGGGTAGAGCATAAGATTTTGTCACTAACTAACTGTCACTAAAGCTTTGCATTGCTTCCTACAGCATCTTACTAACACTGTCACTTAACTAACTGTTAATAGCTGCATCTGTCCCAGTAACTTTATTAAAGTGCTACCCAAACCCCAGGATTTTTACCCTCTCCCAGCTCCCAGCTGCTTTAATATCAGTGTCAGCACTGAAAATGCAAACATCATGGTTTGTCTATTCTCAACCAGGAGATGGATAAGTGAATTCACAGAGAGAAACAAATCTTGGTTTGATGTGGAACTTCCTATGTAGAACTAGTGTCTGTTCTTTTGTTATAAACATTTTGTTATAAAAAGAGTTTTTGCCGCTCATAAGAAATATATATGCCTAACCAACACCTTAACTCCTATTCTAGCTTCCAAGCTAACCAGCTAATCACACAACACATTGTAAAGTTTGCAGGTTTGTTTAATGAGCAGTGAAATTATCTGTAGTTGCTTTCAGATTGCTTTTTTCATAATTAAATTGTAAAATTATATCCCATCCCACAACAGCCTGAAGCTTTCCCAGTCGGAAAACTAATTTTGACCCTCAGCGACGGCCAAAACCCCCCCCACACACACACCCCCCAACTCCACCCCGGCCACTTATTTTCCACTCATTTCTACCTTTAACGTCCCCATGAAATCAAATTGAAGACTTGTGGCTTTTAGCCTTAATGTTATCTATAAGCTGGTCTCTCTCTCTTCGACCAATACGGATCAACATTTTTGATGACCTCATTCTGCACTTCAGATTCTCATCAGATTCTCATCAGATTTTCTGTCCACTCGGAATATTGGTGTCCTGCCCCCAATATTATAAAAAATCACCTTGCCGAAGTTGTCGTTGCTGAGTGAGAGAAATCGTATCTGCAAGCATGGGCTTAGCTTGGCTGTGAGGTAAGCTAAACGCTACTGGCTGTTTAAAAAGGGGGAGGAGCCACTTGATATGTCCCGCCCTGACTTCCTGTTTCAGTGGAAGTTACATCAACAAGGCACTTCACAGGGATAACTGGAAAATTAACTAGCTAGGCAGACGTCAGGGATGCAGGAGGACATGTGACTGTTTCCAAATTTGATTTGTTCAAACAGATTCATTCAAAAAAATGTGGATCCTTGAGAGACAGTGTTGAACCAGTCTAGAAAATGTAAGTATCTGTGATATGGTTTTAGATCCCACATGTTGGAGTATATCCTCAAGCGCACACATTATTCATTAGTGCATTAGTGGCTCTCAGTGAAAGTAAGAAGCATTGCATGTTTCCTTATTATCATATGATCCTGACACCTTTAAATACTCACGTCCAGTCTAGTCCTAATTTTAGCCCAAGGACATCTTCTTCTGTTGTCATTCCTCCAGCTTTTAGTGTAATGAGGTCTGATTAATCTTGTCAGCTTCTCCATTACAGTCATTCCCCTTAAAAGCTTTCTATAATACTAAATCCTCCTTTGGCTGACTGCCACCATCCTTTCTATTAATGCACTAAACTCTTAAGAAAGGAAAGAAATAAACAGGAAAATACCAGGAAAGGTCTAGCACGTCCCACTTATGTGCGTCATTCATCCATAATTTAAAAAAGGGGGGTTTTGATTGACTTGGTAGACTCGCAATTTATTGTTTGTTGCATAATTGTTATTACTCATCAGCAGTTCTGATGCTCAGCATGGCAAATGAAACAGCCTTACATTTAGGTAATGTCTTTGGTCAGCTACCGAATATCAAGGAGAGGGCACTGTGCCTTATTTGTGACGTCTGTGGTCTAGTGTGTGGTGATAAATTAGCTCTGTGCCTATATTTATTGATATCTCTTGTATGCTAAAAGGAGCCGTGTCTCTGGAATGGCAGGTCCATTTTACAAATTGCTGCTTTTAAGTGTCCCTTTGTGGGTGGCCTGGATTTGACCTCTGGCTAATTGGCTTGAACGTCCCTCGCAATAAAAGATTGTGGGTGTTTTTTCAGTCTTAGTCTAAAGTCAGCATTATACTTGCTTTTAACGACACACACAAGATGTCCGCCACGTCTCCTATTTTCATTCCAAGCATCCTCAGAAATAATGCTACATGCCCATGTTCTCATGTAAATAGATTTTTTGGAGTTGATTTCTTTGCATCTTCTTCTTTGCAATCTTTGTTTGATTTAAAAAAAAAAAACTTCTCATCTTCCACACACATCTCCTGCCCCTTCCATCTGTGGGACCACCATAGGAGCCCCGCTCTGGTGGTGGAACATTCTCAGTATGGGAATGCAGCAGTGCCACACACACACAAGCGTGTCTGTGTCAAGGCTGAAACACAGTGTACATCTACAGACCCCCTTATTAGACACCTTGTTATCTTTTCTTTGCATTAACTGATCACCAGCCATTCATCAGGGTCAGTTTCTGACCACAGAACTGCTGTTATTGGTTTGGTGGATTTCTCTCAGTCCGGCAGTCATATCGAGGTGTTCAGAAACTGGTAAACCAGCACCACACAGTACCATGTGTCAGAGTCTCTGCTGTGTTGTGAATAATCCACCACCCAAATAACATCTGGTTAATGGTGGTCCAATTGTGGTGGTCCATTCCCACTGATGGATAGAGTAGAGCGGGGTTTGGACGGATGGGCTACAGTAAGTAGTTGTATATGTATAACTTAAACCTTGGTCCTTGACTCTTTTTACAAGAAGGGCAAATGTACATCCCCTATGCAAGTCCTGAATGCATTCTTTTACTGTCCTAATAGCATTGAATATATCAGAAATATTCCAGTACATGCAAAGTGTCTCTGTTATAAATAGTAATATTTGTAACAGAGAAACGCTGCCCTGCTCTTGACCGCTTATTCCGTATTTACAGGACGCCAGTGTGACGGCGGTGGATGAGCTGAGCAGCAGCGTCAGTGAGGACACGGGCTTCTGCAGTGCCCCCCCTTTACCCTCAGACCCCCCCGAGCTGTGTGAGCTCCCTGACCCTCCTGATGACCCAGACCCTGCTCCTCCACCTCTAGGCATGGACAGTCCGCCTGGCTCGCTTTGCGAAGAAGAGACGGCACCGGACTCGGTGTGCGATGAAGACGTAACGCTGGCCCTCAAGGAGCTCGATGAGAGGTGTGAAGAAGAAGAGGCTGACTTCTCTGGCATGTCCAGGTGAGCGAGAGCAGCAGGTGGGGTCTATAAAGTAGTGAGATACAGTTTAATGTATGACATGTGAGCAGAAGTACTTGCTGTGCACAGATTGTGTTAATCATACTGTAGCCTTTTATTAGTGCTCACTTTCAGGACCTCTGCTGGCTGGATATTTTTGGTTGGCAGACTTTTATCAATCCAGCAGTGACGTTGAGTTGATTTTCCAACCTCATGCGTACCTTCTGCTTGTGACTACAGTCAGGTCTACTGGTGCCCTGGCTTCCAAAGTTGGCAATAGACTCCTGTCATGTCCTATAAGCTCTTCAGCTGTGGATTCCCTTGTTAGCGTGCTAGCATGTTTAGTTATCACTCACAGAGCTGTCTGGAAACTGTTCTTGTCACTCAGTACGGCACTCTTCGTCTCAATCCCTGACCAGTTCTGTCCCCCTCAGTGCAGTTTTTTTCCATACCGCCCACCGTCTGGTGACATTTCTCATTAACATGGCTTGAGTCATCTCCAAACACCTTTCCAGACCATCTTTAGGTTCCTCATGACATTGTGGCATTCATTATCCATCTCACAGCCCCTGGTGATTGGGAGCCGGTGAAATAGAATGCTAGTTACATATGTAACTGTGGTTCGTGGACACTAGATAACCACCATGGTTCTCTGAGAATATTTATTGCATATACTATGTAATAAATTGAAGGTATCCAGGAATGTATCCAGGTGATACTGACAGCTCCTAGTGGATATTCATTGTTTATGGAACCGCAGTTACATCCATAACTAGTGTTTACAGCCTGTATTAATCGCTTTACCTTTTCGTGATCAGTTTGGCTGTTTGGCCCTGTTCTGGGGTCTCTGATACTCTAAGTGGGCAAAAACAAATTCCTTATGACCAGGACATTAAGTCTTTACAGCAGCGACACAGACATGGATTATGTAAGGAATAACACACAACAGAGCATGCGGTTATACAAAAATAATCCTTGTAATTTTAACAAGAAACCAGAAAGCGTAAACTCCTCTGTCCTGAAGACTTTCCCATGCTGGAAAACTTTGTAAAGCAACTTGACTGTTACAAAGCACCAACACTCGGGACTCCATCAATAAATGTTAAATAAACGTCTCCTAACAAAAAAAAAGTCACCACATCAATGATTATACATTTTACTTTGTTAAACAACACCACATTTTTAAAATCCATTTATTATTAGTCTTATTACAAGTTCCTGTGTAGGAGCAGTTACTATAGAAACAGTAACGTATTAGAATAAACACATTAATAGTGTTACAGCTGGAACTACTGTCCAAGCTGTGCAAAAATAACGCACACCTTCAACCAGATTTGAGAGTCACACAGCACTGTGAGATAAACTGATCTAAAATCTGTGGTTTTCAGCATGCAGAAGGGCATTCATAATATTATTAAACAAACAAGCTTGTAAGATTTTTCATTGTTAATTAGTTTTTATTTATTGTAAGTTTTGTGAGATCTGGTCCATCATACTGTTAACAGAGTCATTATTTTAGGAGAGTCCTAGCTGTGCTTATGTTTGGCTCTGATCCTGGTTCCACTGTGGCACCAGGACATTGGTTTCAAGGTTGGCCAGATTTTTTTTTTTTGGATCCTCAGCTTTCAGCAAATAAGTAGATGTGACGGTTGACCGATCCAGCACAGATGGCATTAGTCCCCAAACTGCAGTAAAGATGCTAAAGAAAAAAGCTTTCCATCAGTTGCTTGCTCTCTCAGGAGACACGGGCTTTACCGTTGATTAACGGCAGGCATGGCAGCACTCCAGTTTTAACTTGTGTTCTAGTATATTGTAGGAAGCAAGGGTCCATCTCCGCTCTGTCTAGCTGTAACGTGTGCCGGAGATCCGTCTCACACGTCGAAAAACTGCCTCTGTGTGCGTCCGAGTACGGCGTTGGGGGTGGGGTGAGGGTAACTAAAACCGTTTGATAACGCAGCACAGCATCAGCTCACAGTGAGTGAGAGAAGGAGAGAGAAAGAGTGAGTAAAATCATAGGATATATGGAAAGATGAAGTGAAGAATAGAAGAGGGAGTGAGTGTGAAGACTGCAGAGAGAGAGAGCGTGCCAAGAGTCACTTGAGTTAAGCAGTGCTGGAGAGTGAGTGAGAGAGAGAGGAGGCTGCTGGTGAGGATGAGAATGAAGACGAAGATGGTGTCCTTCATGCCACTCAACAACGCAGGCTTTAAATACTTCTACTCCGTCTGCTTTGTCAAGATCTTTGGCCCCTCCGGGCTGTAAGTGTGTGTGTGTGTGTGTATGTGTGTGTGTGTGTATATGTGTGTGTGTGTGTATATGTGTGTGCGTGCGCGCACGCTCATGTGGGAGAGAGATGTAGAGATGTTTTTCTTTTTCGGCTGCGGTACGTCCAGGCTGAAACTACATTGCAGCGCAGAGCATCTGCAGTAGGAAAGGGGGGAGGGGTTGAGGACAGAATGAGGAGGTGAGGGAGAGAGAGAGAGAGAGAGTGACTAGGGGGCAGTGTGGAATCAGAGAGAAGGAGAGTTTGCTGTCAGGTTGTGTTTTTGTTTTGTTTTTTCTTTGGTGATAAATTGTTTCAAGGTGTGTATAAGAGAGCTATGTGTATGAGGAGCAAGAAATAGAATGTGTGAGAGATATTAGTTGTTTGAGAAGAATCTGACTGTGGTCCTGATTGTGTGTGTGTGTGTGTGCAGTCAGGATGAGGGTGACGTGGATGGTTTCCCTGAGCTCGAGTCCTCTCCACCCCCTTCTCCTTTTCTCTCTGCCATCCTGGCAGCGTTCCAGCCCGTCACCTATGATGATGAGGAGGACGCCTGGCGTTGCCACGTCAACCAGATGTTATCTGATACAGACGGATCCTGTGCGGTCTACACTTTTCACGTGTTCTCTCGCCTCTTCCAGGTGTGTGTGTATGTGTGTATGTTTTATAGCCAGCACACAGCATGCACAGATCCCATGTACACTGTGTATATATTTTAACATGTATATATGTAATACTGTTTTTGTCCCCCTGCTTTCTCCAGCACATTCAGCGAAAATTTGACTCAATTACTCACGCTTCAGTACGTTTTCTCGGTGACGGGCTCCAGCGAATGGGAAACCAGTTCCTCAGCTCCCTGGAGGTCATGACCTCCTGCTCGCAGTGCCCCACGGTCTTACTGGATGCAGAGACTGTGAGTTTGAGGCATCTCCTGGCTCTCCTTAAGTCATGAATTTATGTCTGAGATGACGTTACAGAGAGTTCATTCTAAATCTGCATAGAAAGGGAAATGTTTTATTGAAATAGTAATAAGTAGTATTCACCAACAGAGCATGTGACTCATTGTCTTTGCAGTCACAGTCTTTGCTATAACTTGAATGTCTTTTTGGGGTTTCTTAAAAATATTTAAAGGTTTTTGAATTTGAAAAACTTTTGATGCCTTGGATGCAAATCACAATTTAGTTGTCCCTTCATTTTAAAAGCCTGAAACGAAGAAACTAGCCAGTTGATGTAATGATGTGTCATATTTAAATAAATTTACAGGTTTTTTTTTTTGAAGTTCAGTAAATACTAAAAAGTCCTTTCGGCAATGTAAATAAAATGAGATATAAGCCTCACACACAATGTCTGACTGCATTGCTGTGTATTTGTCTGGGTGTGTGCAACAGCTGGTTTCTTGTGGGCTGTTGGAGACATTAAAATTCAGTGTACTGGAGTTGCAGGAGCATCTGGACACGTACAATGGCAAAAGAGAGGCAGCAGAACAGGTGAGCACTGGACATCTATGCATAATATACGTATAGACCAATTCATGTCCACAAACTTCTCTATCTGTCTCTTCAGACCAGCTTCAAACACCACGTTATGAAATAGTTCCCAAATTGTATTTACAAAAGCTCGCACATGTTCAAGGTTCTTCCAGTTGTCCTTTATTGCCTGTTAGTTGTTGCTTGAAGAGTCTTATAGCTTCAATGCTTTCTGGGTTTTCAGACCAGAGTTTACGAGAGAAAGAAGAAGCATTCGCGAGAGAGAATAAAGCCGACCGTGCAGGCAGATAAACATCATGGTCGCCTCCGTAGTTGTAGCTCAAGGCATTAAATCATCTCAGTATCTCAGGATGTGAGTGAATTTAGCCAGCATCAGTTTCCGCTAACACCCACCCAGCAATCGTGTTTAAAAGCTAAGAATAGCCAGAACAAGCTCCCTAATCAGTTATATGGCTAAAGGGGAGGGGAAGAGAGAAAAGAAAAGAAAGGAGTGGGCTGATGGGAGGGTTAAAGAATAGGGATTGTTAATTGGATGAGACACATTGGAATATTGAGCCTCTCTTCCCGCTACACTGAAACAGACCTGTTTAGTATGCCTACTTCTGGTCTGGTCGGATTTACAACACACACACACACACACACATACACACATCTTACTATCCTCATGAGGACCATCCTTTTACAATTATTGCTATGCCTACACCTAAATATAACTTTAACATTTATATAAAGACATACACACACAGATACATCTGCCTTGTAGTATAAATGGACCTCCATCATAATTACAAGTTTTGTGATTTTGAATGCAGCGTCTGTTTTAGTGGTGTTTCTGTTGCACATCTGCTGCTGTTGTGTGTGACTACTCGGCTTAATCTCCTGCAGATGAGAATGGTCTAATCTTTTAATTGCACCTCTGTCCCCTGTCCTGTTGTTTCTTTCTCCACAGTGGTTAGAGAATTGCAGAAAGACCTTCGGTGATAAAGACAGCAGCCGTCGACAGACTACTCAAGCTCAGGTAATGCACACCCCCACATCTGCACTGACCAGTAGTCATATAGCAAAGAGCACGGGCTGGATTATACTTCTGCGACAGTGTGTTTGCGGACACATCAGGGTGTTGCGTGTGGACCCTCGCAAAGGGGGAAGTCTTTATACTTGTGCTTGACGTGAGCGTGTCCACTAGGGACAGTGTCAAACGAACAACACCAGAATTTATAGAAACAGAGACAGTGAGAGCGCGAAGAAAAAAAACACAAGCAAATGTTTCATCTCGTCTGTATTCAGCAGTATCAAGTGTCTCATGTATCAAAGCATTTCAGCTGGTTTAACATTTAAATCTACAATTCTCTCAGTCACGGAATTAATGTCAGTTTTTTAAAGATTGAGTTCCTGTGGTTTAAATTGTCTTGTGTGACTTTAATGGGAGTCTGTTGGAAGAGAAAAGAATGTAACGTGCGTGAACCTGCAGGAGTAAATTGACTATTATAAAGAGCTACAGCTGGTATAAAGCCTTGCACTTTATATTCACATATGCAACAATATCATGATTCTAGTTTTCTGTAAATAAATCCAGTATACAATAATGTGATCATATCGCTGAGTGTGACACACAAAACACCTGATCTGCTCACTCATGCTATCGGATTTGAGAGTTTTATCAGGGACATTTTACTAACGACACCAGTCTGAGAAACTAACACTGTGTCTGAACAGAGATTTTTAGAAAAGATTTTTAATCAGTTTCTGATGCTATAGATTCTTATGCATGAGATTTTTAACAGACAACAGTTTCAGAAAGTGTTTGGGGATCACAAGCATGTCTCCAGAAGCCAGAAAGTACTAGATGCTATAAGGGAAATTTTACAGTTAATGCCTTATTGTTTAAAATGTTACTGTTGCCCTGTGTTCACACTAGAGAGGGACAAGTTGCACGTGTCACTTGTAGTTTGTCTCTTGTGGGTGTGCAACGAGCGCTGCTGTTGTTGCTCGTGGACGTGTACTGTCCGTCCAGCTCCAGTGAGAAAGCGTCACGGCCAAAATGTAGCCTACAGCACACGATTTACTACAGGATACAATTTATTTGTCTTTACAATGTTATTAAAATGAATCGTAGTATTTCAATAAAGTAAAAAGGTGTGAATTGTCAGTTGTTTGATGTTCGTTACGTACCAGTATATTCGTATTAGCTTCTTAGCAGCACAAGCTATACTAGCTATGCTAAGCTGTACTAGCTACAAACACTCTCCAGAGACAACAGTGATCTCTACTATTTTCTTTAAAGCCTTATTTTTCTTGATAATTTCCCAATACATGTTTAATTAGGAATCATTCAAGACAGCCAGTTAGATTTGCCCTTTTTATCGCATTGTACCGCTTGTCGCTTGTGGCTGTCACTGAAGTGGCGAGTCATGCACGTTCATGGAAAATAAATGATCGTCTGTCACTTTGTCGCTCGCTAGCGTGAACTAGCCTAGTGTGACCCATAAATACACACGACGCCCAGTTAGGTGAGAGCGTGAAAGCGTGTCTGAGCACCATGCGTACATACCCACAAACCTCCTTTCTGTGTCATGACGCAAATACTACTCGCAGAAGTATAAACCAGGCCACAATATTGTACATCAACCTCTGAAAGCAGAAAACATATAAATGCACACTTTTGATCTTGTAGTGTCTCATCTTCCTCCCTGACCAATTTCATTTTCTGTTCTTCAGATTATAATTTATATTAGGTGTGAATCCTAAAAAAAAAATTCCATTAAGAGACAATCCATTAATAAACGCCTAGAGACCTCATGATTTAATTTTCATTCTGCATGTCTCGATGCAATTACAAATCAACTCTTTAAGCATCTCGAAGCGTCTCTGTTTTGTTCTGTTTTTTTTTTTTTTTAATTGCCTGCTTTATGATTTTTTTCCAGTACAGTCGCTGAGATGCTTAGCGTATTAGGCTGTCCGGACAGTTTGCTGTGCGAAACCTAATGAAAGCGTTATTAACACCTGCCTCTTAATAGATGCATGTCGTTTATGCCATGCTTCAGTTTTTGATTGCTTATCAATTTTCTGATTAATTCACTTCCATTATGGGACTCACTCTTTTTCTGTGCAGCGTTAAAATGCAGTCTGTATGGAATATACTACGTTACGTCGGTTCTACATCAGCATCATGTTTTATCCTATGTAGTGAGCATTTCTAGTAAAAAGGAAGCCATTTTTGAATCAGATTAACTGAATTATTCCTGCATGAATGAGGAAGATTTCTTTTTAAAGATAAGATGTATACACACTACTGGGAAAAAGTTTGGTGTCACCCAGAAAATTTCACATTTTCTATGAAAACACATACTTTTATTCATCAAATCATCTGTTAAATGGACAGAAAATGTAGACACTGACAAGGTTAGACATAATGATTTTTGTAATAATGAAAGAATCCAGCCTTGCAGACCTTTTGGCATTCTAGCTGTCAGTTTGCTGAGGTAATCTGAGGAAATTTCACCCCATACTTCTTGAAGCACCTCCCACAAGTTTGATGGGGTGGACTGGCTTGATGGACCCTATTCAAGAACCATACAGTCATACTGCTCCCACAAACAGACCAGTCCAATACAGTTCGTATACCAGCTGACTGCTTCTTCTCTAAATAGCTCCCGCATAGTTTGGAGCTGCGCTTTGGGAAATTATCCTGTTGTAGGAGGAAATTTGCTCCAGTGAAGCGCCATCCAGAGGGTATGGCATGGAGTTGCAAAATGGAGTGATAGCCTTCTTTGTTCAAGATGCCTTTTATCATGTATAAATCTCCCACTTTAGCACCCCCAGACCCTCAGCCTTCCTCCACCATGCTTGAAAGATGGGGTCAAGCACTCTTCCAGCATCATTTCATTTTTTCTGCGTCTCAGAAATGTTCTTCGTGTTACAAACACCTCAGACTTAGATTTGTCTGTCCACTTTTTCCCCAATCCTCCTCTGTCCAATGTCTGTGTTCTTCAGCCCATCGTATTCTCTTCCTTTTATTGGCCAGTCTCAGATATGGCTTTTTCTTTGTAGCTCTGCCTAGAAGGCCAGCATCCTGGAGTCGCCTCCTGATGTTGAAACTGATATTTTGCGGGTATCTTCATTCAACGAAGGTGCCAGTTGAGGACTTGTGAGACGTCTGTTTCTCAAACTAGAGCCTCTGATGTACTCGTCCTCTTGCTCAGTTGTGCACTTCTCTTTCTATCCTGGGTAGAGCCAGTTTGTGCTGTTCTTTCAAGTGAATAATACACACCATTGTATGAAGTCTTCAGTTTCTTGGCAGTTTGTCGCATGGAATAGCCTTCCTTTCTTAGAACAAGAATAGACTGACGAGTTTCGGAAGTGACTTGTTTTTTCTGGCCATTTCGAGTCTATAATGGAACCCACAAATGCTGATGCTCCAGATACTCAACTAGCCTAAAGAAGGTCATTTCCAGTGCTTCTCTAATCAGCACAATGGTTTTCAGCTGTGCTAACATAATTGCAAAAGGACTTACTAATGATCAGTTAGCCTTTTAACGTGATTAACCTGGATTAGCTATCACTAATGTGCTATTGGAACACAGGAGTGATGGTTGCTGAAAATAACCATCTTTATACCCATGTAGATATTCCATAAAAATCACCTGTTTCAGGCTATAATAGTCATTTACAACATTAACAGAGTGACCCCAAACTTTTGACCGTGTGTTTTTCTTTTGCCTCACCCTTGTACATACACAAACACACACACATACGGATGTATTTAATTAATTTATTATTGTTTGTTTACTCACCTACTGAACATGTAACTGTCACGTACACTTCAATATCACTTCAATACTTCATCAATATCAATATCACTACTTCAATTTCCTTTCCAGTGATTTTTCCTCTCTGATGATCTCTATCTCTCTTTGGGTCTATTGTCTGTTCTGCTTCCACTGTTTGTTGTTATTTTTGCCAAAGACGATATATGACATGATTATTTGAGAGATTTTTTAACTCAGCTTTCTTAATTTTATTTGCACATATCTATGATCTTTTTTCTGGTAATAATAAAATCCACTGCACTGTCTCTGCTCTCTGTCTCTGCTCTCTGTCTCTCTCTCTGTCTCTCTCTCTCTCTCTCTCTCTCTCTCTCTCTCTATCTCTCTCTCTCTCTCTGGTTTGGAAGTTGTACTCTGACTAATGTTTTTTTCTCCATCTCCTTCTGTTTTTGTTCTTATGGTGACCTGTTCTCCCTCTTGCTTAGCAAATGGAAATTCTAGCAGTAAGTGGTTCTTGTATTCTTGACCTTTCCGTAATCATGTCATTCTGGCAAAACACACCGATCATTCCATCCATTCATTGTAAACACAAACATCTTCAGCCAGTCATTCCACACCAATCAGCGTATTGAACAGTCCGTCTCTGCCTCTTAGCTCTTACTGCTACAAACCTTACATACATTGCCTTGCAAAAGTATTCATACCCACTGAACTTTTCCACATTTTGTCATGGTACAACCACAAACAAAAATGTATTTTATTGGGATTTTATGTGATAGACCAACACAAAGTGGCACATAATTGTGAAGT
>CM075021.1:2374018-2387949 GCA_037576675.1 Pangasius sanitwongsei | reverse complement strand
CTTTCGTTCCTAACACATTACCCAGTCCATATCAGTATAGATATCCAGCATGATATTTTTCTCCATTGAGATCTGATGTGTTTTCAAAGTGTTCCTTTAATTTTTTTGAGCAGTGTATACATATATATGTGCATTTAGTGTTTCAGATGGACTCTCGCAGCCTCCTCGCGCTCACGCTGATCTTCTGGTTCCGTTGCCATGGCGCCCTCTCCTGCCCGGTGCGCTGCACGTGTCACTTTGGCATCCAGTCAGTAGAGGCAGTGTGTCCCGATGCGGCGCTCTCGTGCTACCCTAGCGACGGTCTCCCAGGCAACACCACCTCCCTAACAATCCAGTTCACCAACCTGAGCAGCGTCTCTGCCCATGAGCTGGGAGCCACGCCCCTTCTCCAGGAACTCCACCTACCAGGAAACAGACTCAGCAGCTTACCGGCGGACCTGCTTACTGGTCTTCATCACCTGCACACCATAGACCTTACAGGTGTGTGTTGGGTGGGTGGATGTGTGTGTGTGGGTGGGCGTGTGTGTGTGTGGGTGGGCGTGTGTGTGTGTGGGGGTGTGTGCGTGTATGTGTGTGGGGGGGGGGTGTGTATGTGTAAAGAAAAGAAATAACACCTTTACATACATTTACAGCACGTGAGGATTGTTGCCTGCCTCTGCAGCTCAGACTTCACAGATAATTTTGAGCGTGTGTGTATAAGCAGGACACACATACTGGACCTCATTTATCAATCTTTTAGTAAAGTTGTGTGTAAATCTTTGTGTACATTTTTTAGCTGGATTCACAAAGGTTCCAGAAAAGGTTCCAGAAGTTCCTTCGTACTCACGTGTGTGTGTTAATCACCTGTAGCGTGTTCCTGACACAGCTCATTTGCATGTAGTGACGCCCACAAAACTCCATAAAAGGTCGAGTGCACAGACAGCAGGGAGCACGAAATGAACACTGAGGGTAAAGGCTCAAAGACACAAGTGGAAGTTATTTTTACTCACTTCTATGCCAGTTAAAATATGTAATAATATATTATAATATTTAATAATGATAAGCGAGCGCTAAGTCTCCTGTCAGCTGAAGAGTTTGTTTACGGCTCACAGCTATGCCCAGACAGACCGTTTATAAACCCGTCCTCCGTTTATACGGCGCCATTTCTTTGGTCATAATTGAATTAGTTTTATTTGTCTAAATTAATGGGTTTGTGTTGGCTCGCTTCTTTATAAAATGGAGGCACTCTGTAAAAAATGGCTGTAATTCCTAAATGGTTAATGGAATATTTTTATTAAACCCGCTGAATTAAAGCTGAAAGTCTACACTTCACTCACATCTTGATTGCTTCATTTCAAATCCATTGTGGTGGTGTAAAGTGGCAAAATTACGAACATTGTGTCACTGTCCAAATACTTATGGATCTGACGGTATCAAGTCGATCAAGTTGAGGTTTACATTAGTTAGTCTTCTTATGTGTAAATTTACACACACTCAGGAGCACAAGTAGGATACCAGTGTTTTTTGTTTTTTTGTTTTTTTTTCAAATTAATGCATTGTAAATGCTCCTACGAATGTTTTATGAATAAATCTGTTCATATACAGCTTGATAAATGAGGCCCATTAACTCTAAGGGAGTGTGTGTGTGTATTAGCAGTACTCACACAAACTCAATAGACCACACACATGAAAAAAGAGCATGCCTGTAAGTCAGCGGTGGCTGGTGTTGTTTTTTTTATTTTTTTTTTAGAAGGGTGTGTGTTATTGAAATATTTATCGTTGTCTGTCCTGTTTTATCTGTTGGTCTGACCTCCTGTTAAATTTTCAGTCTCTCATAAGTAAGGGCATGGAAAGACTTTTCCAAAGTCAGGTCGACAGAATTACTAGTATTTGTGAGCTAAGTTGCTAACTAGCTCAGTCTCACTGAAGAAGGTAGTGACAGATAGATATCTAGACCTATAAATAATAAAAAAATTTTAAAAACCACCAATAATCAAACATAACATTATACTTGCAATTTATTTACTTGCAAGATAAAATAAGATTACAGAGATCAAATAATAAGCTAAACTACAAGTGGAAAACTTTTACAGAACAGTCTACTGAACATTTCTGCAGCTCTGAGCACTTTGAGAGTCTGGTGCCAGTATGGTAAGGTTTGAGATGTCAGTCAGTTCATCACCGATTAAGTGATTGGCAGTTGTTTACGTGGTTACGCCCCTTTTAGAGATTTCCCCTTCATCGTATGGAGAAGCTGTGTGTGCAGGACAAGCAAAGAGTGCATGTCCAATGAATGTTGAGATTGAGATTTTCTATGCAAAAATCTATCCACCAGCAACACACACCCATTCACCCCAAGAGATTGCGTGTGTCTGGACATGGCTCAATACGACATATTAAAAGCCTGTTGTCTAATCAGCGGTAATCTTCCGTCTGCTTCACTGGAGTTCTCCGGGCTTTGAAGGAGATTTTCATGCAGGCCGCACTGTCCAATGAAAACAGTTTGCATTTAATGAACAGACAGTACAATATTGCAGTGAGATATTTGATAATTTGTTCCACTAAAATATTGAATTTCACCAAGTTTCACGTGCAGTCGTCACACAATCACGTGTGCTGTAACTGGACTGTGATACTTGCCCTTGCTTCAGTGTATTCAGATGTAAACGTGGAGGCTGTGTGTGCTAAGGTAAGTAGTTGGCCAAGATTTTGGCTGTAAATATTAATTCTCTTTCTGTATTTGTGTGGGTTTTTCCCCTTAGGTAACCAGCTACAGGAGCTGCCTGCTCGGGTGTTCTATCATGCCCCGCTCCTCAACCTGGTTCTTAAAGACAACTGGCTCACTAGCGTCAATGCCGACTGGCTGCCCGCCAACAGCAGCCTCACATGGCTCGACCTGTCAGGGAACAAGCTGAGGAAAATTCCCTCTGCTCTGCTTCAGAAGCTGAGCCGCCTGGAAACTCTGGACCTCTCACAGAACCTTCTAGAGGTGCTTCTAGCCGAGAGCCTCCACTCCCTTCATGCTTTAGAGAGACTTCACCTGGATGACAACAAACTTCATTCCCTGGACGCCAAGGCTTTTAGCCACAACACTAACCTGACTCACCTGTTCCTTCAGAAGAACAAGCTGAGCTCTCTCCCGGCTACAGTGTTCCACGGCCTCGACCGGCTGCAGTACCTGGACCTCTCAGAGAACCACCTGACATTCCTGACACCTGGCACCCTTGGTTTAGGGATCAGCTGGGTGGAGTTGACCTTTAACCCCTGGCATTGTGATGCTAAAATAGAGTACCTGTGGAAGAGGCTAAACAACATGGAGTTGCAGTCCGTGCCGAGGTGCGCCTCACCTGAGGCGCTGAAGGACAAAGCCATCGCAGCACTTACGCGCAAAGAGCTGGGCCTGGCAGACTGAAGAAAGAAAGGATGAAAATGAGATGGAGGAAGAAGAACGCTGGAAATGTTGAAATTAGTGAATAAAGGAGTGATAATAGCAGAGCAGAGCAAGAAATAAACGAATGCAGTTAGAAAATCAATACAGCAAAGATAAAGCAAATCAACTGTGGCTTCATGATGTGTTAAACACTACAATGATAAAATGGAACAAGAGTAATGTTTCCTGATCTGAAGATGACAAAAAATAAATGATTTTGTAGGATAAAAGAAGTCGTGTATTTGTTCAGTTGTTGCCTCACATCTCCCAGAGTACTACAAATTGCCTCCATACATAAGTGTGTGTGTGTGTGTGTGTGTGTGTGTGTGTGTGTGTGTCCTGGCATTTCGTCTAGGGTGTATCCCGTATTCTAGACTCAGGATCCACTATACATCCTCTTTATTAGGAACACCTGTTCACCTGCACATTTATGCAGTTATCTAATCAGCCAATCATGTGGCAGCAGTACAATGTCTAAAATCATGCAGATGCAGGTCAAGAGCTTCAGTTAATGTTCACATCCTACTTCAGAATGGGGAAAAAGTGTGATCTCTGTGACTTTAACCGTGGCATGTTTGCTGATAGATGGGCTGGTTTGAGTATTTCAGAAACTGCTGGGAATTTCACACACAACAGACTCTAGAGTTTACACAGAATGGTGCGAAAAACAAAAAAACATCCTGTGAGGGGAGGGTCTGCAGGCTGAAACACCTTGATGAGAGAGATCAGAGGAGAATGACCAGACTGGTTCCTGCTGCCAAGAAAGATACAGTAACTCAATCATTCTTTACAACCGTGGTGAGGAAAAAAGCGTCTCAGCATGCACAAAACATGTGGATGAGCTACACCAGCAGAAGACCACATCAGGTTCCACTCCTGTCAGCCAAGAACAAGAATCTGAGGCTATCATGGGCACAGACTCAAAACTGGACAGCTGAAGATTAGAAAAAGTAATCACCTGGTCTTTTTTTGGGTGCCAGTCCCAGTTTGGGGGAAATCTCAAGGTTTCTGTCATCTCAAGGAGTTTTTCCTGGCCATCGTCACCTCTGGCTTGCTCATTAGGGATAAATTCATAAATTTAAAATTTACATATTTCTGTAAAGCTGCTTTGTGACAGTGTCCATTGTTAAAAGCGCTATATGAATAAAACTGAATTGAATTGACTCTTCTCCTTCATTCTGATCTCTGATGTGAACATTAACTGAAGCTCTTAACCTGCATCTGCATGATTGTATGCATTGTGCTGCTGCCACGTGATTGACTGATTGGATAACTGCATGAATGAGCAGGTGAACAGGTGTTCCTAATAAAGTGCACAGTGAGTGTAGTAGAAAATATTGGAGACATAAGCAAGGTGAGTCCCACTGAAAACATTTAAAGAGAAAGAAACATGTAATTAAATTTTGCATGTCCCTGTTCATAAATTGTGCAGCAGGGACAGTAGCACATACTCTTCTTCATGAATGTAAAGTTAATGTCTTTATATCGAGATGTGAGAAATCTGTTGCACTGAATCATTTAACCTGCAAGAATGAAATCAATAAAAGCTATGTTGCATGATTTTATTATATACTTCCAGATACTTAGGTAAAAAGGTTAAGAGATGACGGATTCACTGCAAAACAAACAAACATATAAAATGATGTCTTAGCAAGTGAAAATATCTTGAATATGGGCAAATTTATCTAATATTTCTTATTATGAGATTATTGTAAATCAAATAAATGTAATAGTATTCAGCCTGTTTTTAGACGCTTTTACTCATTTCCACAAATTTTCTTATTCTTTTGGCAGATAATTTTGCTTCTTTCTAGAAATAAATGCTTTAAAAATTATCTTCCAACAGAACAAGACTATTTCAAGCTTGAAATGAATAAAATGTGTCTAGAAATAGATTTAACAATCTTAGATTTGGTTTGTTGCAATCTTATAATAGGAAATACTAGATAAACGTGACAAGTACGTTCATTTGCTGTCATTTTTTTTGTAACATCAATGTAATGAGTTACAAGCAAATCAAAAAAAAATATTGTGCTTATAAAACGTGCAATACACCAGTCTCATTTACCAATGAAAAATTTTTTTTACTGAATGTGCTACTTTTTTTTTTCTACTGAATGTTGAAATGAGAATAATTTACCTCTGATATACCTTTGAAAAAGCAAGAAATAATATAATCAAAGTTTACAATAAAAAAAAAGAGAGAAAAAGAGTGCTACTTTTGCCCTTATTGTAAACATTTTTACATCCTCAACTCTGCTATTGAGACACGTTGGAAATAATATCATCAAATCAAAGCAACATTTTAGGATTGCGACAATTTTGTTAGAAGCTGTAATAACTTTACTTCACATAAATATATATATCTACTGAATTTAATGAAACATATTGTAATAGTGGCATTTAATCCAGGTACTAACAGGTCACTAGCTAGAGGTTAAAACTGTTCCTGAGGGTTTATATGAATTCATAACAGACCACAGCACATGCCATTTTACACATTTTATTTGAAATGTGAACACAGGGGAAAAAACTGAGCATCGTGTTTGTGGAGATATAAAAATGTTTAACAAAACTGTCCACAATAAGGTGTGGCACGAGTGTCCTCATGCCCAGACCAGGCTCAGACGTCCCACCAACGCTGCCTCTCACTGTGCTCAGGTTTCGCTCTGTTTTAATAAATAAGCCTCTTATTACATCAGAGCATTTAGTCATAAATATCAAAGCCTTTATAACATATGTATAAATGTTATCAAAGCAATTACAAAAAACAAAAAAAAAAAAAATGTATCAGCCAAAAACTCAAGAACGAAATGCAGAGACCCCTGAAGCAAATAATTATGGCAAAAATCAACTCTGTTGGCACAAAAAAAAAATGAAACTTATAAAATGCAAACAAAGACACCAAAGTAATCACAATTTCATAAATTATAGGCACTCATGTTTAAAACGTTCGCAGTCTGAACGGTTTTGTTTACTCTTGATCTCTCACTGCAATAACGCTGTGACCCGTTGTGTGCATGCATCGCCTTTAAGGCTTCCCGTTGCTGGTCCATGACCATGAATGTGCATCCAAATTACCAGAGATTTTTATTTTTTTTTTTCCAAACTGGTCAAAAACTGGGTTTTAAATCAATTCCATCTTCAACATGATGGCAGAGATCATAATGATAACACTTTTCACTTATTTTCGTTTCCACCACACTACACGTCACAATGCCATTTTATGACCCCCTCCCACCTCCCCCACCCCTGAGCAGGAGACAGACGGATCGACTCGCCATCCATCAGCGTTTGTAACATGCACAAACGATTCTTTTCGCAACACTTAAATGTTCAACATCGAATGGGTTACAATAATTTGATTGCCAAATTGGGACATGATACACTCACAGTTTGGGCAATGACACAGCGTACTACGCATTTGGACAAACAGTAATACCCATGATCCTCCAGTCCATGATTCTACAAGGTTACATCTGGAAAAACTATAAAAAAAATATCAACCCTGGTGAATCTCATAGTTGTTAACTAAAACCCAGTGAACTCGAACTTTTTAAAACATACACAGCCGGTTTGTCATGGATCCATCAAAAAAAAAAAATGCTTTGGAAACGTAGCTTTATAGTTGAGGTTTAACATTAATATTAAACATTCAGAACTAAAAATGCAAAAACCAAACAAAAGCAAATACTGAGTCGGAATATATTCTGTAAATAATTTCTTTTACATAATGATTTCTAAATAAATAATTGTCACATAGAAATGACAAGACATTCCTGCTGAAAGACACCAAGGGGTTTGATCACCATACAGCCATTTTTTTTTTTTTTTTTTTCTAAGGGATGGCCATCAAGCTACACATCGTGAAATACCATTAGAACAGTTTCACATAATATTCCACCCTGACAAGATTGCAACAGGCCCGTTACAGGGAAAATAAAATACGCGAGTAGCGACAGTCGAGGGTCTCCTTCGCAGGGTGCAGAAGCAGAGCGTAACAATAAGCTGTTTAATAGTCTATTAGAGAGAGATGGGTTCGATCTGTTCTCTCTGTAGGAGCTGTTAGGTTGGAGTGTGAGCGCAGCCCTGTGGCAGAAAGTGTACATCTCAGTCAGGTTCTTTGGCATTCACTGATTTCCAGCCAGCCATGATATGAGTATCCTCACTGATGTGAGAATTTCCTTTCAGCGCTGATTGTATGGGGATAGTAAGAGTGGAACTCTTGCTCGTTTGTGTCGATCAGTAAAGTGCCAGGGCGGACAGTCCGTCTCTGTGCTGTAGGCTTCTCAGTAGCATCCCTCTCTCCAGCTCTCATCCCTGATACCACTGTAGGTGCGAGGAACTGGCAGAGACCTGCAGGGTAAACACACCCCCTCATGGAATTAGGATAAAAGCCACTGAAAGCACTGCACGTATGTGTTGCACATATTAGCACACACAAGCCTCGAGACGGTCTTTCATCTATCTTATGAGAGCAGCACTGATGCCAAGAGACTTCATTCTAACCAAACAGATTTCACGACTATATGAAGGGGGAACTATATGACAAAAGGACAAACTGTAAGCACATTACTACTGCTTCTCTAAGAACTTGTGTCATGTCATACCCAAATGATTAACAACAGCAAAAAGAAACCCAAACATGACACGATTCCTGAAAAGAATTCTTCTTCTTCTAAGAAAAAATATGTTTAATTTTCACAATATTCTGCCCGCATTTCCCCAACCTGGACTTCCTCCACATTTTCTTTCATTTCTCCTTTTTTTTTTTTTTTGTTCAAAGTAGTGACAGTCACATGATAGACAGCTCTCGCTTTTACTTTAACGAGAAAGCGGGATCGGATGCACTTCGGCAAGGATCTCTCCAGGTGAAACGTCGTGCCTCTAGAACAAGCTGTGCAGTTAGCGATTGAGATTTTGCAATTCATCACAGATCTACATATGATGGAAAATGTCAAAATATCAACATGTGAAGAGTTTTCCCCGGACCATCACACATGTAGGTGGCAGTAGTTATCAGTGGTGTACAAAGTTACAGTCACAGTCAAATAAAATTACAATTCCTTGGTGGGAAATGACACAAGTTAAAGTTATATAACCTGATTATGCTGCACGCAAGTATTAAAAGTACTTGGGTATCAAAAACACAAGAACGTCTGGTTCAAAGGTTCGAACGAAAGTTCTTTAGAAGAGGGTTAATAGTGCAGTAAGAAATGTGTCTGGAAAACTTTATTGGAGTAACCATTTACTAAATGTTCAAGTTGCCAAGTTTATTTATACTCGAATATAGAAGTGTGTGTGTGTGTGTGTGTGTGTACCTGCGCACAGGCTGGGCCAGTTTGCTGCGAGGCACAGGTAAACCCCCGGCAGCAGGGCCGCTGGGGCGAGGCAGAGCACTACGGGGCGGGGCCAGAGAGCGAGTGGGCGTGGTAGTGACTGAACCAGGATTAGACACCACCTTCATGGGCTGTCGTAGGGCGAGAGGTGATGGTGCTGCCGGTGTGCGCAACTTACTGCTAGGGGGAACTGAAGAGCAGAGAATTGCAAGAAAATAGGCATTAAGTGACGAAGAAATAATGCACACAAATCAAGTGTAGGTAAGATTTTTTTTTTTAACAGACTTACAAGCAATGTCTAAAAACCATTCATGTTTTCACTATGAATGAAATACAATAATAAAAAAAAAAATGCATGGATCAGTTGTAAACCTAAAAATTACACTGGATGGACATGAATGGTGAATCACACACACACACAAACCACTTTTCTGTCAACACAATAGAATAGTCTGCGTGTAAAACATCAAATCCACTAACAGACTTACACACCACACCACCTGCGTATACAGACAGACAAAAAAAAACAACAACAAAAAAACCAACTCACAATGAACTGGTGTTCAATTAAAATGAATAAATGAGCTGCAATGATGTGTGAATGTCACAAGCATTCATTAGATCACTATCTTCACTAAGAGTGGAGCATGCTGCTCCTCCTCCTACTAGTGGCAAAATGGAAAATAATCATTCATATCACAAAGCACAATCAGACCCCGCACACACACACACACACACACACACACACACACACACACTATCACAATATGGAAAACAGCCGGCACCTCAGTGAATACTCACTGAAATCTGCTTCCTCTCCAAAGCAACACGAGAGAGGAACTAAAGATAGAAACAGGAGATTCTTGGGTTCAAATACATTCATAACCAGTCCTTCATGGGCCGTCGTCTTCTGCGGCCCACTAAGTGCACGTGGATGTAGTTTATTTAATGCAGAAGTACTTCATGTGCTTTCACGACACCTCTTTAAACAACCTCCCTCATCTAACTTGACCTGAATAGGAAGTCACTCATATTATAGGTAAAGAGACCCATTAATGATCAATGTCAGACATATCTTTTAATTGATCTTGTATCAACTAAACGTCCAGGATGAAGCGGTCACTGAAGATGAGTGAATGAATGAATGAATGGACTGAAACAACAAATCTACAGTGTGTAGGATTTCCTCTAGGTAATTTTTTTTTAAGTAGTATATCTGCGCACAAATGGTGCCTACATACTATTAAAGAATCCTGTTTAGTGCACAGAATGTGGTTTGGGACACAGCTCTTGTTGAATTCTTGTACATTCCTCTCACAGCCTTCAGATTAAGATTTTTACAAGATTAGTAGCACATTAGGAAATCTTCCACAAATAGCGTTTTTCTTCCACAGAGAGCTTTAATATTTGCACACACTTTGTCATATATATTAACATTTTGACAGAATGTGAGGTGATATATGGAAGAGTATAAAACCTAAGAGGTACCCAGGGAAAATAAAGGCTGAAAAACAGATGGTGGTGTTTCAACTGAAGCTCCTAAAGGCTCTTTGTTTTAGTTCATGAGACTCATGAGATCCCGTCAGATGGCACAAACATTTCAGCAGCTTAACACATTCTTCTGCACAAAAATGCCAGCATGAAACCAGGAAAGCATCTCTGCAGCTATAAGAACAAGTTAACGGGGTAAACTTCAAATTCTTGAAAACCAAGTGACAGACTATAAGGAAATGCATTCACACCAATGGCTGTATATATGAGCGGACAACATGGCACTTTTTACTCCCCTTGTGCACTTATGAAGCCTTTTTGCTCGTATTCAAAGTCACCATCGTGACCACGTTTGTGCAGTAGGTCAGAATTGGAGCTATAACATGAACAGTGTATACAGCTGCTCAGACAGAGGGTCCGCCTCTCGCCTGCCCACAGTGATCGTGGACACGCCCTGCTTCGCTCCAGTAGCCCTTACATTGAGAGCTATTACCTGAATTGCAACTTAAGACGGCGCTCTGAATGCTCTCTCAAAGTGGTAAGTACAGCGTTATTAATTAATTGGCAAAATGCTAAACTGTACTCGTTTAATTTTCACAGGAATTCTGATTTTACCATTGACAGGAAAAGTCAAGACTCATAACTGGCTTAACTACCAGTTGCTAGTTAGCGGACACTGGCTAATCTATCATGTTACTCAAAGTAATGCAAGTATAAGTGGCTAATGTAATTTACTAACTGAAAATATACTGCTAAACAGCAGTCAACATTTACACTCAGCACAACATATTCTCAGGAGGAAAAAAAATAAATAAATAATCGTGCTCCACAATGACACCTGCAGTAAGTTACCCATCTGAATAGGGAAGTGTGATGTTTTATGCTCCTCTTGTTCTGTGGAAATGGTTTAAAAAAAGAGTAACTGGTTAAACTTGTGAGGCTCGTTGTGTTCGCTAATGTCATACAGTCAATAGCAAATTGTTAAGAAATTTAGCTGGAATTAGCTGCCTTGGTTAATGCCATCATTTCTTTCACTCACACTGGTTTGCTGTTTATAATGTCTAAGCTAGCTCGTTGTACTGACATCAGAATGAGCAACAGACAGGAAATACTGCAGAGAATTCCCCACTGAGAGTCTGTTTACAGCAAAACACGACATGGCTTTGCTACAGAACTGTCAAGAGGTTCAGGTGAGTGTTGGAAATTGCGTGTGCAACCAAAACACTCACCTCATCAACAACGCCCTTTTTTTAAAATCACCAAATAACTCCTATAAAAATGCATTTATTGCAAAGAAAAAACACTGGGGAGATATCAAGGTCAACTGTGCAGATGTAGCTTCAAATATAAGCCTGGCTTGTTTTCCATTCACTAACATGGGAATGGGCGGGGTTAAAATAACTGTACTGCAGCCAGCCACTCTAGGGCCTCAGAGACATTTTGGCTTCACCCTGTTACAACATCCACTCATATAAACAGTCATTGTTCCAAACAAGCCCAGATGTGGAAAATAAAGCTAATGACCTCTTGTGGAAATAATTAATGTGGTTGATATTTTCCATATAACCATCATAACTTCATAACCATCAGATCAGGAATTTCTCTGAACTCACTGACAGTTTCTAGCAGCTCGATTCGCGATGACAAAATGAACCTGAGCTATAACTCTATACAACTTCCTGATAACCCAGTGGCCAGGAGTGGGCAGTGTATAAATCCAGGCTTCAGCTCTCGGATCGTTTTACCTCGTAGAGACGTGGGGCTCTGCAGCCGCTCTTTGGGTTTCGGGGAGGCGCGCGCCGGCCCGGAGAGCCTTTGGTGCTGCGCTGCTGGGAGACAATCAGGAATCATGGTCTGATTCAGGCTGGCCTAAGGTCAGCGTTTAACATAGTAACCATCAAGACACTGATCCAGGATCAGTAAACAACGTCATGTTAAAGAGGACAGCCTAAGGAGGGACAGCCAGCCAGCGTGGGGTTTTATCCGATGAAGCAAAGTGAGCGAGCCATGCTTCCACTAGCGACAGAGGAAAAAAACGTTATCTAGCCAAGGAGTCACCGGCCACTAGAGGGTGCCACAGAAAAGGGAATCATTTCACCTAGAGAGGAAGCGCCGATAACACAGCCAAGCTACCAGTAGAGAGAAAAGAGGGGCAGGGGATGGAGATAGGGACGGCATGCTAAAGAATAGCAAGTGGAAGAAAGGGAGAGATGGAAATAAAGTGGGAAGTTCCACCAATAACACTTTAACTTTTGGCATTTGACAAAAGTACCTGCAGAATCCTGTATGCATGCATGTAGTACGTTTCTCAGTCAAATGACCATTGAAATGCAACATTACTGCGTGCTGCTATCAAGTGCTATCAATTATTCTCCCATCACCTCTAAATAGCTCTCCTTCGATTATTACTAAACGAAGCATTTTGATGTTTAAAGTCAAATTAATGTTAATTACATTTCTAAAATCTTTTCCAGAAAATTAACACAATAAATAATGCCATGAATTAAATGAGATGAAACAAAGATAGAAAATAGAAGAAAAGGTACTGAGCATGTAGCTAAGAAATTATGAGAGAGAAATATTATAATATATAAGTACGCACAGAAGTGGTCTAACAGCCAAAGTCAAAGAATAACACTAATTCACTGGTTTAGTACATTTAAATCTTTTTTTTTCCCCACTCTGGAAACTGCTGATTGTGATTTTTGCTTTCAATTAGGATCTGAACTTAAAATTTGATTCTCTCTTCAGTATAAACAGAAAATTCATCAGCAGCAATCCGCTAAATAAACGTCACTCTTGTGTATGTACTGAACCGTAGACAGAAATGAATTTATTTAGTAAATCTGACTGTGATGTGCATGTACACTCACCGTCCTCTTTATTAGGAACACCTGTACATCTGGTCATTTTTGCAGTTATCTAACCAGTCAATCATGTGGCAGCAGCACAAGGCATAAAATCATGCAGATGCAGGTCAAGAGCTTCAGTTAATGTTCACATCAAACATCAGAATGAAGGAGAAGTGTGATCTCTGTGACTTTAACCGTGGAATGGTTGCTGGTACCCAGTGGGCTGGTTTGAGTATTTCAGAAACTGCTGATCTCCTGGGATTTTCATACACAACATACACAGAATGGTGCGAAAAACAAAAAACACTGAGTGAGCGACAGTTAAACATTGTATGCATTGTGCTGCTGTCACATGATTGGCTGACTGGATACCTGCATAAATGAGCAGGTGTACAGGTGTTCCTAATAAAGTGGACAGTGAGTGTACGTGTACTCACTTTATGTAGTAAATGGGAAATCATGTACAAGTATATGTCAGTGGCCATGATTGGCCCTTGTGTGTGTGTGTGTGTGTGTGTGTGTGTGTGTGTGTACTCACTGGCTGACTGGCTCTGGTGTCGGGGGGATCCGTTTGGCACTTGCAGGTTGGACTCGCAGCTGCGGCTGTTTTTGACAGGTTCGGCAGCATGGCTGGAGCTGGAGCGTGTTAGGTTTGGAAGACTGCGCCGTAATTTCTCTACACACACACACACACACACGAGAGGCATCTGAAATATTATTCACATTCCCAGGTTTCTGCTATAAATCTATATACTGCTGCTGTTATAATGCGGCTACTTGTACTGCTATGTAAGTATGCTACTGCTACTTGTACTGTATATACTGCTGCTGTTATAATGC
>CM075021.1:2359791-2373918 GCA_037576675.1 Pangasius sanitwongsei | reverse complement strand
TATAATGCTGCTACTTGTACTGCTATGTAAGTATGCTACTGCTACTTGTACTGTATATACTGCTGCTGTTATAATGCTGCTACTTGTACTGCTATGTAAGTATGCTACTGCTACTTGTACTGTATATACTGCTGCTATTATAATGCTGCTACTTGTACTGCTATGTAAGTATGCTACTGCTACTTGTACTGTATATACTGCTGCTGTTATAACGCTGCTACTTGTACTGCTATGCAAGTATGCTACTGCTACTTGTACTGAATATACTGCTGCTACTATATACAAAATGCTGATGCTAAACATTTTCCCTTCCCATCAGTGTTGCTTTTGCATCAGAAAAGATGCCCAAAACATGCTGAACCCCGCCTACCTTCGTTCTTGATGGCGTTTGTGTGGGGTTCATGGGCGGGGCCCTGCAGTGAGAGGCGGGGCTGCTGCAGGCGGCTCATGATGGGTTGTGGCGAGGCACGAGCAGGTGAACGCGAGCGGGGAGAGTGGCGAGGCGAGACGCGGGGCGAGACGCGAGGAGAGGGGCTAAAGCGCGTGATGGGTGGGTGGTGGTAGGCCATGGGCATCGCTGCCTCCTCATCATCCTCCAGACTCTGTGCGTCCAGCTCCTGATCGCTGAGCGTTCCACGCCTCAGGGACTGGCACGATGAGCCCGAGCTGCGACGTGACGCTGTTGCAGCGTAGTCCTGACGTAGGCCTGTTGACACGCACAGCACGAGGAGTGTTATACAACGCTGTACTATCACAGACGGTAGGTAATCAGGGAGCGAGACACAGAGGAGACACCATCTTGACACGTCATAGATAATTCATTTTCTACAACTTGTTAGTACACTTGAAGATTACATGTAAACATGAAATCTGATGAATATCGTTTAAATAAATCATTCAGCAAGTTTACTATGAATATAAAAATGTCCTCTGAGTTTCAAGTTTTAATATTAATCACACAGATTGTGTATATGTGCAGGGTAATACTGGCTTGCCATGCCATGAAGTCTATTTGATTGTGTTTTTTCTGCTCGCATCCACTGACGCACTGCATGTGTGAATGTGTGTGATGTTCACCGAGACCAACACAGAAAGTATAAACCAGGCTCCTCTGCTTGGCGTCAGGTCGCATCACACCACCTCGGCATGGATTATTTTTCTACTGAAAAACACCACACTTCTCACTAGACTGGTAAGTCAGTGCAAGGAATATTCCACTGGTTTTTAGTCACTCGTCACTCATACGCATATTCCAAACATTATATGTTCAAATGTGTTATACAGAAGTCCTAAATTATAAATCTGGAATTTATAAAAAGTGGCATGGTCAAGGCTTGGGGTTGCAGAAAAATCATAAGGTCCACTTGGGGTTGTTCGCCCAAAAATGTTCAGAAACCTGGAGGCAGATAACAGACAGAGCCACTCACTCTCCTCCTGCATGCGGGCGAGAATCTGCACATCGGTGACATCATTGAGCTTGTAGGTGGTAGAAGATCCCACGGAGTCCTCGTCCATCTCAGAAGTGCTCAGCTCACTGTCCACTGACGACTGAGGGCTCACCGGTGGGGGGTTTCTGTCCACTGAGCCACGCTGATGACCTGCACACACAGACGACGAATCAAAATATAAAAACAAGCGGCCTCTACTTGACTGCTGATGGAGCAATACTTGTGGCGTATAGTTCTAAACAGTGAATGCAATATGAAGGGCTGTGGGCTTGTAATGTCGAGATGAATGTTAATGGGCACCTGTGCTACTAGGCAGTACTAGTTGCTTGACGATAGGCACTCTGGAGGGAGTGGAGGAAGGGGAGTTGAAGCCACTGCTGTACGGGCTGTTGGCTGCGTTTGGACTGCACGAGCTTCCGTACGCCACCTGAGGGCTGTAGGTACTGCCGTACAGACTCCGCCTCTTATTCGCTGTGGAGAAAGAAATATAGAAGAGATATTGCAGAGGGAACAACTCATGAGGAACATGAGGGTTGGGAATTTACCTCAAACACACTCTGTGTTAAAGATAGTGACAGTTAAAGATAGTGACCACCTCTCTCTGCTGCTGAATGTGTGAGCATGACGATGCTCTTAAAGTCTATTTAAGCATACGACAGAGACAAGACCAACACAGAATGCCTTTATTGGTGTGTCCAGTGCTTTAACAATAGACTCTATTCACTCCATATGGGCACAATGTACCTCGCCCACACACACACACACACACACACACACACACAATGTAGCCATTTACTACACAACATCATGAAAAGCTTTAGTCATTTACACTGCAGTAATGAAGTTGAACTCTGACTGAAAGTCTGAACTCCCTAAACTCCCAAAGATTTACTGAGGTTAAGACTCATATCCCAGGAGCACTGATGGAATAATCTCCCAGTGGATACAATCTCACATGACCATCCACACACACACACACACACACACACACACACACACAGCTGGACATTCAAGAGGCCATTAGAGTCTACTTCCCTTCCTCTGCATTCTCCACACTCTTCCCACTTCCTGCTCAACATCTCTAGTTGTCTCCTCCTCCATATGCATTATTTAGGGACGCTGGGCTCTATAGGTCAGCTTAGGGAAAAAAAAAAATCACTAACACTGAGACATGCCCAGCTCTGCGGAAAGGCAGGAATGGTCTATACAAGAGTTATGTACAGAGGTCAGCAATTGGGATTAGTGCTGTAAATGCTTCTGCTACCAGAGTCGGGCAGAAACACACTGTCAAATCAGACACCATGACAGAATGGGGGCCTGAATCTGAGGTAAACTTTGTGTCGTTTATATTCTAATAAATGCCAAGAGGGTGGTAGTTGATTCTGGATCCGCAGTGTGACACTGCAGCACCTAGTACGTGAAATAAATACAGAGAATTTCAATGTGATCGTTAAAGCCGAGTGTCCGCTACACCTTTTTGTAGCCAGGGACCCCTTTAACTGTAAAATAAATTCCATGGACATAACAGATTTATTTCATGAACATTATT
Source organism: Pangasius sanitwongsei (assembly GCA_037576675.1). Lineage (NCBI taxonomy): Eukaryota > Metazoa > Chordata > Actinopteri > Siluriformes > Pangasiidae > Pangasius > Pangasius sanitwongsei. The sequence goes on along the minus strand of CM075021.1, from coordinate 2,370,921 downwards.
TCCATTTTTTCAAATTATATATATATTTTTTTAGGCCATAATGCTTTCTATTCCTGAAATTTGAAGTGATACAACACACCTGATTTGGATTTGCTGAGTATAATATCTTTGATTACGTAGATTGTGATTTCCACCACTGTTTTAAAATAAATAAATAAATTTATGCTCCAGGGACTTTGAGAACCATTTGCATTTGACCTGCCTCAGAAGTCGGAAGTCAGAATCTGTTATTTTCAATTGTGCCTTCGATCTACAAAGGGGGAAAAACATAGACACCTCAAGGTTTGTCTTTTGTTGGCAACAAGCTAGCCAGCGAACTGTGATGAGTGATGTATATGTCTCCATTTTGATTTGGCATCACTCGCTGAACTTGGGGGTTGAGGAGATCATCCTGAGTTCCTGATCAGGAATTCTGAGTTGAGGGGGGGGCGCTTTCTTTGATTTCACCACCGGTCGTTAGTTGGAGTCGGAGGTTGGAAATTACGAGCTACGACCTCTAATCGAATGCAGGAATATATCGTCATATTGCGTAGCCCTAGTGTCCACACTACACTGAAAAAAGCTCACTGAATTTACTTAATTCAAATGCGTACATCAGTTCCATGCAAATGAACTTAGTTACATTAACACAATTTGTTTCCATAAATCCAACATGATTTGATAATGTAGTTTCAAAACCCTTAATACAACCGAACCCTATAATCACCGGAGCTCAGGATCAAAACCGGGTCACCTGCGATCGGAGGCAGCGACGTTCCAAGATTATATAATGTGAATGGATTAGACTGTTAATACTACATGAACTGATCATGCTCACTGAACATCATTCAGTCTAGTAATTAGAAACTTGTTTAAATTAAATTTAATATAAGCAATGAAATCGTGTTTTGATTAGATGCTAACTATTTTTATGTGAACTAGACGCAATGTGTTGTCTTAAATCTGACTGACCACATATTCACTTTTTTCAGTGTAGGTTTAAGGGATCAAAAGCACATCTCATACCCCTAAAGGAGCATCACATGTCAGCTCAAACTTTCAAGCTGCAAAGCATTATGGGCCATGACCTCTTGCCTAAAGTTGTCAGATAGGACTGTGTGTGTGTTTCAAAGAAGCCTAGATGGAAGCCTGGCGTGATTTAATCAGACACTAACAGAAAACAGACTGACAAAAGGAGTCCTAATCTGAAATTTGGGAGAAGTATAAAGGCGAAGACATTTAGTTTCAAAGATGAACAGGACACTGCATTAACTGCATGCACACACTCGCAAACACACAGATAGTATATAACAAACAAGTTCTCTGACCGACTGTGATATAAAAAGGTCAGAACAGACTTACCAAAATAAAACCAGCCTTCTATTATCCCACGGTGTCTGTACAACAGCACTGAGCAACAGGAAGTGTGTGAATGTGTGAAATTAAGCATTAACAGAACACGTGAATGTCACAACTGTTAAATAGGCAATACCATAAAATTATAGCTCAAGCGAGCAGCCTTTTTTTCCCAAGAAAGAAGATGGTTACTTGCAGAAAAGAAAAAGAAAAAAAAAAAAAAACACGACAGCATCATGTCTCATTTTTTACCAACACTTTTCCACATATAAACATACAGCTCCAAATACCTTCCTACAAACATAAGACCGTTGTTTCCATCTGTCAGTGGGTTAAAATGATGGCCTTTCCAGACCAGTACAGTTAATGGAGAGGCCTCTTTTCACAGATGTTACAGTAAACCGAGAAAATCCGTCATTATCTGTCCGTCTGTGCGAGAGACCAAAGCACAATCTAAATTTTAAAGAAATGATGGGTAATATTTTGACTCGAATTACCAGCACAAATGAACTGGAACTGGTTTCATGGTATGCACCAACCCTAGGCTAATACATCTGTAGAGTCTATTAGTGGATAAGCAGCTTGGCCTTACTGTCTGTCCATCTCGCTATTAAAACACAACCGAAATAGATTGGTGCTTTGCATATCCAAGTTATTACCAAACTATTAATCTCCTTCCAATGTAAACCTGAAATTTAGCTGAAGAAGCAAAACTACTTAGCATAAATACTTGGGGTTTGTGCTGAGAAAGCACAGTAAGGTTATTAAGAGAAAAGCCGACAGCCACTGCGAAGAACACAGAGACCCAAAAGCAGAGTCAGAGAAAGAAACAAGCACAAATAAGGCTAAGGGCAGGTCACATGAGGAGAGGAATGAGAGAGAGAGAGAGAGAGAGAGAGGGGCTGATTGTGAGGGAGTCAGAACTGGAAACACAGAGGAAGAGAGCGGAAAGAAAGAACAGAATACAATAGCAAGAGCTCGGCTGAGTGCATATAAACAGAAATATGGACCAAGCAAGATTGAAAAGAAAGAAAGGGAAAATGGAAAGAGGGAGGGAAGGGAGAATGTGTGTGTGTGTGTGTGTGTGTGTGTGTGTGTGTGTGTGTAGGAGAGTGAAAGTGTGTTTGGGAGTATGTCATACCCTAGAGCAGTGGTTCCTTTACCTGTAAAATGAATTCAACCCCATCTGTACGGATTTGTTTTAATCCTTCTATAAACTAAAAAAAAAAAATCATTTTTACTTCAGAAAAATCATATTTCCAATATCGGATCCTGTAACAAATGGCAAAGACTGGAATTAGATTTGGAAAATAAATTTAATTTTTGAAACAGACTTGACTTGGTTTTTCACTGGTTTGATTTTATTATATTTATGTAAGTAGTTTGTAATGTAATGTAAGTAGTTTGTGTGTGAAAGTGTCTGTGTCGAGGAAAAAAATAAATAAATAAAAAGAGTATCGGGCCATCTCCAGACTAAAACCCCTTCAATTCAAATCGAGCCACTGGCCTAGAGTGTTCAAATCTGAGCAAATATGACATTATATTAAAAAAAAGAAAAAAAAAGGGCACTCCAGAGTGAGTACGTTTCTGTAGATCATTCTTATGCTAAAGAAAGCAAGCACTCGAAAGAAAGGCCTTGCACTTGTCCGCAGACACTCGGGTACTCGACACAGGATTACTCTGAAATTACTTGTGCCGTACACAAAATTACACAGAGTCATATCCTGTCCAGTTTTTTTTTTTTTTTTTTTTTTTTTTTATCTGTTCATCGATTGCAGCATTTAAGAGCATTCCAGCCAGAATCAATCTGATCGTCTGATCTATCGGACATGCATCGTGCACTCACTGTAACTTGAGCTGAAGTTCTTGCATCACAGCAACACAAAACGAGGTAAAAAGAAATATCAAAAGAGTCTCAAACCAGATGGTGGTGAAGCTATTCATAAACACAACAGCTGTGTGTGAACATGTTCAGGAATATCTTCTTAACAAATATTTAACAACAAATAATAACGATAGTGAATATACAGTGATGGGGAAAACATACAGTACATACAGTATAAAGCATAAATAAGTTCACAATCAAAAGCTCCTGCAGCAAGATATTACATTCTAGTCCTTGTTTTTACTCTCTATCTTCATTCTGTCCATCTCTAATATGTTATTCAACCATAGAGCTATGCCCTCTTTTACATTACAGACAGGAGTGCAAGGGCAAGAGACTGGTTACCATGGACTGAGTAACAAACACACACACACAAACAAAACACACACTCCCCAGACATCTTACCAGGAAAGAGAAAATTCATCTGTGACTCTGCAGCATTCAAAGGGATTTACAGCTCATTAATCTCATTCAGTAAATCTCAGTGAATCTGCTTCTCAGCGCTTGTTGTCACAAACACTACCCTTATGTCATCATATGAACTACATAAGACTGTTCGAATCAAAGAGCTTAGAATCGGACAAATCCTTGAGTGGATTACGACTGAATGATATGAATAAAATAATGACAAACATTTTAGCAAAATGCATCAAGAAACGTGAAAATTAGGGAAAATTTGTTAATTTCTTAGCATTATTATATATGGTGATTATAACTATTAAATCACGCTGTATGTCTACACATTAACTAGGCGGTTCTGAGCTGACAGGACGTCTCTGGCAACTCAAATAAACACTCTTTACAGACGTGGTGAGCAGAAAAGCATCTCATCTTAGTCGGGCAGGACGATGTCAAAGCATCAATCAAAATGAAGTGGAGAGGCTGCCACACTTGACTTATACAGAACATACAGTCATCCAGAATGCAGTCTAGCAGCTGGTTTTGAGTGGTTTGTTTTTACACGTAACTTTGTTCAACAGGATACAGAAGGTGTGTTTCCTGAAGAGCTAAGATCATAAATCGGTGTTGCCAGCGAAGTTTCCAGCCCGACAACATCTCAAAAACCACACAAAAAATCCAGGTGCTGAAAAAAGGAGATGTATTTTTCATCCTTTTCTCAGCCTTTGCGTGGGGAAACAAGGCACTGTGGTGCGAACGCATTTCTGCCGTACGAACCATAATCCCCCTTTCCCTCTCCAAATCTTAGCATTATATCTTACAGGAGAAATGGTTCTGTACATCACACACACGTTGTTTGCACTTACATTTTGCCTTTGTTTAATACTTTTTTTTTTTTTTTTTTACATTTATTTGCTATAGAACAAGATATAGGCAGGCGCAGAGTATTTTTAACCTAGTCCAATCTGACAACAACGTTTTTTTTTTTTTTTGTCTTGTTGCAGTTCCCATTTTTGACGACTACGAATATAACTATGAAAAATAACTCTGTGGAGCAAAATGGGGCAGTGTAAACGCTGCCCCACGATTCCGCAACATCTGGAAAGGTGAGCAAATCAATAGAACCTCGACTTATATCGGTCAGGTTTTTTTTTTTTCGCTCAAAAGAGGTAATAAGTATTCCAACAGAATTTTAAAATATATCGAGTTTTGAATGAGGACTTGTTGAATGGGTGATATATATGGTGTCACTGAATCTGAGGCTACAGTAAATACAGACTCAAAGAAAACTGGACAACTGAACCTTGGAAAAAGACCAGGTGATGTTTTTCTAATCTTTTGTCCAATCAAGGACATTAAACTGGTCAGTGAGAGTATATAGCTCTTCATCAGCTGAGAATAGCTTTTTTTTTTTTTTTTTTTTTTAAACAAAATCTACAACTGAGCTACCAAGCAACCAGTGACTTCACCCACACAAGCCCATCTGGGTGCAGATGGACATGTGGCCCAGTTCCAAAACTGTACTACGTCTGACTGAGCCTGATCTCTACAGCTCTAATCCATATATTCTAGGAAAGGTACCTTTGCTCCAGGGTGAGTCATTTGGAACACTTCCAAGGTCAGTAAAGAAGATATAATGGATCAGGCATTTTCAGAGCAAATAGCGAGCACCAGAAAGGTGTGGGTTCGAATCCCAGTACTGCCAGGAGACACTATGGAACAAATAAGAATGGGAAGAACTCCCAGTTTTATGCTCGGGTCTGTGCTGGGAGTGGATTTTGTCTCACTTGTAGACCTCTCTGGATGATAGCATCTGCCAGATTATATGTCAAATTAAATATGTAATGTATGTGTATGTGTTTTAAAAATCTGTGAACTCACAGTGGAAGGCCCTGGGGAGGGACTGAATCACACTAAAGGTCTGTAGACAGGCGATAGTGTTCCACTGCGCTGCTCAAATCAGGAGTCATATGAGCAGACCTGAGTAAAAATGGCACGGACACCTCTCCCAATGATCTGAGCTCTCTCAGAACTCCCTGAGCGTTCCCTATAATTAGTGAGAGCAAGCTCGCGCACACACACACACGGATGTGCGGCCTCTCAAAGCAGAGGACAGGGTATAGTAAGCTGCCAGCCCACATGCTGAACACACGCTCAGTGAGAGGGAGATGGGAGGAGAACAGACAAAAGAGCCAAAGTGGAAGACGATAGGAAAGGAGGAAGAAGAACCTCTTTAGCAAAGAAGTGTGAAAAAATGAGCAAGGGGAAAAAAAATGAAAAGAAATGAAAGTGAAATACATGGGAGCTCTGCAACTAAAGCAGAAATAGAGAAAGAGGAAAGCAGAATAGACGACAGATGTGTGTGTGTGTGTGTGTGTGTGTGTGTGTGTGTGGTACCTGTCATGGTGAGGTCGAGTCTGTGGAGAAGGGAGCGTTTGGCTGACTCCATGTCAGGGCTGGGGTTGTCCAGGGCTTGTCTACACCACACGATAGGACTGAGTGCTTTCTGGAGAGGGCTGTTCAGCTTTGCCTCATACAACCTACCAATACACACACACACACACACGTTACAGTGTATAGACCTAGGACCCAAGTAATAGCTTTCCTGAAGTATGAATGCCAATCAGTCTCTGCTAATTATAGGTCGCTAATATTATAAACAGAAACGACTGATCTTAGTGCAGTATTCGCACCCAGGTTTACACTTACACAAAAGCCTAATGACTCGATAGTACAATATTACATTTATTCTGTTCTTTTCAAATTAGAGAGGAACTTTTTTTTTTAATGAAGATGCACTCTACATGACATGCAAGATTCAGCTGAACTTAACCACTATATGAATTTACCAGTTTCCGGTGTTTTGTAGACTGTCTAAGACAAGTGATGACGTCACAGACACGACCTCAGAGCTAAATAATGGTGTAGTAGGAAAAAAAAAATCATCAGTTTTTCCTAAAATCTAGAGTGAATCGTTTGGTTTATTTACCTACAGGTTACAGAGAATGTTCAATTTTCTGTCATCAGTGACCTGTGGCAGCTTTGAGAAATGTTGCAGTAGCTAATTTCAAGCTCTCCGACTCTTGTCAATAAAGATTATAGGATAAATAAAGAGAGAGAGAGAGAGAGAGAGAGAGAGATCGATCTTCTTGACAAGTGACTCTTCTTTAAAAACTGTTACACTAGAAACTGCTTGTTTGTGGTACATTCAAATGAGTTCAGGAAGCAGTCGGTGGAACACCTTATTAGCAGACATGCAGCAAAACCGACGTCTGATCAGAGCAGCACTGCTTAGCTTCATGAATTTAGGACACAAGAAGCTCCTTAACTCTGGAGGCCAAGCAAAACAGTTTTGATTACAGCAGCACTTCTGGCATCCGTATAGCAGCCGTCTGTCTGTTAATCCCTTGTGGTGGTAATTCAGGATTACAGCATGACTCGGTAACAGAGACTGATACTCACGTTGCAATCGATTTACCTCGGAAGCGGGAAGTCCGAACTCAAAATGACATCATTTTCTCTAACGTGGACGCCTTCGTGTTCATCTTTTGTTGGCAACAAGCTAGCCAGCAAACTGTGATAAGTGATGTAGATTTTCCTCCTCAAAACTGTGTAGTCAGTGTTATAGATCTAACAAGCGAATGTGTGTGTAGTTTGACTGATCTAAAGCAAATAAATTACATGCTGTACAGTATAACTGATTTAAAGGTAAGATGTGCTAGTTTGTTTATTATTGTTGATGACAGCAGCCATGTTGATTTGACGTCGCTGGCTGAACTCGGGGTTGAGGAGACAAGAAGTTGTTCTGAGTTGAGCTGGCGTTTTCTTTATGTTTTCCTAGTTTCCTGGATGAATGCGCCATCCATCTAATCCTCCTACACTCAGACAGAGTCAGAGCGAGAGAGAGGACAGTATTAAATGCTAATAATGTTAAAGGTCACTGGAACCAATGTGTAAATATCAAGATAACTGGAATTGGAATCTGGAAAAGAAATTTACGGCTTATTCTTTTGGAACTGGAAATGTTTACTTATAAAGAGACTCGACTGTTTTATCCTCTTTTAGGACTGATGTTATTACATTTATATTTTATTGTACTTACAGTGTAAGTAGTAAGTGTTAGTGGGTTTTTAAAAGATAACATTATCTGATACTCAAGGTTTCAGTAGTGGGCACTGTAAATCTCTACTACTATCCATTACAAGATGTCTTCATTGTTATCAGTTCCAGCATTATAATATTTAATGCTACTGAATGGTTCACTTGTCTGCCCTGTCCCACAAGATCACACACTGCCTTCTCTGCCGTCTCGAACTCATCACATTCCACACTGATAGATGAGTTCACAAGCAGAGTGACAGAATAGTTTTTAACTTTCATCACTGATCTCATCGATGATCTCATCGTCGAACCTTCGTCAGGTCACAGCTGCTGCAGGGATTTCCCACATCCCCTGAGGGTCTGTAGCGCTTCTGCCCAAATACAAGCTCAAGTTCCAGACCGCTTACTGCCTCAGTGGAAAATCTGTACAAATTCTGTGCAAAGCCTTAAAATACAGGCAGTGGAAGTGACCGAGTTCAGAGATTTCAGTATACACTGACACCTCGGCTCATATCTCTGGCTGTTCTGCAGTAAAAGGGCCGTGTTCTACACCTTTTATAAGTATAGGTTATCTGCAAGAGTGGCCATAAAGCACCAATATATGAACAAAGTCACAGTGAAAGGTCATGTGGAATGGCACCAAAGGACACCAACTGCGTTCCTGATCTATCCCCGCCTTTTACTGTTGAACACCTGTTTTTGTCAGCAGGGTTGTTTGGGACAAGATGGTCGCCATGAAGCTGTCTGACTGTCTGAAAGTCTATCTAATAATAGTTTTCTATCTTCTACATACACCCTGTCAGAGCTGTATACGAGCTGCCTACATTAGAGAGTCTAGTCTTAACTAATCTAATCTAATCTAATCTAATCTAATCCAGCACCACAGTCCAGCATCCCTGGTCTTCATGGTGTTGTATGAAACACACAACTCGGGCAGAACAAAATACAGAATAGCTTGTCTACATCAGGGGGTCTGAAATTGTAACTGTTTAAAAAAAAAAAAAAATCTGATTCACAATGTGGAATAACAGAAAGGTAGGAACTTGGATGTCGTACTCTTCACCTCTTCACAGCTAGCAAGAAGGCAATTACAAGAAAAAGCTGGAATCCAGAGCCACCCACTGTTAATGAACGGGTGGATAAAATACACTAACACACACACACATATATATATATATATTTATTAGTCTTTCTCTCAACAAGCGAACAGAAATATTTAACCAGATTTGGATGAAGTGGGTTGAGTATACAGTATTAAAGCTATACGGTCAGATTTTTGCTGAACTGATGAATGTGTGAAGGTGTAATGTATATGCAAGTATGTAAATAAAAGGATAATACTGGGAAGATACTGGGAAAGCTGTGTTGTGGATTTGGTGAAAAGCACTGAGGATTTTAATTGTATGATTATACACGTCGAGGAAGTACTGATAGACTGTGACGGTGTATTGTTGTGAAATTGAAGTGCTTTTTTAAATAAACATTAAAAAAAAATCTGGTAAATATTTATTTTATGAACATAATCCTAATAATCTTTTTTTGGCTATTTTTTTTTTTTATTTCAGCCATAGAACCTTTTTTTTTTTTAAATTATAAATATTATTGAACTCTTTACTCTCGTAACAGGTCTGGATTTAATTCTAGTGACCTGTCAAACTGGATCGATAATAACTACAACAGCTCAATAATAATAATAATAATAATAATAATAATAATAATAATAACAATGATGATGATGATGATAAGGATGATAAGGATGGGCTGTGATTTCCTGATCACTGTAACAAACTTCAGACCCCCTGAGGATCCCTGGACTCCAGTTTGAGAGCCATGGTGCTAGAAAACTAAACTAAACAGCCAGCTCAATCCCTGAAGAGGCCTGTTCAGGACAATCTGTTGCACACTGCAGCGTGTTCAGATGGTGTATACACACACACACACACACACACACTCCCGGAGGAGAATAAAGAAGAGAGAGATGAACTAGTGCACCACCAACTAATCACTAATGACGTCATCTGTTTGAGACACAGGCGCAGGAGTGTACTCTGTGTGTGTGTGTGTGTGTGTGTGTGTGTGTGTGTCTTGATGACTGGAAACAGCTGCCAAACTCCAGAAGAATTTAAGGGTGTGATTTTACACACACACACACACACACACACACACAGATATAATAATAATAATAATGATGATGACTCACCAGCTGTCTTCGTCCTCGTTCAGACAGTCCATGTCCTCCAGGTCCAGGATCTCCACCTCGTCCAGGACTGAAGACTCTCGGTCCTCGCTGTAGTCCACAGACTCGCGGTGGTAATACGGGCTGCCGCCGGTGTTTGTGGCACCGAGAGAGCCGTCGCAGTCATAAGCCGAGCCGTAGCTCCCATGGTACGAGCGCCTGGGGCTCAAACAGCGCGAGTTCTCCAGCGGCGCCGCTCCGCCGAAGCCCCGCATGCCGCCGAACCCCGCCCCGGTGAATCCCGCCAGCCCCGCCGCCACCGCCACCGCTCCCGCCGACAGCGCCGAGTCGTAGCCCGCGCTCAGGGGTCTGGCGTTGGCCGCCAAGCCTCCGGACGTCGACAGCAGAGCGGAGCGACTCCGGAGCTGCTCGTTTTGCTGTTCGAGCTTCTTGACCAAGTCCTGAAGCTTCCGCACCTCCAAGTCCGCGTTGATGTTCGAGTTGATGTCCTCCATTGGGGCGCCGCAGCACCAACTACAGCCCGAAAAACGGCTTTCTAGCAAGTCAACAAGCCGCTCAAGTGTTAGTCCTAAACTCTCCTAACTGTACACCGTCAGTGACGCAGCTGTAAAGTACGCTCCTGTGCTTATGACCGTCATCTTTCCTTAGTAGTTAAACACACGAGCGGCTTGGGCGCCATCTTTACCGTCCGTCAGTTACCAATTAGGGAAAGCGGAAAAAGCTGACGTGTTGCGTCATCACGCATGCAAGCAGGAACGAGCACGTTTTGGGAGTGACGGCTCACGTGAACGCGCTTTTTTCCTTTCCTTTTTTAAACCCATAAACAATCGGGGATGTAAACTTTTGCCCTCACACTTTTCTAGACACTTTAAAAATACATTGATAGTAATTAAATAAACAAGGTCAGTTGCTATAATGCTACATCATTCTGAAAGGATTCACATACAGTATTTCTAGGATTAGATATACAATTTTGACCAAAAGTATGTGGACACCTGACCATCACACATATGTGACTCTTCCCCAAACTGCTGCTACAAAGTTGGAAGCACACAATTGTATAGAATGTCTCTGTATGCTGCAGCTTTACAGTTTCACTACACTGCAACTAAGAGGCTTAAACCTGTGCCAGCATCACACTGTCCCTGTGCACAAAGCGAGCTCCATGAAGACATGGTGTGTGAAGGTTGGAGTGGAAGAACTCGAGTGTCCT
>CM075021.1:2346474-2359691 GCA_037576675.1 Pangasius sanitwongsei | reverse complement strand
GAATGAACACAAATCCCCACAGCCACGCTCCAACATCTAGTGGAAAGCCTTCACAGAAGAGTGGAGCTTATTATAACTGCAAAGGGAGAATAAATGTGGAATGTGATGTTCAACAAGCACATATGAGTGTGAGGGTCTATATACATTATATATAAAAAACAAAAAACCCATACAGTATATGGAACTTTAAGTGGAGAGCTATAAAACCCACACTATAAGTTTAGTATTCTTCTACTACACAACTACACTATATAAATCAGGACAGACATAAAAGCAAAAGCAGGTACAGTATGTTCAAAAAAACATCACTTTATTCTGAGTGAGCACAGCATTTCAGTAAGATGTACATTTATGACAAATATACATGAAATGTTTTATTTGACCTTAAATTGTCATTACCTTGTCAGATGTTGGTTTGTTATAAGTACAGTGTTTGGCTGATTTGGGCACAAAGTGTCAAAGATCATAGTGTATCTGACCCTGAAGTCTGTTCCAAGATGTTCCCTGACCCGTCGCCCATCTCCTCACATGCCTCCACGTCTCCTCCATCTCCATCTGCTCCCTGATTGGTCGATGTTTCCACCAGTCCATCCTGATCACAGCTGATATCCTGCGACTCATCAGCCCGCTCTTCCTCCTCCTCGTCCTCCACGTCCATCTCAAACACGCGGACGTGACGCAGGTTCGAACTCAGCTAGTTCAGCAAGTGCAAAACGTGTGAGGTTAGTTTATGAATAAATAAGTAGTAATTAGTTTGAATTTAGACAACTCTTTTAATATGATCTCTGTATGCGTACCAACTAAACAGCAATCTCTCCATGATTCTAATCTCTAATTCATTAAAGAAGCACAAGAATCATTGACCCTTTACATGCTGCATGGTTAGTTTATGCAGATACGCATCCAGAACGCAATTCATATCCTAAATGACTTCATTAAAATAAGTGAAAATATGAGTAATCATTCTCTTTAAAGATCTGTAACTACACAAGATCGAAAGCATGTGTAGTATGCAGTAGTAACAAGCTGCTTACCACGCAGGACACTTTGCGGATGCCATTCACAGCCACAAACTGGGCTTTCATGTTCTCTAGATCCCGGCTCATATTTCCCCATGTCAGCCCTCGTACAGGGATCTCACCGCTCTGCTGGTCCAACCTGGTCCACAATCGCACAGAGCTACAGTGAGCTTGATGTACAACACAGTATAATCGTGTTGTACTTGATTGGGGCTAACGTATAAGATTAAGGACATCAAAGGAAGACTTTTATATCACTAGTATTTTTTTTAAACCATGCCCTACTGAAGCAGCAGTATATCATTTTTAGGGATTTGAAAAAACATGCTCCTACAAATATGCTACTGCAATCCATTCTCTGGTGTGGATTAATCTGATGGTTGCAAGTGAAAGAATAACAGCACACAGAGAAAGAGAAAGAAAATGCACAAGCTGGAAAGACCAGATGCTGTGATTCACACACACCTAACAAACACAGCTTGGGCTTCTACAACTCAATTGGGCCAAACATACAAGCAAGAAAACCCAGTTAGCAAAAAATCAACAACTGTTGTAAAAAGTACTTTTAAATTTTTTTTTTTTAAGGTACCTGAATGCAGGGTCCCAGCTAAACTCCCCCCCACAGCTGAGGGCGGGGCCAAGAGGAAGCTGGGCCAGAAGGCGGAGCTTGTTCTCATTCTCTTCCTGGGCTTGCAACACCACAGTCAGCGTCTCGTCGTCATAGAGACGGGCATCAAGGCAACTATAGGAGCGATCACTGCAATGCAATGGTGTTTTTTTTTTTTTTTTTAAATCTGTTACACGTTAACCTGAATATGCAGCTGGCAGGTATTTTTACTCTTAAACTAAAACTTACGAATGCTCAGGTACAGGTGCTTCATCATCTGCACTGGTGTTGTGAGGAGCGTTTAGGTCTATAGCCACTAAGCCATTTTGGACAGAGCTTTATTTATATATAAAAAAAAAAAAAGTGAGTGACTTCAACCAGAATGTAAGCATCATACTTTTTCTTCTTTACCTCACAGTGCTTTGGTATTTAGTTTGTGAGAAAATCGTGTGTGTGTGTGTGTGTGTGTGTGTGTGTGTGTGTGTGTGTGTGTGTGTGTGTGTGTGGGGAGGGATGGGAAAAACACCTGTTTGGGTCTGATGTCCTCCTCAGGATGCAGATTTTAGAAGCTGACATCTCTGGCATACAGAAAACTACATAGTGCATACCAGCATTTTTATCATTCCATCTGCAGGGAAAAAAAAAAAACAATTAGTAACCAGTTTCATCATAATATTATAACACATACAATCATCATCATCCTCCTCCTAAGGACAGCATATGAACAACAGAGATGCTCAAGTAAATTTGATTACAGAAATGTTATGTTCAGTGATTTCGTACAGTCGCTACATTCAGTCACTCGTCTTTGGTAACCACTTTATCCTTTATCCAAGGTGTACTGGGCAGGAGAACTCACCCCGGGTGTAATACCAGTCCATCACAGGGCACCATGCACATGCGCGTGCACACACACACACACACACACACACCTAGAAGCAACTTAGCATAGCCAGTCTGTCTACCAGTTTGTCTGATTATTCTCCTGCCCAGTACATGATTATTCCCCCATTTTCTCTGCAAGTTGGTCTTTTGGCCAGTTCCCACCTACTCACTCTCCAACTCTCCCCTATTACACAACAACTACCAACCAGAGAGGGTGGGGCTAGCACATGCTTCCTCTGAGGCTCTGTTCACACCTGGCATTAACGTGTACCCTGGGTGATAGGATCATAAGAGGACAGAGCTAAGTACAGGTTTGAACAGGGTCAAATGCGATCTGATTACTGAAACCATGGTAGGACTCTAGGTTATCCATTAAGGCGTTGCCATAACAGCAGAGAGCTGTAACACTGGGATATCCGGGCGGGGTAAAACCATTTCACTCCTAAGCTAGCTAAAGAATTGTGATGATCATGATTTCAGTATTGAGCAAATTAATTTTGATTATCATTTGAGGCATTTCAGTATCGTGGAGTGATAATAAGAAGCGTGTTGTACAAGCAGCACAATAACAACTTGTTTAGACATTTAGTTAGCAGTTTAGGTGTTACTGGTGTACACTTACAGTGACGGAAGCTCAAACAGCCATGGTGTGTTCTCTGAACTGTCAACAACATAAGCATACACATGAGCTCATCTCTTGTCTGAAAAATAACCTTAATGCTACCATTAGTGTTAAATAGCAGTGCAGGCTACCTCTCAGGCACCGAGTACAGCCGCAAACACACGGCCTGCTTCACTGAACTCCCGATCACCTCCTGATGGGGGAAAAAAAAAAACAAACACATTAACAAAACCTAACACGTATTCAGAATCAGTATTCACTTTCAATAGCGGCAACAGCAGACAGAAAGAACCAGAATAAGACAAAAACTATATATTTATTTTATATTAGAAACAAATCTGTTCCTAAATGGAGGGTGTGTACAAGACATGCGATGGGAAGCAGTAAACCATATGAAGAGGTGAGTGGAAAGAAAAGATAGATAGAATGTCTCTGGGAAAGAAGATGAATAGGAGTAGGTGCATGTGTGTATATATGTGTGTGTGTGTGTGTGTGTGTGTGTGTGTGTGTGTTGTCAGGCGCTCATGCTACAACAAGTCAATTCATAAGGGTTCCTTCTGCCTGACTGGAATCCAAAGCGCACTTATGCACTTATGTACACAAACACAGACACACACCTGACTCAGCAATAACTCCGAGGCAACCTTTAATGAGAGGAATGAAAACAAAGCCTGTGTGCAATCTGGTTTCTTCAGCTGAGACATGAAGAGAAGAGAGCCGTGACCTTTTTTATGCATGTGATAAAACTCACAAATCTAACCAAGCCTAGGAATTCTGAAGCTATGTATGTGTGACAGAGAGAGAGTAAAAAAAAAAAAAAAAAAAATACACAGTGTGTGTCTGTGTGTGTGTTATAGGTTTACAGCTGGTTTTTGCAGACAGAGGTCAATGGAGCCCTCCATCAACCTCTTCACGAAGTGCAGAGACTTTTGAGGGTAGGTGGGAAACAGCAGTGGGCTCTCTGCACACACACACACACACACACACACACACACACACACCAAAATCACACAAGAGCAGACATTTTACAACAAGAAGACCCAAACACTAATCCCACCTTATTCTAGCTGCCTAAAATGCGTTACAACTTAAAAAAAATAAACATATCTAATGAAGAGGAAAGGATTCTCTCTCTCCAACCCTCACTGCCTAAAATCATATATTTATAGTTATTTGTTTTCATGCCTTTCTTTTATTAGGAACACCTGCTTATACAATTATCCAAATTAAAAATAAAATCATGCAGATACAGTGTCAAGTCAAGAGCTTCAGTTAAAGGTGCAATACTTGATTTTTTTCTTAAATTTTAAATATTTTCATTCCTTACTTGTATTCCAAATAACCTGGACAATGTGTAGAACATGATAATGAACTGTTTCTAAGGCCACGGCTTAACAAATGTTTTTTTGAGTCGTTGAGAAAACCCACATTCCGATGTTTGATGCATTGCAATACTGCTTCCACGTGATTGGCTAACTCCATAAATGTGTATGGGTACAGGTGTTCCTATTAAAGTGGCCAGCGAGTGTAGTTAATGAAAAGAAAAAAAGTCTTTGCCTTTCAGTTGTGTGCTCTGCTGAACAAATGTCACCCAGTGATTGCCTTCCATATTTGGGGGAGACACCAAATCTTCATCTTCATCTTTCAGATACTGAAGGGGAAAAAGAAAAAAAAAAAAAAAAAGAAAAAAAAAAAAAAAAACAGAAAAGAATGATTAATATATCTGCCTCATTGTGTGACAAGTTAAAGCTAGACTAAAAAATTAATACTAAATAAAAAAATATGCATATGTAATAATGTATATAACAGGAAGTAAAATGTTAAATCATTGATTGAAGCAAAAATAAGCCTGTCTCATTGTGTGTAATTCACTGGACATCTTAAGTAAGGAAGTATCAAGAAAACAACTTCCAGGACACACACCCATATACAGACACACACTCGCCCAACTTGTCCTCACCTGCCCCACTCGTTCCACGTTGAAGTACTTCCCTTTCCGATCAAACAGCTCCTCATTCTGTCACGACAAAGAAACCATGCTGACAATACAGTACGTTGTAAAGAAATGTACTAACGTTTGGTAGAAGTACTTGTATATTTACTCACAGCACTAAAATGCTCAGACAGGAAATCAGCAACAAATGCCAAGTCCTTCTGGGTCATCTGGGGACACAATCAGCTCAATTAGTGCACACGTTTCAACTAAAATACACAATAAAATGTGTGTTCTCTGGGAAAAACCCTTTACACGGCGAAATTTAGACATCTGCTACAATATACAGTTCTGAAAAGTCCAAGTTATCCTGAACTGAAACATGTCTTTCTACCGCACACATCTCAACCGGACATTAGAGCATTCCTAAAATCGAAATCTATACCTGGATTCCTGTAAAGTTGCTTTGTGACAATGACCCTTGCTAAAAGCACTGTATAAATAAAACTGAATTGATTTAAATATTTACCCCCAAATGTGAAAAGGGTGGAATTCCATCTGTATTCCACAGAAAGATGCCCCGCCTTCCTCTACATTTATAACCCAATCTACTTATGGGGAAAAAAAAAAAAGAGTCAGATTTAAAAGAATTTTAAATTTTAAGTTTAAATTGGGACATGAGCTCTCTCTTTGACTGCTCAGCATCACCTACATCACCTACATCAGTCTCTGTCTCATCACATCACCTGAGGTTAAAAGTTACTCGCTGCATTTAAACACAAACCTCGTCATCGACTCTTCAGCGTTTATCTCTGTTCGGTGGGAACACAAGCACTGATTAATTCATTGAGTAGTTCTGTTGCCCAAATTTTGCTTTTAATCACTTTTGGCCATTTAAAACATTTTAAAACTTTGTTCGCTGTCTTCCGTACGGAATGCAGAAGCGCTTTTCTCCGTTTTCCATCATGGGATTCCATGTGATGAGGCACATCAAATCTTTCACTGTGACAGATACTCACACACGGCAAGTGAGGTTTTTAGGACTGCATTCACCGTTGCATTTGTTAAACGGGGCTCTTTTTTTTTTTTTTTTTAATTTGTAGGATATTTGTAGGATATTCAAGGCATGGTTAGAAAGAAGCCCAAATAACGCTGTTTTGGTAAAATATATTTTGAAGTATAAATGTCTACATGGATTATTGGTCGAAAACTCAAATTTGTTCAAATCCAGATTTTTCATTATTTTTGCAGAATTCAGCTGCAGCAACATCTGACAGGTTTTCACAGACCACCAAGCATACATGAATTCCTCACACGACATAATATTCTGCAACCCACCTGATCTAAACATTTTCTCTCAAACCCATCTCCTCCCGTTAAACCTTGCTCAAGTCTAGCTGTGTTTACTGCATCACTGTATCCCACACTTCCTGCGTTTACTCTCATGGAGCCACTTCTCGGTTTCTTACCTTATTTAGCTCGGCTGGGACGTGATCTTCTGACATGCGAAGCATTGCTTACCGGGAGCAAACGAACAAACCCATGATTACATCAATGACACAAATTTGGTTATTGTTCATTTTTAAGTATTTAAAAAAATAATAATAAAAACACACACACAAAAAAGTGGACAGTTCCAGTCTTACCGACGTAGAGCCATCGGAAAAAGGCCTTAAAATTCTTCATACTTTTATCAATCACTCTGGAAAAGAAACACACACAAACACAAAGGAGCGCTCAATGATGACGTTTATGACACATATGACACAAGCATGTTTTCATGCATAGCATGGCAGAGGAACATGTGGTGGCCACGTGCTGAGACTTACTGTAAGAGTTCGCTGGCCTTTAGTGTGAAGGAGCCTACTGCTGTGATGGCATCTAGAAAAGACACAAAGATTTACAGTGCTGTCTTTTAAAGCACTGTACAAATTATTCCATGTGCCATTTTCACATCAGATGTGTTGATATATTGTGTTACTGTAAACAGATTTTGATGTCCCCTTTACCCTCTATAGCTGCAGGGTCCAGACCAAGAGGCTGAAACTTCTGCTTCCACAAAGCCATGCCTTTTACCTCACTCAGATGATACAGCAAAGCCTCTGAACCACTGACAGGGAGAATTCATTACTCATGTTAATCACCACAGGGCACAGATACGGTAATAAATACACAAAACCAGTGGAACATTTTACTAAAAAAGAAAAAAGATAATAATAATGCTCCTGAAGGGTGCGACAGAAAACTGTTTGCCTTATCGTCAGGAGATCACGAGTTCGAAATGTAAGTGTAAAACGTAATAAGATGCCGCAAGCCATCCGCAAAATTGGTCGTGCTTTCTGAGGGCGAGGAACAGTACCACTCTCTGTCCTGTCAATCATAGCGATAGTAGCCAATCATCGGAATCCGTGAGCTCATGTATACAGAAGAGGGCTGACAGCGGTTTCCTCCGAGTGTGTTACGCTGCCCTGTGATGCAGCCCGAGCTGTTCAAAAACATGTAGTTGGCTGGAAGAAGCGTGTGTATAATTTTATATATATGATAGATAGATAGATAGAGCGAGCCTAGGTGCATGCATGAAGTACTCAAAGCAATATATTCAGCTACTTAAGTGATTCTCCTGTTATACCTCTGTAAGTGACTGATAACCAGTTTCTGGATGCTCGAGTAGGATGACTCGATGGACTGGCCCAACATCTTCAAGCCCTTTCAGAGGCAAAAAGACAAAAAAAAAAACAAACAAAAAAAAAACCAAAAAACATACAAACAAGGTTAGTAAGTGAAACAATTGAGTTTTAGAGATGACTGATCGAATCTTTACTCTTTCAGAGTCCTGAGTTCATGCACTGTGTGAAAGACAAAAATAAAATATGACTGGTGTGGTAAAGAACATTAAATGCTCTAGACTTACTTTGACTGTCAGCTGGTTCATGAGAAGAGCTTGCAATTCAGGGCTGAAAAATAAAAGAAAAAAACATCCCAAAATGCACTTCAGTGGCTCTGTGTGTACCTGTCACATAGTGTCCCCTGTTGGACAGCTAATGCTAATGCAGGCTAATAACGCTATATATTTACGCTATGAATTAAAGGTGATTGTAGCCTCAAATGCTACGCGAGCTACACAATAGTGCTGGTCCTTACAGTGCCTGTCTGCAACAAACACACATTTCTGTTATGTTTACGATATCACACAAGCCTAATCCAACTAACTGATTCTTTGGGGGGGGGGGAATGAAAGTGAAGTTTGCTTCATGTCATATGTATGTATCTGAAATACTAAAATATTCCTTATCTGATACCACCAGATTAGACTCTGGTGTCTGATCTGCAGTGTCGGTACCTGGCATGTCCCCATAGCAACAGCTCCAGGAACTCATCTTGAACCTGAGTACTTGTATTCTTTTCCTGCAAAACAGCAGAAGCAGGAGGATTCTCACACTATACTCAAACTATTTTTAAGATAAAGTTTACAAACTGTCAGGGATGAATTATTTATAATCCAGTCATAAAGACAGCGTTATTGGACCTGGACGAATTTGGTGAGGCGGAGATCCATCTGCATGAGGATGTCCTCCCAGGCCTCGCACATACAGGTGAGAGACAGACGCAGGTACTGCAAGAGACGCACATAAAGACAGGAAGAAAAAAAAAAAAAAACATTTCACAATTCTTTATTGTTTTTAAAGCACAAATAAGATCAGGTTTCCTTTTACATTGTTAGATAAAAACAGCCGCTGTTCCTAACCTTAGACATATATGGGATAATGCTGAAATCCAAACCTGTATCAGGGTGGAGATGTGTGTGAATTTGCGGGCCATCCTCGTTAGCTCTGGAAGACATGAGGACAGCAGTCCTGTGTCCAACTGAATAAGGAAAACGGAGGATCTTCAGACAGACATTCTTAATGCAAGCACCTGACCACCGTTTAATCACAGTCATCATCCACCACCCACAATGCAGTCTACACAAATCCACATTTCTGCATGAACTGAACACACTCCATTAAATATTTAAGTAAGGAATAACACGGGACATACGAAAATGATCCAAGCCGGGACGGTGTGATGCGGCACGGTGCAAAGCAGAGTTACTGCCACCAACCCAAAGTGGGTTATTTTCGTATTCGCCACTTGCCAGCAAATACAACATTAACTTTATTAATGAACGACACACCAAACATTTTAACCTTTTTAACAGGTAGACTTAGTGACGCAGGAGACGAGTTAGTTCCTGTTCTCAAGTATGTTATAGTTGTGATAAACAGTCATTCCCTCACCAGACCCTCCCTCCCTACCTCCCCAACTAAACTGTGTAAAAATATTAAATAAAGTATGAAGGTATCAATTTTTCAAGGTTTTTTTTTTTACATTGCTACCAGTTTGTTTTCAAACATACAGTGGGGTCCAAAAGTCTGAGACCACACTTAAAATTGGAAATAAAAAGAAGGTTTTAGAGGTTTGAGATATTTCAAACAAAGAAAATAAAATGTTCCATATCATGAATATTTAATATTCTGCATTATTTCTAGGTCCCTATTTAAATGTAAGCAAATGCATGATAGTGACCATGTTAAGTGCTTTGTACAAAAGGTCAGATTTTCCTCATGTCTAATCTCTTCAGCTGAAGCATCAGATTTGTTGTATTAAATTAGAAAAGGATGCAAAGTTGAAGCGTTTTCACTAGTGCTCTCAGACTTTTGGACCCCACGATATATGTCGTTATACATAATGTATATCGTGGAAAACCTTCGATATTTGCAATATGACATTTTTTCATAACCCGACCCAACTACACTTCATATACGTTTTTATATTTGAAAACATGCTCCTAACATCACTTTCTGATCATGTTTGGACACACTTTATAAAAAAACAAAACAAAAAACCAGACACACATAAACCCTGCCTTGAAATATCTGATATCTACAATGCTCTGTTTTCTTATCTATATTAAAAATAACAGAATTGTTGGTACTGAAGGGAAAGAAACGGAAGCTCAAGGTTATGAAGACCTGGCCCCAGTGGCGTTTCACTCACCTGGATGTACTGGATCTCGGAGTTCCTGTTTGTGGCTCTTATTTCCGTTATGACTGAGAGAGACTTGAGGTCACTGGACAGACAGAGACTACGGCAAGTTCCGCTGATCTGAGAAAGCCAGACCAGAATTATTAGTATTTTCATCTTCGGTACTATAGATTCACGAAGACAAAGTAAGCGAGGTGATGAAGATAAAGACAGAGAGGAGCAGAGAGAAGATAAGACCAAGTCGCACCCCTTTTAGTGTGGCTATCTTATACAGGCCATACGCATAAAGTTCCACAAAACCAGACGGCCCGCCTACGACCAGGATATTGAACCTGCACATTACACATAAGCACACAGCGTTGAGGGAACAAATGAAGAGTCAGGGTCAACAAAGCAGGAAATAAAAATCACACCACTGACCTGACTTCCCCCAGCAGGTTAGTGACTTCATCAGATTTCTCTTCACTGCAAAAGAAAACATAGTGCCTGAGGACGTACAGTGTGCACACACACACACACACACACACACACACACACACACACACACACAGGCGCAGCTCAATTCTTGGATGTGATTTTGTCAGAAAGGCAATTTTTTTTTGCTATCGTTTCTATAGTAACAGCTAATTGTGCACGCTGACATAATTAAAGTTTAACAACAAACAGATATAAAGAAACCTGTTATGTAACATAGAGAAACATATAATCGATGATATGAGGAGAAACTTTTAGGGCAGAAAGTCTTAAAGACAGACGACTTTGTGCTTTGCAGTTCATCAGTAACATAACCTGCTTTTTTCGTCTCAAGAGAGATATTTATTAAAAACAAAAAAAAAAGGGGGGGGGTGAAGGTTTATAGCTGCTATTGTATAAGTGTCAACTCTAACCAACTTGTTGTAAAGGTAACTATAAATGGATAATAAAAAGTACAGGTTCTTTTACGTGTTGTTAGAGGAAATGAGGTTAGAGGAACTCCTGGGGGGGTGACACGTGACCCCATCCACCTCATTGATTATTTTCTCGTCACTGCGTGCCCCGTTATAATTTACTCCTTACTTACGCGACAGAAGCGACGTCAACATATTCCATCCACCCACCTAAATATCTTTGACGATGAGCTGTAGCTGAAAACACAGAACACAAAACACGTGAGAAGGCTTATTCTTCAGACAGCACGCGCTCTGAACAGATCCTTAACACAAAACACAGCTCCGACCCTGACGTCCAAACTGACCTCTTGGGTAACGTCGGTAGCTTGGGTAGGAAACGGCTGGACTCGTCCTCCGAATCGCTGGATGAAGACAACGTGCTTTAAAAAAAAAAAAAAAAAAAAAAGTGAAATGAAGAGTAAATCTTTAAACGACTTAAAAAAAAAAAAACTCTTTAAAGAAATTATCACAAATAAACACAATATTATGAATCACAGATCAGACTCACTTGCCGTCACTCTGCACTTCTATCCAGTGCATGCAGGACACAGGGCAGTCGACAGGAAACAGGTGGAGGATCTCCGCCTTCTCAGCATCACACAGGACAACCTGCTTGGTGTCGCCTACACTGAACGCCAAGACTGTCAACAACGACAGAGAAATATTACAGAGGCACCAGCGCCATCTGTGCGATCTTTTCCTCTCTTTCCATGATGATGTCAAAAGATACATGATGCAATCATTTAAGCTCAATTCATCAAATGTGATTTCTGCTTCCTCATGACGTGTCTGTTCCCTGGGTCATGATGCTTTTCTCTTATTTTAGCCGTAGCTATATGATCTAGAGTGTGTCCTTCGCACGCACACATTAGTATAAAAGTCGACCGAGTCCAACTTGTGTTTAGCCGCATGTTTAGACACCCAGGTTGTCTTCACGCACGCAATAAAACAACTCTTTTATTATAACCTGGTTCTTGGTCTCCTGATTCTTCAGTCGTCTTACTTCTGAGGAAACTGCAGTATTTTTATGGTCATCCAGAAAGATTTACATCATATCCTTAATCAGGGCTCTGTTGCTGAAATTCACTGTACTCAGAGAGAAGATGATCTTATTTGTATGCCTAATCTCTGAATTTGATAAACATATTAACTACGTGAATTATTTCTGTGCGATTAACAAAGCGAGATGACTTATACTGACAAGTAACGTGGATCGGCTGTCTCGTTCGCCTTTGCTCGTAAAATGTATCTGCCACAATGGTTTTTATTGCATTAGTAAATTTGGGTTGAATTATGTTACATGTATGAACTTACCAAGGTCTTAAAACACATTTTCACAACACAAAAGCTGCATATCAAGCAAAATCAGGTGCGATATCAAATAGAAAATTAGAATTCGGTTTACTCTTGGCTGTGTGCGCCGCCATATTGCTGTGACGTCAGAGAACTCGGGCAAAGTGGAGCCCAAGTTCCTGACTTGGAATTCCGACATGAATAACCATTCGGTGTCAGAGGTCGGATTGCAGCATGTGCATCCAGGTCACTACCAAACTGTAAAAGGATAGAAAACACCTGAGGCACAATAACAGGCTCTTACGTCTTTTCTAGGTCCAGTCCAGGATCTGCGTTGCGTCAATCAACACCGCAAGCATCCAATATCATGTCAGGTCAGAATTCATACATCAAATCCAGCTTCAGTCCAGTATCAGCCCTGACACCGAAGCTTAGTATCGGATCAGTGCACTTTACACACACGTGTAACTCGTTCTTCGAGGAAGCTCCAGCAACGAATTTAATTCAACAATAGCCATGTCACAATGCTGCATTATAGAACAGGCTTTGAAAACATATTCTACAGCCTGAAGAAAAAAAAACAAAAAAAAAAAAACTTTGAAATGTTGAAATGAAGAAGCTTAAGCTTACTTTTGCCATCAGGCCTCCAGGCCAAGGAAGTGATCTCTTTTCCTGTGTTTTCGTTGGGCGCTAAACTCCAAACACGCTGAAAATTAGCAAGCCGGTGCAGCAGAAGCTGAAATTGAATAAATTAAATTAAATTAAATTAAATTAAAAAGAGTTGCAAAGAAGAAACAAATCTGAGGTTGATTACAGACAGTAAGATTTCCTTCAAATACTCTATATTGCTGTGAGGACACATACACACATACATTATATATATATATATATATATATATATATA
>CM075021.1:2320536-2344499 GCA_037576675.1 Pangasius sanitwongsei | reverse complement strand
CATTGTGGTGGTGTATAGAGCCAAAAATGTTAGAATTGTGTCGATGTCCCAATATTTATGGACCTGACTGTATGTTAAATACCTAATCTTGATTAAAAAAAAAAAAAAAAAGACATGTTGCGTTCACAGAATTTGGATTTGTCCAACTCGGAACCTGCTACTTCCCACATTAGAGCGTTCATGTGAACTCAGCCGTCTGAAGTCAGAAATAAAATGAATTCTCACTGTAAGCTGTCTATGAAAAACAGAATTAAAGAGTTAAAATGACATGAATCAGCAGTTTGATAATTTTTTTTAAAAAAATCATACTGAAAGCAAAATTAACATTTCAATCATCAAAGTATCACCCGGTATTTAGAGATTTTAAATATAAAGAGAAACTCTAAAGAATGCTTAAATACCCTAAATCATGCTGTTATTTCTTGTTCTTACTTTATTATGAGTGCCTCCACAACTCAGAGAAGTCAGAGCTCTCGAAAACCTCAGACTTTCCACAGAGTAATTACGAGTTGGAGAGTCATTTAAACAGATCTTTCCTACTGGGATGTCTGAAACTTCCCAAAATTCGGAAACTTTGCTGTTCCTACTTGGTCGTAAGTTCAGCATTAGGATCAACTGAACAGCATAAAGCATAGGTAATGTCTTATTTAAATAGTACTCAAGAAAAAAATATTTGAAATACTGATTTTTTAATATAAATTCAAAGATATAAAATGTGAGGAATGTGAGACACGCTCATGCATTTTGGGTGGAAACCAGAGAACCCAGAGGAAACCCGCACCACAAAACTCCAGACAGTAACCGGGTCAGTTTATTAACGCAAACGTCCCTCTTTTTCAATAATTTGACTACAACTGGCTTGGTTTCACGTACAAACCTTCTTTCTGTCATCGGTTGCTCTTTACTTTTATCTCCATCAGCATATTGAGAAGCTACTCCTTAGTGCTTGCTGTAGATTACACAGCAGGTTCCCGAAGAAATATACTATTAATGATCTGATTTAATAAATTACACATCTGACAGGCTGTTTTTTTGTGTGTTTTTTTTATTCCACAATGATACAGTGATACAAGTAACACATAAAGATGAAACATTAATCAGATGGTTTGATTAGATTTTAATTGTCTCTCACCAGAGAAATAAAGCTTGTACTTGCCAACAACTCCTAATCTAAACAAGGTTTTAAGTGGTTCTCCATCAAACAGATAGTGGGCTTTAAAGTACGGACAGTTTCTGCAATCAGAACAGTACAACCCTTCTTCTGCTTCTAGCACGATAGGGAATGTGAGCACATACTGTATAAAAGTATAATCACATTAGAAAAGTATAATAATCTTTATACTTTTCAAAGTCAGTTTGAAAAAGCTAACATTTCTAAAAGAAATCTTACCAGTTCTTCAATCATCAAAATGCAAGGTTGAGTAACGTTCCTTTATTATAACAAAACTACATTCCTAATAAAAGAAAGTTGGTTCAGATGGACTTGTTGGTGTACTGATTAAAAAAATTATTCTTATATCTTTATTTATGACGTTACAACGTCACAATGAATCGGTAGCAGTACACGATAAGGTCATTTATTTTTAAATGATTGTGTCAGTGCCCTTCAGTTACAGTAGCTTTATTACTACAGCCTATTGTTATAAATGCAACAATATAATATGTTGCTGTTGTCGGAGAATCAAAAATCCTGATTTGGATTTCTTGCACTAGAATATAAAAACATTCCACTTGGACTATTAAGCTCTGGGGGTGAGTCAAATTAATTTCCACTTCTGCCTCTGAGAGTTACAGAGCATAATGTGTGCACTTAAACCTTTATAGTGTCTACACTTTAACAAAAAACAGATGAGCTGCAGCTTTTTTCTCCCCAAAGGTCCTGGTTGTTATCTTAAAACCCTGTATAGAAGCACACTCCCGTTTGGGGGCACAACACAATGATCATGCCTTATTAAGATGTGGCCGAACTTTATTAGCTTGTAGTGAACATGCTTGTTAATTTATGGCTGATTTGTATTTATGAACATACTCACATGAGTACAAAAACCGGTTTGTAAATTTGTCAGGAAGTATTAGTTCTGTTACTAAAAGGCTGATAAATGATGCCCAGTAATTCCAAATGCACTCACTGGGCGACATTTATCAATCTTTTATTAAAGTTGTATGTAAGGTATGTATGTATGGTCCTGCGAGACACGACATTTCGTTCCACTATATGTCCATACATGTAGCAGAATGACAATAAAGCTCAACTTGAACTTGAATTTGAACTTGAAGTGTTTGTGTAAGCCAAACTGAACAAAAACTTTCTGCCCGATTTACAAAAGTTTCATAAATGCTGATTTTCTTCATACTCTTCATACGGTGTATGTTGATCACCCGTGAAGCGCAAAGCACATTTCCACCACAGCTCATTTGCATATTGCGACGCCCACAAAACTCCATAAAAGGTCAAGTGCACAGACAGCTGGGAGCACAAAATGAACAATCAGGGTAAAGGCTGAAAGACAGAAGTCTTGACTCACGACTATGGCAATGAAAATACAGTCAGATCCATAAGTATTTGGACATTGACACAATTTTTGTCATTTTGCCCCTGTACACCACCACAATGGATTTGAAATGAAGCAGTCGAGATGTGATTGAAGTGTAGACTTTCAGCTTTAATTCAATTGTCCAATTACTTCTGAGCCTATTTTACAGAGGGACTCTGTAAAAATAATGGCTGTAATTCCTAAACAGTTAATGCAATATTTTTGTTAAACCCCTGGAATTAAAGCTGAAAGTCTACACTTCAATCCCATCTTGACTGCTTCACTTCAAATCCATTATGGTGGTTATGAAGATTGTGTCACTGTCCAAGTACTTATGGACCTGATGGTATGTAATAATATATAACATTAATAACGATAAGCGAGCGCTAAATCTTCTGTCAGCTGAGGAGTTTGTTTACGGCTCACAGCTTTGTCCAGACAGACCGGCCTGTCCTCCGTTTATATGGCGCCATTTCTTTTGTCATAATTGAATTTGTTTTATTTGTCTTAATTTATGCCAATAAAATAAAACAACTGGTTTTCACAAAATTCTCTTGATGGTACTCTTAGTCCCTGACCTAGTGATCTAGCATGAGGATGTGTTTGTGATGGAGACTCTTAAGCACTTCTGTAAGTCGCTGTGGATAAGTGCGTCTGCTAAATGCTGTAAATAAAAAATAAGCAATTTAAACTCCACAGTATATTCCATTTATAAAAGTGCAATAATCCATGCAAATTAAATGATGTGAAGTTGATGAAGTTGAGGTTTACATACAGCTAGTCTTCTTATGTGTAAATTTTACACACACCCAGGAGCACGAGTAGGATATGAATGTTTTTTCGAAAGTACAGGATTTTCATGAATACCAAATGTCTTGTGTAAACACACATACTAATGATTTACGAATAAATCCAGCCTGATAAATGAGGCCCATTAAACCATTGCAAGCTGTGTTTGTGACATAACACACAGTGTTAGTCTGTGATCGTGGTCATGCTGTGATAAACCTCTCATGGTAGACATTCCTCTGTATCCAGTCAGAATGGCTTAACTGTAATCAGTGGATTGTTGGGAAACGGGAATAGCTCCGAGCTGTCAGACATTCAGCAGCGAATATGATAAGGGCCCTTAAATAGAGCCTTGCTGCTTCTCTCAGACTCACACAGACCACAGTCACTTTCAAACACCTCTGCAACGAGTCAGCCATCATTAAGCAGCAGACAGGCTCCCATTTCCCCTTCTAAGTTTAAAAACTGGCTTCATGTCAATCAGCGCAAAGTCAAATTGGAGAAAGAACCACTGGCTTTGAGTGTAACAGAATGCCAAAGAGGATATTTAAAGGAGGCAGGTGACATGAGATTAAGTAGAATAAGAAAGTAAAATAAATATGGTAGTTATATATATGTTTTGTGTATGTGCTGTACTAAATGCAGTGTGTCGTGTCAGGCATGTGTCAGTATTTTATAAATGAGCCACTGATGCGATGTTATATTCAGCATGTGATTTTATGTCTGGCACACACGGATATCTGTTTTAACTCTCACTACGTTTCGTTCACCGACCATCTGTTTATTTTATAGCTATATAATATTTATGGAAATAGCCACACAAAACTCAGTTATGGTCTTGGCAGGTGTGAGTGCAACTAGCAATGTGGCTAACATTTCTGTATTTACAAAGTCATTTCCTAAAACTTTGCCACATTCTTTACTCTCAGGTCAAAATGACTTAATATAATTTCTGTAATACAGTTAATTGTTTTAAAATTGATTTGTAGCTTCATATTAGAAATTCAGGTGTTGCTTAGTGTTCAGGGTCAGTCATCCCTGTCTTACGAAATAATCAGGAAATAATGTAATAGCTGAGACCAAATGTAATGGACTAATTAACTTTATTTCAGAATCTCAGCTCGTCACATTGGATAATTTCCTATATTATGTCTTACTGTATTGTGATGATAAACGCAGAACTTGATAGCTAAACAATGTCATTAACTAATTAGACCCAAAATATATTACTATTTTGTTTTCAGGTTGTTTCATTAGTTTAACCATTTTGGCATTGATTAAAAAAAGCAAATATTCAGCTTTACTGTATTTAACTTTACTGTATACTTTTTTTTTTTTAAATTTGGAATGCAACATCATTTTAAACCTCAGAAGTCACAGTGCTTTGTCAATTCAGGTTCTCTTGGTACTGGAAAGTTATCACAACTAAAAACATAGGTTTACTCTTTGCTTTTATGAGGAATAAAAGGATCTTTGAACATATGTGTAACCCCTTAAAGTTACAACTTATTCAATTCTGCGTCTTGCAGCACATTTTTCAGTATCTACTATAAATTACACAACAGCTGTTGTTAAAAGAAATAGGAAAGCTATGTGTTTACATGTTTTTAGGTTTTTGTGCATATGAGTTTATGGCTGAAAAACACCTTGCTGTCTTCTGTAAACAGGACAGCATTTCTGTGATGTTAGAGGTAAGGAGCCGCCTCTCTCTTGCTGCCTCTTTATCTTTTCCTTTCCCTCTCTCTGGCTGTGAAACCTGAGCCAGTGGGCCAAATATAGCGGCGCCGGGTGAGCGGTCAGGGCTCAGGACAGGTGGGACGGCAGGCCACCCTCAGCCACTGCGCAGCACGCTGACCAGCTCACTGTAAAACACTCCAACTTGACTGCAGAAAACAGGAGAAAGAGAGAAAAAACCCAAGAGATATACACTAGTGGGGAAAAATCCTCTGTTTTGCCTCACTGACAGACGTTAACTTCAGAAAAACTGGACTCAGACAAAGTGGGACAGAAGTGTGTGGAAAAATACTTGAAGGTAAAAAGAAGGATATTTCCAGCTTTTAGGTCAAACACTGACAAGATAAAGGTTTCAGGTTTGTTATTTTATCACTGAAGTACATTCAACTGTAATCTCTAATTCTACAGAATGTCTGATAGGCCTTTTTTTTTTTCTACATGACTAATAGATGTTTTAATTTGTTTGGCTGCAAGTTTAATAAATGCATTATGGGTGTGTATTAAGCTAGAACTATTTAAATATTCACATGTTGTTTTCTTATCCATTGTGCCGTAGATGAAAGAAAGAACAACACCAGGCAATTTGTCAGTGTCGTCTTTTAGCATGTTGTTTAGGTGTTGTTGATCTGTTTTTGCATTCCACTCTGAATTATTAAGTAATTCCACAGAGATGCTTAAATTTCCATTTAAATAATAGGATCAGGGCTTAAAAAAGTGTGTGTGTGTGTGTGTGTGTGTGTGTGTTTGTTTTATCTGTCGGAGAGTAAGAGTTTGACGCTGTGAAACATACCTCTCGGGGATTAAAAATAACAGCTGGCCTCCAGGTCGCCATGACTGAGAGAATGTCACACCATCACACACATACACATACACACACACACACACACACACACACACACACACACACACACACACACACAATTAACCCCTGGGCTTGTATTAATCAAACTTCTTAGAATCAGATGTTTGATCAGTGGAAAGCTGCTGTAGGATCCGTATCTTACTCTTAAAATAAGAGTATAAGAGAGAAATAAGAGTAACTATAGTAACAGTGCGATTGTTTCAGGACACTTGCTCAGATCCTGATCTATATATTTAGGGCAAGCAGTAACTGGAAAGCCACTGGAGTATCATATAAACACATCTTTGAACTTTGAACATAAAAACTTTGGAAACTGTGCACTATTTTTGACAGCTGTGCACAGCAATACACAACTAAGTCCGTACATATATGAATACATGATACAAGTTCTCTCAGAGACCTGATATGTTTGGGAAAGAGACAGCTACCTTTCCGACACCATTTCAGCTTCATACTAATGTTTCACCAACTGTAGGATGGAGGTATTTTTTTTTGCACAAATTATTGATATGGAATGTAACAGAATTGTTCACTGTGAAATATAATTGGATTTTTTCTTCTTTTCTTCTTTATTATTATTATTATTATTATTATTATTATTATTATTATTATGTAGATCTTATTTGATTATTTGGCCATAGTTAATTATTTTTGTACTGCATTCCAGGTATGGATATTAATGAATGTTTATTCATATTAAATGATATGTCAGTTGATATGTTAATTCAATAGTGGCTTAATTTACTGCAGGATTACCATGACAGTATATTAAAATCTTTTCAACCATTTTGATTGAAGTTATTGCATGGGAGAGTGATATTGTTATGCTACATATTTTATAGTGAATATATAGTGAATGATCATCGTGCAGCCATTTCCCTTTTTAGACAGTTAGAGCTGTATATTATGCATGATCACAATTTGTCAACCTTTCCGAAATGGTATTTAGATGCCATATATTGGAAAGGATTGTCCTGACCAGTGATGCGTTCATTATTTCAAGGAAACAGAAATAAGGAAAATGAAATAATAGATCATGTGATGGGATGATGTTAAGAGAGAGAATGATCAGGCATAGTGTTCCATGCCAGTGATACACGGTTGGACTCATAGAGATATTTAGTTAATACCATCAGCTGTGCCCAAGGAATGTCTGAGTCACTATAGAACAACTACCCTCGAATGGTCTCAGAGTGTGTTTACTGTTAGTGCAGGGTCTCAGTATGAGTTTGTATACAGTGTCTGCTGGACACTCTGAGACCAACTCATATAAGAATATTAAAAGTATTTATTTTAACGTTCAGATTTATACATTTACACTGGTTTGTGTGTCTGTGTTGTTGTCCACTGTAGGATGCAGGATGGGAGCTGGAATGACACACTCCCCCGCTCAGTGCTTCTAAAGGAAGCATGTCCTCCAGGGGGTGTATCTCAGGATGGGGATAGGGGCATGTTTTTGGAGGCATCCTCAGATGGCAAAGTTTACCTGGCAGAGTTCGAGGGAGGGGATGGGGACTTTCTGGAACTCTCTGCCTTCCTAAGTCAGGATGAGATTAACCGCAGTCTGGACCTGGCTCGAGAGGCCATGAGTGATGCAGGTGATCCCTGTGATGTCTCTGATATGCCACTTCCTGCCTCTTTACCCAAAGAAATTGAGCCAGCACTCCACTCCCCACCCTCTCCCCTAAACTCCACCCCTCAGCATTTAACCGCAACAGAGAATCAACCTCTTCATTTGCAAACTAAAGGCACCACACTACAGAATTCTGTTGTAATGGCATCATCAAATCCAGCTGAGGCTACATCTGTCAAGGTTACATCCAGTCAGAGTGTTCAGCTCAACAGACCCACTCAGGCCCATACAGGTCCTGAACCCCCAGCCTACCAGAAGTCCAGCGTGCCTGTGTACAAGCAGGAGCGTCCCCGGTTGGTCCATGGAGGTCTGGAGGTCAATGAGCGAGCAGCTTCCACCACTGAGTTCTGCAGCCGGGCTGCCACCTTCATTGAGGAGCTCTCCTCTATTTTTAAAGGGTCTAGCCGTTTTGATCACCAGGAAGATGATGACTCCTCCTCGCCTGACAGTGGCTACCTCTCCCCAAAGAGTCATAAATTGGCAATGCAGCAGGCTCGGTCCTCTTCATCATGTGCGTCTTTTTCTCCAGAGGTGCAGCAAGAAGCTGCTCTTGAAGGCAAGACAGGGATGGAGTCGGAAATAGACGGGAATGAGCATCAAGTTGGTGAGATCAGTATGGATGGGTCAATGGCTCCTCCTCGGTTCACCCAGAAGCTGAGGAGCCAAGAGGTAGCAGAGGGAAGTCCCATTACTCTAGAATGCAGGGTGACAGGGAACCCACAGCCATTGGTCAGGTAAGTACAGCTCTATCATGTTGTTGCTTGATGCTGGAAAGAAATCTTTCCAAAAAGTTTGCAGTCAGCAAGCAATAACATAAGGACTTTGATTATTTTTTTAAAAACACTTTTTATGATAATGGTAACCATTTGGTTTATGTACCTAATGGAAAATCCTGCAGGTATAACTAGTAAACATGCAATCCATCAAACCCTGCCTGCTATTCATCAGCATACCTGATATGATGTTGACTGCCAATGAGATTACCATTTGGCTATGTGCTATGAAACAACTGTGGCTCAGTGGTTGAACAGCAGGACCAACAATTTCTCCTGCCACTACTGGAAGGTGCTGTCGCAAACATCTATTTTTAGAGTGAACGTTGCAAGGCAGTTAAGCCCCTCTTGGTCCTGTTCCTGACCTATTCCCCTTGAAGGAAGTCTGAAGAGCTAAACAATTTGAAAATGGCCTCCATCCACTCATATTCAAACAAAAGTGAAATTGGCTTTTAAGAATTTAAGTAACAGTTTAGAAAGCACTTCTTAATCAACTGTTTGATGGGTTAAATACAGTATGTACAACAACTGCAGATATGCACAAAAAACAACATTCCATTGTCTCAAATAAATCCATTTGCAATTTGGAAAAGGTAGCAGAAAAGGTTGGATGTCTTTCAAATGGCATAGCTCACCTTTTTTAGCTGAAGTCAAACCTAATATTACTCTGGGTCAACAGTAATAGCAAAATTACAATGACTCTTGTGATTCATGCTTTTCTAGCAGTGATGAAAGATTAGGTTTCTGATGTGAATGTAGTATTAAACAAACCTAGAATGTTTAAGATATGGCTAATGTATGTGAGTGCAAACATGTATGTGTGTTTGTGTGTGTGAGGTGAAACAGACAGATAGAGATTTGCTAGTACAACTGCAACTTGAGAAATGATTTCCAGCTTGTGGACATTTTAACCAATCTAGACAATAGCGTAAACTGTAACACATTTAGCGTTGCTGCCTCACAGCTCCAGGGTCCCCGGTTCAATCATGAGCTCGAGGGACTCTCTGTGTGGAGAGCATGTGCATGTTCTCCCCATGTCAGCATGGGTTTCCTCTGGGCTATCCAGTTTCCTCACACCAATAGGTGGATTGATTTAGATCAATTGCTCCTGGGTGTAAATGAGCATATAAATGTATGTGTGTGTGTGTGTGTGTGTGTGTGTGCTCGGTGCCCTGAGATGGACTGCCTTTCCATCCAGTGTGTATTCCCACCTCATGCCCAGTGTTTCCAGGATGGCCTCCAGGTCCACTGCAAACCCTGACCAGGATAAACCAGTTATTGAAAGTGAGTGAGTGTAATACATTTAGGTGTACATATAGAGAAACAAGATGTGCACAAGGTAATGCACAGAACAATCAAAATACATTTTCAGTAAAGCTCAAACGTAACGTACTAAACAATTTTGATCGGTGAGTAGTGAGCATAATTTTGTAAATAATTAACAAATACATTTATTCTGCAAAAAATATCTTCCAACTAGAAAGAGGAAACTGCAGGTAGCTAGAACTGTCCAATAGTCATGTGACTAAATCACTTGCTTTGCTTTGCTTATCAGTTGGTTGGTGGGAAAACTTAATGAGTTGTTAAGTGGTTAAGACTTGAGTAAGAAAATATAGTCAAAAATGTTATTTTTAAGATAAAAGCAAGGATAACACCAACATTTTTGGTCCAAAATTGATTGATTTTATCTACCAGAATTTTGATTGTGCCAGTTTACAAATTTAGGTGGCACAGGCTCAACCTGGCACACCCTGGGCCATGCCAGTGTCTCAAAGCTGAATATATTGTGGTGGCATTTTACATTCAGACCTCTTATGAAGACAAAGAACTCTATCAATATGGAATGCAGTGACAGAGTCCACTGGAAATATTTTAGAAGTAAGAGTTGTGGTGGATCCACAGCCTTTCTCAGGGCGTTAGGCAGGAATACACCCTGGATGGGTCACCAGTCCATTGCAGGGCACCATGCATGTGCATTCACACACATACATTCACAAAAACTCCACACAGACAGTAACCTGAGGTCAGGATTGGTTAGTAGCAGGTCCGAATTTTACAATGTCTGAAAATTTCTTCTATGATGGTGTGCTGGTAACAGTAGAAGTCGCAGTGCTTCCCAATTGCAGTCCTGAGAACCACATGCTCTCCACATTTTTCTCTACACATCTCCACCTGGTCTCCAGGACCAGAATTGCGAGTCATTACTGTACTCATTGGCCATTGTACAGTGCGGTAATGTTGATGAAATTGAATATTTATTATTATTATTGCCAATGCTGTTTCTTTACCCTGTATTCCCAGTGGATGTACAGCTATACAAAAAAAAACTGAATCTGAAGAAACTGAATGACTATGAGTAACACATGGCTAGAGGTGAATGAGTTTCTGGAGCTCTTTTAGCCAAAGGTATTGTAGGTCCTGAGATTACTTGGTAAAAGATATACTGGAGATTGTACCGTGGTTAGTATGTTGGAGTTGGATCATTGAGTGGTGGTGATCTCAGTGATCAATATAGCTGGTGATGTGAGAGTTGCAAAATGCACAGATGAAAAAAAGACACAGTAGTGGTGGAGAGCTACCATCTCCCTCTCCCTCTATCTCTCTCTCGCTCGCTCTCACACACACATTCTGCAATTGAGTGTCAGTATAAATAGGTTGCCCCTAACCATGTCAGCCATGTCATGACTTGACGCATTCCATTGAACTCTGTCCTCTCCACCTCTCCACACCTTCTTGGGTAATATGTAAGGAGAGGAGCTGAAGGTAAGATTTAAGTGTTGATATGTAAGCTGTGTGATGTGACGGAACAGATACAGATTCTGATACTGCTCTTTATTGAGGGCGAGAATCACTCAAACTCACCACAGAGCACATGTGGTGTGAAATAGCATGTGTTGAATGCCATTTAATGTTAAAAGACACCTAGAGTATGCTTGCTCTTCCTTTACCCAGTGGGCTAATCTGTCTTTAGGCAGCAGTGCCCGCTTATGGTGCTGCCCAAAGCACATAAACAATTGATCAGTGGGTTATTAATATAAGGCGTCATCAATACCTTTGGCAGAATTCTATGTTCAGTTACAGCGTGGTACAGTATGAAGTCCAGTTCCCAACACAGACACTAGCCGATGCATTTCACCGACCGTCAGGTCTGTCAGTGATATTAACAACAGACAGAACCATGGTCTCTTTGGCCAGAATGGGGATATCAACAACACTGATTGGTTACTTAATCTGTTGGATACACTGTAGTTTCATCTACAGTAGTGGTAGCTTCAGAAAATCATACAACTGTAGATGTGTAGATTAGTAGATCAGGTGCTAATGCTTCCCGTCCAAAGCGTTTGTATCTGCCCCGTGTGTGATCCACATTGGACAGTTCGTGACAGTCTGTCTGTTCGTACAAAGTTCAGCTTCCGCTCTCCTGTAGGTGTTCCACATTAGCTGAACCACCACCTTGTAAACTTGCCATCCCTGTGACACAGGAGACATAGCACGTCCACAATCTGACTGAATGGGCTCCTTAGGTTGGCGGCTCTTAAGACAGAAACATCTGTCCACTTCGAGAATTTCCTTTCCGCATGAGATCTTGTGCCCCCTTGGTGGGTGATGTAAAATCCCAGCGTGATGTTGTCAGGCTACACTAGTATGTGTGACCCTTTTAGAAGTTCCTAAAAACATTGCAGCACTAGACACATTGATTTCACTTAAAGGATATTATTATGCTAATGTCAACATATTTAGACCTTTTACTCTCATGTTTTTCACATGCCCCTTCAGCCTTGCTGCAAGCATCAGTTGTTACAGTACCGCTCTTTACTGGGAGAAAACACCTGAGGGTGATATGGCTGACAGGTGCTGAACATTCAGGAAACATTGAAACGACCTGTCGTGCAACATACCCAGTTTCACTACTGGAATTGCAATAAGCAATAGCATCACAGCCAAGTGTAGAAAGCCTGCATATGGGCGATTTGTGGCCACTCATGACTGTGTTCATAACTTAGATGACCCCGTGTTCCATCGAAAAAGACTAGCATGCATGCCTCATGCCACTGAACAGTCCACATAGGAGTCAAGGGATTCTTTGTTGTTAAACTTTAAGTTTTTAATGACTTTAGTCATAGCGCTTCCACATGAAAGACCAGTAGCTTTTACTGGCTCACCATGTGCTGTTGGGATTGTCCAGCCAGAAGCCATTCATCCAAATAAAGGAGTACACCCAGGTGAATGTGCAGTAAATGAAATGTGGAAATATATTTTTCGTATCTATGGTCAGAAGCAATCATGTTCTGATATGGCTAGCGGAGGAAACGGCAGTTGTATTAAGAGGCTTCTTAGACATAGAACAGTGTGGACACTGCCAGATGTTCTGCTCCATGTACTTTCTCTGGTGCACGTTTCTGCAGTATAGTCAGTTGACATGACGGACCCTTTTGTTTGTGTTGGTTGACAACAAAATCCTAGCTACTATGTATTTTCAGATATGATGCTGAGATGCCTCGGTATTTTCAATGACTCGTGCACTGTACGTGTTGTCACGCTCTTCCCTGACACAAATTGTTTTATTTTGTTTGGGTTGCACGGCTGCACTTACGTGTACACTGAGCTATAACCTGTGTAACTTCAACTATATGGTTTCTGAAACCCATCTTCTCTGGAATGATGTGTTGGTTACATATGTTTCATACGTGATTGAATTTGTCTTTTTTGTGCAAGTCACTATGGTGTGCAAATTGGTATTGGCAATTGATTGTATTGTATAGTATTGGTATTGGCATTGAGTTCACAGATTCTTATTCAGGGTCATTTTGTCCAAGCTGGAGATTTTCACTTTTTCTCTGTGTGCAATAGTAGTGTTGTGCTGCATGATTAGGCTGCACATTTGGGCAAACCATGCAACCGAACAAATCTTTTAACTGAATGGACTCATATAGGCATATAGAAAAAATTAAGTGTTATTACTTGAATGCTCCATGAATGCTCAAAGAGGATTGAGTAGACAGTTACTGGTCTCTAGATGGCACTGTTGTCTTTCAAATTAGAAGATCGAGCCCAATGTCGTGTTCTCTATTGGAGTCCTTCTCTGGTGTAGTTCAGAATAGCACATTTTTATATACATTTATATAAATATGCATATATACATATAATATATATCAGAGTGTCTTGTACTGTAGGAGCACTAAAGTCAGGAATAGAGAAAATTGTGTCACAGGTTTTACTCTGGTTTAACACTGAGAAAGCACAGAGAAAGCACAGTACACATACACTTTCTTTGTTTGTAGTGGATACATTTTTGTTATCTGAACATTTCTGGCATTGTTATAGTGTTTCCTGTTATGTGTGATTGCTACATGTTGCTATAATGAGGAAGAAAAGTGCTTAATTTTATATATGATATTAGATTGAATGGACAGACAGTGATTTGAAAAGTTCTGGTGATGTGCTTTCAGAAACTACTGCAGCTTAAATACTGAAGGTTTCAGAGAATTACCACAGAAATCTCACACATTATCAAATTACAGCAGTACTAAAAGTACTTGAAGTACTGGTTTAGCCTTTTGTTTCTTGCACAGTGTATCTGTTTTTAATTATTCAGCACCACATTTTTAATACTAAAAAAGGTCATGTTTTATTCCTCTGTGATACTAGTTTAGAGATCTAGCGTCTGAACATGCCGTACCGTTCGAACACTTGATGTGCTAGTGGATGAACAGAACAGCAGGCAACTTTAGAGTCCTGAGAGAAAGAAATAGAATCCAGGGTCTCAGGCCTGAGTTTATTTAAAGGAAATATGTATAAATAAAGATTGATAAACACACCAAGGCTTCTGTTCTCCATTATACGTAGTGTCTCTTTGCCCTTTCTCTCTCTCTCTCTTTCTCTCTCTCCTCTGATCATCCTGAAATTCTCTAGAATCATAGACTCCCAGGGTGGAAGCGCAGTTTAAATAAGGAAGTAAAGGAAGACAGAAGACATTACAGGCCGTTAATTGTCACTTTGTCCATGAGAAGAGCAGAGAATAACATACTGACTAGGAGGTCATATCTAATTAAAGGCTTATGGTCTACACCAAAAAATATTTTCAACAGGAAATCCCAGTTAAGGATGCACTTAATGTAAAATATTAAGCCAAATCTGAGTCTGAGAAGAGGTGACACTTATGTATGATAAGTTCCTTATATCATTAAAAACGGTGGGTGTCAATAGCTTGTGAAGAAAAAACACAAAGCAGATTTCTCTCTTGCCTTCACTGAGTTCAAAAGTGCCACCATTACCATGGGTTTTTGGTGGAGATCTTGTGTACTAACCACTAATTTCACACTCCCTGGTCTAAAATATCATATAATTTGCATCAGAAACCCTCATGGAAGAGGCTGCTGCTGTTCTGTGTATTAGTATGGGGTGCACATTCCTGTGCATTGATGTGATTTATCATTTGAAAACTGCAGTTTTGCATACATTTCCCACCAAACCTAACTTTCCATGAGATCGTTATATGTCTTACATTCAGTCCAATTACAATTATTATATACAGCGAATATACAACTAAGCCTTTTACACTGTGACATAAAATAAATATCTTAAAAGTAGTTGGACCCCAAATAATTTTGGTCTATCCCACTATACACACATTAAAATTCTTTATGAATATAATCAATATTTTTTCTATAACATTGTACCAGTAATATTATTTGGTGAATGTAATTGCAATGTTATTTTTGAAGATATTTTGTATTAACTTATTTCCATTCATAAAAAAAAGGTAGTATTAGCTTGTGACTGGTGAAAATGTATGTGCCACCCTTTCACCAACATCTGCCACAGGACCCCTATGGGGTGAAACAAACACAAAACAATAAGTGCAGTCAGAGTGCTGCAGAAATCTCATGTCTCTTTATATAGAACTTCGCTCAGGGTGTAGAGTTTGTGTGTTACACTTGTGCTTTTAATGATTTTTTCTTTAATTGGATGTTTAATTCTGTGATATATCACAAACACACAGGAAGTTCCATCATAAGAATCTTTTTTTCTCTCCATAGGAAACATAAATACTCTAATTCATTTTTCGGTATTTTTACAAAGCAAAACAAAAAAACAAAAAAGATTCAGTTGAATGCTGAATGCTGTTAGACAAAATATATTGCTAAATACCCAAACAGCATGTGGTCCCAAGTTAGCTAACTATCTAAATCTGCTATATATGAATACTACTAAGCACTATATGAATAAAATTAAATTGAATTGAATACTAAAAAAACAGTAACAAATGTTAACAGAATAGTCATGGTAAAAAGAATTCATGCAGCCTACAGCATACCGGACAAGCCTCAACCATGGAGGTAATGTTAAGGAACTAGTACTTAGACTATTATTTACCACAGCTGTAAGTAATAGCTGGGTGACAGTTTTTAATAATATGAAGCTCTCTTGTTCTTTGAAATGAAACACTGTTAGTTTGTTCTTATGTGGGGCCCAAAGAATATTATGATGGATGACCTCTTCCTAATCTTTAAAACACGAAGCCCAGTCATTTGCAGGTGTGGAGAGATTGTGTTATGTTAGCTATGGGCTTGTTGTGGGGCCGAGGAGGGGTGTGTGTGTCCTGGAATTATGGGTTTATGGGGATGTTACTATACATTAATGCCAGAGCGGTATGCGCACTGGTGTTCTGGGAAACTGATTGTGTGTACCTTCCTCTAAAAAAATTCTTCTACGTATCACTATCTTGACGTTACTATTATGAAACCATTATAGTTGAGCCCTATAGGGGTCTCAACATTGACACTAAACTATTACACATATACATAAGAACATACTCATTGACAGATATGCTACAGCATTCATCATTGGAATTAAGTGTTTCAGGTCTGTAATCCTGCTGTGTTTCTTCTGAACTGTACGCATGGTAAACAGAAAAGCTGCACTTGCTGTTAGCCAGCTCTTTCTTTCAAACCATACAAAACTTCCAGTTCTGTCATTTATCCCTTCGTGTAATTTGTACCTTGGAAAATGTTTGCTTAGAAATCTATTAACTTGTATTCCTCCTCCAAAGGTATTTTGAAAAATCAGTCGTTGAGAAAGTAATCCAGACTGTTCATGTTTATTACGCCACTATTGTATTTCTTAGTCACTGCTGATGATGTTTATTGATGTGACTGCAAAGCAGGCTTTAATTAATTAGCCCAAATGCACACAAAATCTAGCGGGCGTTTCACACTGTGTGATCACCTGACATGACTGGCTGCGTGAATCTACAGTCCGGGCTACAAAGAAATCAGCCTCCATTGTATACCATACTGTGTATTTTTACTTATGACAGCTGGTGGTGCTATTGTTCTTGGTTCCAAAAAAGAAAAGAACATCCACTTTAAGCTGTTTTTAACAACAAAAAGACAATGTGGATGCCAAAAATTGAGCCTGTTATTTTTATGTATAATTTCCTTCAAAGCGAGGGAGGGCTTTGCCCTGCTGTCCTTTCATTCCATCCAGCCCTCTGTGTGATTCTGTAAAGCTTCAGAAAGAGAAATACTTTATTTGTTTACCTGCTGTATAACTGTGACTATCTGTAATTATTGTGATAATTTATGTATCTGCAATTTATTGTGCATGTATGTATGTATGTATGTGTTTATCCATGCATTTTCTTTGCTGTATTTTACATCTGTTCCTTGGCTTAATTTTCCCTCAGGCTCTACATTGGATTCAAAGTAGAATCCTCCCTTTAGGAAAATAATCA
Source organism: Pangasius sanitwongsei (assembly GCA_037576675.1). Lineage (NCBI taxonomy): Eukaryota > Metazoa > Chordata > Actinopteri > Siluriformes > Pangasiidae > Pangasius > Pangasius sanitwongsei. The sequence continues at coordinate 2,327,437 of CM075021.1, read as the reverse complement.
TTATAATAATTTATTACAGTAAAGCAATAAACCCATAAATCTCATTTACTCGGTTGGCAACTGACCTAGACAACTGTGCCATACACATACACACCAATATGGGGCAATAAATGCCACTGTTAATTGCCTTGAAACCTCAGCTGCTACTTATAAAAGCAATTGGAAGTGAATGTGTAGAAAATAATTGACCTAAAAGGTCTTGAGGCCAGCATGCAATAACACACTCCATTGCTTTGAATGCTATGTGCTTATTTAATTGCATTTCTCATCAGTTATACCACAGCATATTGGAACCAGTTCGATTTCATATTGAGCGGAATTAGATTTGATCCATGCATTTCCATTTCATGCATTTATGACACGTGTGGCATCAGGGCAATGTAGAGACCCTAAAATTACTCAATCTGTATGTTGATTGAGCCACTTATATACACATTATAACTCATGGAAAGGTAAGAAGTGCTACTTTTTTGCCAGTGATGCTGTGAGCAGCCATGTTGATTTGACATCACTCTCTGAACTCGGAGGAACTCATAGTTGAGAAGACTACTCCAAGTTCAGGAGTAGGAATTGTGAGTTTTCTTTGGCTTTTCCTTGTTGGAGGTCATAAATTACAAGTTACGACCTCTAGTTGAATGCAGCACATGTAAATACAGCATAACAACATGCAAACAGTCAAAAGTCAGCCCAAATGATTTTAATAAACAATAATCTTATCATCTTCACATTGCTAATGGAGAGTCATTCGAACTTTAGAGTTAGATTATTGTTAATTTAAATGTCTTCTCTTGATAGTGGGCCTTGGGCAAGCTTTGCTAGAACAAAAAAGTGCCCACAAGATCAGCCATAACATTAAAACCACTGACAGGTGATGTGAATAACAATGATTATCTCATTACAGTGGCATCTGTCAAGGGTTGAGATATATTAGTCAGCAAGTGAACTGTCAGTTCTCGAAGTTGATGTGTTGGAAGAAGGAAAAACGACGACTAGACGACTAGGAAAAGCTAGATGACTGGGTCAGAGCATCTCCAAAATGGCAGGTCTTGTGGGGGTGTTCCCAGTATGCAGTAGTTATTACCTACCAAAAGTGGTCCAAGGAAGGACAACCGGTTAACCGGTGACAGGGTCATGGGCGCCCAAGGCTCAGTGATGCATGTGGGGAGCGAAGGCTAGCCCGCCTGGTCCGATCCCACGGAAGAGCTACTGTAGCACAAATTGCTGAAAAAGTTAATGCTGGCTATGATAGAAAGGTGTCAGGACACACAGTGCATTGCAGCTTGCTGTGTATGGGCCTGTGTAGCTGCAGATCAGTCAGATTGTCCACCAGAAAGCACCTACAATGGACACGTGAGCATCAGAACTGGACCAGGGAGCAGTGGAAGAAGGTGGCCTGGTCTGATGAATCACATTTTCTTTTTCATGTGAATGGCCAGGTGCGTGTGCGTCATTTCCCTGGGGAAGAGATGGACCCTGGATGCACTATGGGAATAAGGAAAGCCGGCAGAGGCAGTGTGATGCTCTGGGCAATGTTCTGCTGGGAAACCTTGGGTCCTGGCATTCATGTTAATTTGATACGTACCACCTACGTTAAGACTGTTGCAGACCAAGTACACCCCTTCAGACCAAGGTGTTGATTTGGCCCCCAAATTCCCCAGATCTCAATCTGATCGAGCATCTGTGGGACGTGCTGGACAAACAAGTCCGATCCATGGAGGCCTCATCTCGCACCTTACAGGACTTAAAGGACTTGGTGCCAGATACCACAGCGCACCTTCAGAGGTCTTGTGGAGTCCATGCCTCAATGGATCAGAACTGTTTTGGCAGCACAAGCAGAACATACAAAATTTTTGTATTTTTGTATTAGAGAGGTGGTTTTAATGTTATGGCTGATTGATGTATATATAACGTACACTTTCTATTATTATGTCATTTATGTTATTATAACAGCTAAGGGAGGCCCAAGTCTGTGTTAATGCCCATGGTTTTGGGTTGGGCACATATGCGTGTGATGGTCAGGTGTCCACACACTTTTAGCCATATGGTGTATAAGCACAGATTTGAGATAAGTTGGGTATATAAGTATATAAGTGTAGAGATGGGTATAAGCATAAGCTCAATGTCCACGATTCACATCTGATTATGTGCAGTAAGACACACACTTACAACCACGCAAATAAGCAACAGGCAGGTACACAGCAGGAGGAAACTTTTCCCATTATTGTAAAGCTAATTGGAAACAAAGTGTAGAGGAAGATATGCTTCTCCTTTGAAGAAAACATGTGAATTCCCTGAGCACATGGACACATGCTTTTGTGTGTGAGTGTATCATATGTGTCTTCATTATTTTCCTTTTAATGGTTCCTCCCCATTTTATCGCTCATTTCCCTTGAGCAAAGTCTTTGATGGGGTTGCCAGGTCTTAGCAGGAGATTCCCGTCTCGCTTCTAAAAATGCTTCATGCCATTGCCAGTGGTTAACAAGATGGGATAGTCACGCCAAGATTTCCCACAACACACACATACACACACACACACACACACACACACACTTACACTTGTAATTCTACCTTTGTGAGGTTTTTCCGATGATTTGTGTATTAACATAGCTGAATAATGACCCAACTCTCACCCTACACTTAACACACACACACACACACAAGCAAACAAAGTACACCATACACACTGCAGTGACATTGATGAGAGCACTAATCATTCTATAGCTACTTTTACCTTTACTAGCAATATTTTTTTGAAGCAATGCTACTTTTCGTGTTAAAATGTAAGGTTCACAGACATTTTTTTATTGAAATGCATGTACATAATTAGTAAATACATAAATACTAGTAAATACTGGTCAGCAGATCCACTTCCAGTACATGACCAACAAAATACTCCTTTGTCAAATCACTAGATGTGTGAATTTACACAGTACTTTTCAACTGTATAACTCATCATTTTACCTGTTAATGATTTGAAGGTTTTGTTTTTTGGCTGTAATCTAAAGAAAGTGATCATGTGGTACGACCGGTATGGTGCCAGTATCTTGTGACTGTAAAGGACGAAAGAATTGTGTACACAATTGTATGCTTGCCCCCTCACTGATTTCTGACTTTGAGTTGTGCCTGGGTGGTTATGGAAAATTATGTGTTAGAATAAAATTACAGACTCCTTCAAAGAGTGTGTGTGGCACTGTAATAGTGTCCTGAATCCAGCACCAGTAGTCTAGTCATTCTCAGTCTGATTTTTGAGAGCCTTCCTTACATTTAAATTTGTGTTTTTCCCAAATTAATCACGCCTGACTCATGAAAGGCTTGATATGATATGAGAATAAGACAACAAGCTGACTCAGGTTTGTTAGAACAGAGATGGTCAGACTTTCAGCAAAGTGCTAGAGCGCATCACCTGAACAAAAACTGAGGGGGTCAGATCTAAGCTAAGCAGTTATACTGCCTTCAAGTTGTTCATATTTCATTCAGACCTGATAAGGATTTATGTTGAGGGCTTAGCATGGACAACTAAGTTTGTGCAGAACTTATTTAAAAATAATAGACATTATTAAATTTTATTTATTATAATTAAATATGTGCCAACCAATCACAATTCATGGCTATTCTGTGTCTCTTTAAAGAGATACACCGCAAATAATGTCATCTTAGCAAGTGAAAGCATCTTGAATTTAGTCAAATGTATCTAGTATTTCTATTATAAGATTACAATAAATCAAATAGAAATATTTAAACCTATTTCTAGACATAAATGATTAAAATTAGCAAAGGCATCTGCCGATAGAACAAGTTTGAAAGGTCTATAACTAGGTTTAATAATCTTATATGTGGCTTATTGTGATTTTATAGTAAGAATTATGATTATAATGATTTAATAGGAAATATGATTGACTATATTCCAAAATATATTTCCAATTGATATGATGCTGTAGTGTTTGTAATAAGTGTAGATGTAATGTTTTTAGATCAGTGCCTTGTCTCTTGTAAATCCATATTCGAGAACTCTATATGTGAAGAAAACTCCTAATAAAGAAAAAAGCCCCAATGAAAGCTCCATCAAGTTCCAAGTTTCAGGTTTTATGGTAAAGAGAGTGCATAAAGCGTGCTGTGAGCATCTTGTGCTACAGTTGCACACCCCTACAAAGACACAGTCCAAAAATGATAAATGAACTCTTAATGAGTACAAAAAGATAACATACTGTATACATTGAACACAGACAAAAGACAGAGAGGAAATTATAAATGTACTCTAAACTAGTAAAAAATAATAATGAACTGCAAGCATTTCACAAATAATATTAAACTGTAAATACAAGCGTGACGTTCCTTGTGAGTCGTAGTTTGCTTTTTAAGTCAAAATCTTACAAATAAAAGCAACATAAGCAATTATAAAACTGCCATTGTCAAGGTATGAAGTAAATAACACAGCTAATATCAGCAGATAGAGTATTACAGCAGATATCAGAGTCAATTCTCTGAAAATGTCTAGAATATTCTGTGGGAAATACAATGATGCTGTGCAGCTAGTACTGTACGTGCAAGCTCTACATGTAACTCAATCTATGGTGAGTTCTATGATTGAGATCTGGGGAATTTGGCTATCTGACTAGATAAACAACTAACTCTGCCAAAATGGCTCACCCATAGGACACAGTGTCATGACATCACATCCCAAACCTTATACCATCATCACCATCATCACCGTCATCACGCTCAGCCCCTTCCCTCTCAGTCAGAGCGCACCACTGCACGTCAAGATTACAAGTATAGCTCAGTAAAGTAAAAAAAAACAAAACACCTCTATAATTAGACTTTCGAAGTAAGATGATTAGGTACTGTTTTTATACAATGTAGATACAAGTGAGATTATCACAGCTTAATCTTGTAGAAGAAACTGTCACGTAATTTAAATATCACAAACAAACCGCCATTTTCTGAAGTGCACTAAAAACCGCTCTTTGAATTGTCACTTTTTTAAAACCAAAAACCCTCGAAGAACCACTTTTTCTAAAAGTGTAAGCCAGCAGCAGTAATTACAAGGTTAACCACTCTACTGAATCCAGCAGAGAAATGTCTTCCACATTACTCTGTAAATTCTGCATCCATGCATTAGTTTCTCTCTCTCTCTCTCTCTCTCTCTCACACACACACACACACACACACGTTCTATTCTCCCAAAATGGCATGATGTCATACTAAATGCAGCATAACTCAAAGCTACCCATAGAGTATGGTTATTTAAAGAGCTTAGGATTTGAAAGCATCTCTAATGGCCCTGCCTCTGAAGTTTCTGAGAAATGGCTGCTTTGTGTGTTTGCTTACCTGCTGTTGTTTGGTTAGCGGTGGCTCAAAATGATGACATCATGTCAAAAGCATTGGTTTAATAACAGTTCTGGTGGTTTGGTTTTTTTTTTTTCCCTTCCTGTGTTTGTTTGTGTTTGTTTTTAGCTGTTTCTCCTGATACCATGTGATTCTCAGTATAGAGGATCTGTAGCGTCTGTGAATCAGCTGTATCTGCTGTACAATTCTTCACTGAAAATATGAAAGCTGTTTAAATTCATTATTTCCGAAGGCATATTTTCCTTCTAAGCATCTAAAACTTTTGCACAGTACTGTATACTTTTAAGTCTTGCCAGATGATCCACAGAGTTTTGAAACACTTGCAAAGTGTCTAGCCAACATTATTATCTAAATGAATGAGAATTACTGTAAACAGATATTTAAAGGGTTGGCACTAAAGCCAAAAAAAGAGAAAATTCTCACTGGGAGTAGAAAATCTAGCATAGTTTATAAGCCAGAAGCTAAAAGCGAAGATTGTAGGTATGATCCTCGGGTCAAGTCAAGTGGCTTTATTGTCATTTCAACCATATACAGCTGGTACAGTACACAGTAAAAAGAAACAACGTTCCTCCAGGACCATGGTGCTACATAAAACAACACAGAGCTACATGAGACTACACAGAACTAAATAAAGACTACACAGACCTACACAGGACTACATAAAGTGCACGAGTGCAAACAGCACAATTCAAGTACAACAATTACTAAACAGGACAATAGGCACAGTAAAGGATGGTGCAGCGCTGACCAGTACACAGTTCTTGTGTGGAAAAAGGTGCAAACATATATAATCCAATATAATTACAATATAATAATAAATGCTGTAAATGTAAACAATAACATACTAATTAGCAGTAAAAATACAGGTGGTCAATACAGTATTTTGTTAACAGTGTTTTAGCAGCAAGTTAAGATGGAATAGTGTTCCTGCATTATAAACTGAGCGTTTAACATCAAGAGAAATGCTTTCTTTCGTCTAAGATATTCAAGATGTAGATCTCTCCTTGCTGTAGGAGATGCCGATAAACTGGTTCCATGCTTTTGTGTTCTGTAGAGTAGATTACTGTAATTCATTATTCACTAGACGGCCTGGAGACACTATTCACAAAGTATAACATATACAAAATGCAGCTGCCAGAATGGCAACAAGGAAAAAGACTGGTTTGTTTTCTGTCTTTTAGAATTGTTTGCTCTCATGGTACAATGGTACAGCTTAGCAGCTTAGATTCGGTACAAGTTGTTCAAGAGCCTCTCTTAAGCAACTACTCATCTTTCATTTAGTGTTAGTGTTCTGCTAAAAGCAGCCAAATAAAAAATAAATAAATAAATAAATGTAGACATGTAATAAAAAATATTACTAAATAATATGTAATGTAATAAAAAATAAATAAATGTAAACATTTTCTGGAATGTTATTTACTTGAAATAAATTTCTCTGATTCTCAGTCACATTATATTCCAGATCATACTTTTTGTTGAATGAAGCAGATAAAAGGTCTGGAGTTGATATCAGGTATTGAGTTGGCATTTGGCAGCTGTTCAACTGGAGCTACCA
>CM075021.1:2269915-2317546 GCA_037576675.1 Pangasius sanitwongsei | reverse complement strand
ATCCCCACAGCCACGCTCCAAAATCTAGTGGAAAGCCTTCCCAGAAGAGTGGAGCTTATTATAACAGCAAAGGGAGAACCAGCTCCATATTAATGCCCATGATTTTGGAATGAGATGTTCAACAAGCACATATGGGTGTGATGGTAGGGTCTCCACAAACATTTGTGTATATTACTTTTTCTTAAATCAACATAATGTTTTACATACTTACATGTCTTCATGGAGCTCGCTTTGTGCACAGGGACATTGTCATGCTGGAACAGGTTTGGGCCCTTTAGTTCCAGTGAAGGGAAGTTGTAATGCTACAGCATCCAAAGACATTCTATACAGTTGTGTACTTCCAACTTTGTGGCAACAGTTTGGGGAAGAACCACATATGAGTGAAGGTCAGGTGTCCAGATACTTTTGGCCATATAGTATACATGTAGAGCATAGAAGTCCTGTAGCTAAAGAACTGTGTGCCCATCTCAATATGCACTTTCTTTGACCTACACATTGTTAGAAATATCAGGTAGGAAGCTGCTGGGACAAGTCAATGGAGCAGTGGAACAGAAAACATTGGCTTATATCTCACTCTTTGTTATATTTCTCTGGAAGTGCCACGCAGAGGATAGATGGGCAAACCAGAGCTGGAGGGTGTGACTGCAAATGGCTGCAGGTGTTTTGGTGGATTTGGTTCAGTGTTAGCGGTTTCTGTAAATCACGCAAGTTCAACATAGAAAAAAATGACAAACGTAGCAACAGTACAAAACCAAAACAAAGGTTCTCAATGGAATAACAAGTCAAGTCAAAAACCTGGGAAAATACAGAGCAGGCAAACAAGTCTACGACAATCAAAACCAAACAAAGTACAAACCGGAAAAGCAGTCATCTCATAGTTGCATGACTATGAAAAAGCCAACCCTTGCAAGGATCGATTTACAAGCTTAGCCTATATAACCTATAATTATAGCATGTGATGACTTGCAGGTGAGCGGAGGGTTGGCGGGGATTAGAAAGCCGAGGTAGCCAGCTGTGTGTAGGTGTTTCCGCAAGACAATAACAGAACAGGCATGATCCATTCTTACACATAGTCTCTGTTTGAAAGAGAAAGAAGGATGATTGCATTAATACAGAGGTTCTATTGAAGGAAAGCATAAAAGGAAAGCATAGAGTAGGAGAATGCAGACAGGATGGTGGAAAAGGGCGAAAGAGAGAAGAAGGGACAAGTTTCAAGATCCTGATCACAGGGAGAAGCAAAACTGTAGTTCTGCAGTCCACAAATATGTGTGAAATAGTGGTGAGGTGTGTTTGTATGACAGCTATACTGCTGATGACGGGAGTGTGTGTGTGCCTAGGGTTTAGACTACCTGCCAATACCATTCCTAAAGTATGTACAAACTCTCAAATTCACACAACATATACATGTTAAACAACCCCATATACCATCCTGACTCTGACTCAGATACACACTCATCCACTCATACAGCATTCGTCTGCGTAAAGAGCACGGTGGTGCTAACAGGCAAAGATGTCAAACTGATGACACAAAACACACACACACACACATATCCAGATGCAGTAATATGTGAGCTAATATCCAATGTTTTGTATAACAAAAGGATAGCTTTGCAGATTGATTACTAAAATAAAGCAAGTGCTCCTATAGAGAACACGAACCCTATTTGGACTTTTTTACAGTATTTTTAAAAGTACAGAATGTAACAGGAGTACATAATTATGGTTAACCTCATTACAGTTAACCTGATATTTAAAAAATAACACATTTTGAAAAGAACTGGATTCCAGCTGTTTATATGAAACAAGAATTGCATCTGAGGGTTATGTCTGCAGTTGTGTGTGCGTTAAAAGTTTAATCCTGAGGTCATCACTGTTAGAACAGCAAAAAGCCCAGTGCAGAACTGACAGCTACAGTGTTGAATTAACACATATATTGTTTATATTTGTCCATCTGAACACAGAAAGACAGTAGGTGTGATGGAGACCATTGTAACTGGGGATTTGTCTGAATGATATTCTAGACTTTTCTCTGTTCATCCACACTGTATCCAACACAGAGTGTCTGGAGTGAATACCCTCCCTTTCTGACGCAGCTTTTCTGTTTCCCGTGCCAGTGTGAAAGCCCAGGTCAAAACACACACACACACACACACACACACACACACACACATTTGTGTATGTATGTATGTCTACTGACTCAGTGCTAACTCTGTGGCAGATAACTTGTTAGAATGAACTGCATTGCAATGTACTGTATGTAAAGAACACACACACACACACACACATCAAGATGAGGTAGATTCAGAACATGTTTCAGTTTGGTAGCTAGATGCACTTGTCTATGGGTTGAATTCTTGTTTTTGTGCCAAGAGTCAGACTATACTTACACATGTGTTAGATACTGCAAAACATGTCATACACACATTGGCAAGGATGCGAGAAGGCCCTTTTATTGGGGCTGTTGGAATTTTAAGCAGCATCCATGTGGTGTAAGCGCTGACGTCACACCTGAATGATAATAAAATAATTTTCTTTTAATATAGATTGTGTGTTCATTACCACAGTGAGGTTGAATCCTCAAATCAGAAGGTGGTGATTCATTTTGACAATAAATGATAGGTTTATATTATTGCACTCATTCTAATAGGTTAACGTCTCTATAGTAACAGCTCATTCACAGGAACTTGTATGGCAGATGCTTCACATAATCTAATAATAAATGGATTGAAATTGATAAGGTGAAGTTTTCTGTTAGGAGATGTTTATTTAACATTTATGGAAGGAGTCTCCAGTGTCAGAGCCTTCTAAAAGTCAGTAGGTTTCCAGACACTGGAGTTAGTTCCTGTTAACACTTACATTATTGCAGCAATAAACAGTTGTTTTTCCTCACCAGCCTTTCTTTTCTCTCTCCTTTGAAGTTAAAAGACAAAAAAAAACCCACAGCTTGTCATGTTACTGAGAAATCGCAAAGTGTAAACTCCTCTGTCTTGACTCGAGACTCGAGTCTTGTGGACATTCTCTAGCATTAAATATAACTATGAACACTTAAAAAGTGCATTATTTTTAATTCAGTAATAGATTAAAAATTTGCAGTCATTGGCAAATCACTGTGCTATAAAGGGGAATACTACAGTATATCTGACATAAACTCAAAAACTACCCTACTCAATTCGAAAGTTTGCTTAGGCTATTTATTTATTTGTTTATACAGTATAGTATTATTTTTATTTTAGCAGTTACAGCTGCATTAAAGTTAAAGTAATATAGTTAAAGTAATCCTGCAGCATGACAGCACGCCAACTTTCCTCATCCTTGGCCACAGAGACACACTCCGGACAGGTTTTATCCATCTAAGCGTGTACATCCCCTGGCTTCATGTTTGCATAACATCTGTTAAAAAGTAGAAGTAGCTTTCATTCAACATCTGCATCAACTGATACTGATACGCTTCTTTGTGAGCTTTATATTTTTCCACTTGTCCTTAAGAGACTTTCTTGCCCCCCATTCCCTCTCTCTCCCTCCCTCCCTCCCTCCCTCCCTCCCTCTCTGTGTGTCTCTCTCTCTTGCTCCCTTTCGCTCACTCTCTCTCTCTCTTTCTCCCTCTCTCCTTCCCTCTCTGCTATAAATGTCGCCCATCAATCCTAATAAATGTCCGAGGACAGGGAGGATAGCCCATGCCTGGGTCAGCATGACTCTGTCTTGAATTACATGCTTACTTACTTCTCTTCCACAGTAGATGGAAAACCAGCAGTAATGTTATAAAGCCCAGGCCAAAAAGCCAAATTAACAAAATTTAATGGAAATTTAGTTCAGCCTGAGTAGGAAGAGTGCCATTATTTGACATATTTTAAATTTTTTAACCATTCTAATATTTTGAACTATAACCTATTTCAAAACTTTAGTGTAGAGAATTATTGCTGCAGTAGTTTTATTACTCAGATCACTTTTCCCAATTTTTGCCAGTTGTCCAATAAATGACATTATATTAAATACCACAGAGGAGACTGAGGCATGTCATGGCTCGATGCAACTATATTCATTAATATTAAAATAGGTTCAAATGAAATTTAGTAACTGTTCATTAAACTCTCAGGATCCGTTAGCACATCCAGAGTTACATTCCTCACTCTTGTAACTGCATACCTTTCCTATTAGTTTCAATGTAGTTACTGAATAATCCGTAGTAGTTACTGAATAACATGTTTTAACATAAATAACTGAGTAAGCCTGTGGTCTCTCTTTGTAACTTTAACTTCTGTTCTTTTACTGAAAGCGTGAACACACTGAAGTCTGGCCTTGAGATGTGGACTGAAGTTTCAGAGGGGTACACTGGACTGCTTGGCTGTAATTACACCCATGCTAGCACTGGATTTGGACTCCATTGCAGCACCAAGTGAACCAAATTTCCGGGTCGAGGTTGTAACAGGGCCACTGATGGCACGAGTGCATAATTACGCTGTAGAATACTGAAGGCACACAGACTGAAAAAGGGCCTTTCAGACTGAGGTTACAGTTTTATTAACTCAGCTTAACGACGTACATAATAAAAACATGGCACTTCTGTAAAAGTCAAACAAGAGAGAATTATGTTTGACACATATTTCAGACTAAATGCCAAGAGAGATACTCATCTTCAGGCCTAGGGGGTGATCTCAGCAGTGAGTGTGTGTGTGTGTGTGTGTGTGTGAGTGAGTGTGTGTGTCTGAGAGAGAGAGCGAGAAAGGGATGATTTATGAATAAGTTTAAAAGCAGCTGGAAGATCTCCTGTCATCTTTGAGAGTGTGGTTTGTGTTGAGAGAATATGGATATAAAGAAGAGTGCTGTGGTAGCATAGTGTGTGTGTGTGTGTGTGTGTGAGAGAGAGAGAGAGAGAGAGAGAGCATGCATGTTTTCATATCTAGGTGGGGACCAACTTTTTTTTATTTTTTAAACAAAAATTGCAGATTTCTTAACTGAGGTTAAGATTAGGGTTAGATTAAGGGGTCGACTTACCATAAATTAGCTCCATTAATAATTATAGGCCTCATTTATCAAACTGATTTATACGTTAATTTGTTTATTCGCGTGTAGGAGCATTTACACAAGACATTTAGTATTCATAAAAAATCTGGGAAGTTCAGAAAAGCGTTTGTATCCTACTCGTGCTCCTGAGTGTGTGTAAATTACACATAGGAAAACTAACTAAAGTAAACCTTGACTGATCAGCATTAAATTATATGAGGTACAGCACTTTCAAGTTTAAAGAGTTTATTTATTTCAATTACGCAAAAACTTTATGAAAATTTTGTGCAACCCAGTCATTTCATATTAGTGGCATTAGTTAAAGAAATGTTAAGTACGGAAAATAAAATTAAAGAAAGCAAGCCAACACAAATCCATTAATTAAGACAAATATGACCAGTCATTCAGTCAGGAAGAAATGGAGGACACGCTGCAATGGCTCAGGTGTTGTGTAAGACGGTTCTGGTTGCTGCGGTATCTTCTTTTACTCTGTTAGAGCCAGCTCTAAGTGACTGATAAGTGACCGATCTGGTAGGTCTCAAGCTACAATATACCATACACCGTGTGCTGCAGAGATAAAATATTGGCTTCTTTATAAAACATGCCCATCAAGGAGGGTGCTTTGGTATGCGAGAGACTCCTGTCTGATAGTCACAGAGACACTTTGTCTGAAAATAAATAAATTAAAAAAAACATAGCAGTTTCCATATATGATGTGCTTAGTGTCCACAGTCACCCAGTACAGTATTTTTTCTCCATTTTCATGTCTTTTCACCTCATTTAATTCGCACCTAATTCAACTCTTTTGTAATTTGGCTCCATATTTTGGCCTTTCAGGTGCTGTTATGCTATTAAATAATATATATTTTTATTAGCTTAGATGTGAATCAAAACAACTCCCATTTCTGCCCCTGAGAAAGCCTATTTTGTCAATTTGTCCTCATTTTAGACCTGTGAGCTTTGCCATTTATTCAGTTTTGTGGGCATCACCAAATGCAAATCAGCTGTGTCATGCATGCGTCCGGTAATTTCAAAAACCTTTGTAAATTTTTAGTTAATTTTGGGGGGTGGGGAAAGGGGGGTGTTATGGGATACTTGTGACTTTGTGGCTGTCATGGCTGTTATGGTTTGCAACTATTTTGATCTATGCACATGATCTGCACAGAGTTGAACAAAACAAACACACAGGACAAATTTTCACACATTACATGATTTCACACATTATATACAGTAGATCTAAGGGCAGATGTATCAAATTCTCAAATTTGGGTCATAACTGAGCAGAAATACAACAAAAACAACTGTAGAATCAAATGTTCAACTGCTTAGCTTTATGCCTGGTTTGTATCCTGGTTCACTGTAAAAGCATTTGCCAACTGTGACATTTAAAAACACCAAGAACAAGCTTTGGTTTTCCTTTACCAGAACATTTCCTGATATATACTCTTCTGAAAACAGAAAAACAGATTGGTCAGCTCTCCACTGTTTCGAGGTTTCACCATCACGAAACACTTACTCGTTCTGAAGTGATGAATGATGTGTTTAATTTTTAGGCCTGGACTTGTATGTACTGTATTGCAGACTTGAATGTTTAGTTTTAGGTTTATTTACGTCCCTTGAGCCTTTTTAAGGGTCAGAGTGGTTAGCGTTCCTGGAGTAGCCAGTGATTTGTTTTTGTTTGTGTGGTCCCTTTTGCTAGGGGAGATGTGGAGGTTGTCATGGTGATTTCAAAAAGCATCATTTGAGGGTTAAGTGAGGTGTTTTGTGGGTTTGATTGTATAAAATATGATGATTAGAGGCCAAGAAAGCGAGGAAAATAGAAACACGAGGGTGAGGATTAAGCATGCACATACACTGACTTTCTTTTTTTTCATGCTAGCTGAGAGTTAAAATGTAGGGATGAGGTTTCTAGCTGTTTTCACATTAAAGTAGTAATTCATGCAAAAATGAAAACAATACAGTTCTTCACTTGCCCAATTGAAGTCGAGAATCTAAGACGTTTGGTGCTAAGACAAGTACGGAATGCATGCAGCTACCAGTTAAGCATCATGCAAACTGCAATGATACACAAATCCAATACTGGATACTGGCTTGAAGCAATGAATCAGTATTGGATAGAATTTTACATATGTTCTAATACTAACCACTAATATTTTTATACTGTGAATGCACGATACATTGACTGACAGGACACTGATTTGGTATTTAACTAAGACAGATTGTCTTCAGACATGCAACCATCACTTTTGATGTTTCACATCTTGACAGAAACTTGAACAGAGTTGGTTTATTTGCTTGAGAGTGTCAGTATAAGATCGGCAGATATTCAATTCTGGATAAAGTGGGCTTGGTACAAACTGCTAAATCATCATATTTGCCTCAAACCCTGCCAAGTGGTTCAGTAATCTTAAAGAGATGTACTTATGTGGTTTCTGAAGCTGTATATTCAGTACGTTAGCTTTAAATAAATGTGGCAGCATGCGTGAACAGTTCCCTTTCCAAACTGCACCTTTCATGCTGGAAGTAGGCATTATAAGATGAGTAAATTTTGCCATTCAGATGATGTTCAATTGGTATTGGCCATAAAGGGATGCACATGGTCTGCAACAAATCTCAGATAAGATGTGGTATTCAAATGATGCTCAATTGGTATCTTCGGATAAGACACAAGAGAGGTTGGGTCCATGGATTCAAGACCCATTCCGAGGATGGGTCACCATACTTGGCTTCACTTCACTTCACTTCAGCCTGTCTGACACCAACAATGATGCCATGGTCAAAGTCCTCACATTTTATCCCCATTCTGATGTTTGACATCAACTGAAGCTCTTGACCTGTATCTGCATGATTTTTTGCATTGCACTGCCACATAATTGGCTGATTGGATAATTGCTCTAATTTTGGGTTAACCTTAGGCATGTGGCCACTGACCGCTGCTGATCTTACTATTATAAATTAATTGCATTCCAGCATATATAATGGCATCTGGCATAAAAACTGTGCCAAATCAAATACGCGGACCGAAGATCCTCTGCTGTGGCAACCACTAAGGGGAGCAGCCGAAAGAACAACAACAACAACAACATTTCAGCATACATAATGACTATAAAAGTATAACTCAAACAACTTTGATTATAATTTGCTGATGATTTAAAAGTGGATGCACTCATTGAGAACATGCACTATATTATACTGACCCAAGTATATGAGTAATCTTGGCAGTTTATAAGGATGTCTAATAGTTATGATTGCATGATGCTGATATGGCAGTGATATCAACATTAACATTAAGTGCTCAGTGCTGTAACCTCTCCGGAATTTACTGTGTTAGTCAGTGGCTGTAATTAAACAAGGGGTTTGGCCATCTGTCTGACGGAGACCAGGTGCTGCTGCTCCTCTTTTAGACTTCTACTGAGGTGCCTATTTTAACCGAGACCCAGGGGGTTGGGGGTCTGGGGGGATCTGTGGACACAACTACAGATAGTATAAGGGGTGTGTTTGGGTCTTCTTTTTACACACATACACTCTCTATGCACTCTATATGCAGATGTATACTGTATACATTGTGTCCAAACAGTCAGGAACCAATGAGAGTAAAACTACATATACTTAATTTTATAATTATTATTTACAACAAAAGCTCTACATGTTCACCCTTACACTCTACACATTTCCCCAGTCGCTGTATCAAGTTTTTGCGGATTTTGCTCAACGTATTCCCACTGGTTCCTGACTTTCCGACACCCTGCATTATGAACACTTATATCCAAAAGGGGAGGGGGCATGATTTCATATCTTGGTCGGGGTCAGATAGGAATAACTGAGAGTTTTGACCTTGTGGTATCTCCCCCAGAAAAAAAAAAAATGAAAAAAGGCAAAAAAGGTTTCCTTTTGGTTACTGAGTGCAGACATAGCATTAAGTAGCTGCATTAATAATTATGTCAGTGAAAGGTCCTCTCAAGGATAGTAAGACAAATGTGGCGTGTGCGTGTGTGTGTGTGTGTGTTTTGCAAAGCTTTCCATGCTTTTGTTATACAAAACATTATATATTAAGATTGCACTGCAAAAATGACATCTTAGAAGTGAAGATATCTTGAATATAGTCACATATATCTAGTATTTATATCTAGTATTGGCAGATAATTTTGCTTCTTTCTAGAAATGCTTAAAATGCTTATTTTGCAATTTGCATATTTCAAGCTTAGATGAGTAGAAATAGGTTTAATCATCTTATATTTGGTTTACTGTAAAATATTAAAATATTTCCTTATTATTCCTAAAAATATATTTCATAATATTTTTTTAAAATAGTAAAAACTTTGCCTATATTCAAGATAGTAGTGTAATAGTGCTCTTTATGGACAAGGCAGTGGGGCTTTGTGTGTAATTTTCTATCTATTTATATGATTGCGTGGTAAAATATTTAGAAACTTGCTTTATCCAAGTTGATTGGTAAGGGAACAGTTCATTTCTAACAACAGCCCAGTGAAAGCCCAGTGTTCACTGGCTGAAGGTGTTTTAAGCCCTGCCTCCTCTTTGTTTTCACTGGATGTGTTTCTCTACAGACTACCACAAATTTCAGTCACACTTTGAAGGTTCTTATGTTACAAAATCAATAAACCATTCACTAAAATACTAAAATTCAGACATGTAGGAATGATTATGCTTGCTTACAGAATGCAGACAGGTATAGTTTTGCCTACAATGGTCTGCACTGTTTGTTTATTTCCACTGCATGAATTATGTCTTCAACACACACAACCAGATACGATACTCAGAGGTCTCAGCTGAAGTGCTGCTGGTGGCAGTAACCTCATATGGAAGTTCTGTCTCTCTGCTTCAGTGTGAGCAGTAGGGCTTTTAAATGGATAGAGAGGAAGAGACACAGGCGGTAGACGTGTTAATTGGTTGAGAATATGAGGAGAGCGAGAGGCCAAGAAAGTGTAAAACAGAGGGAATGAACAGCAAATGGACAGTAGCCAAAAGGTTAGGGTTGCTCACCATGTCCATCTCACCCACCATGCTAAAAAAAAAACTTTATTTTTGTTTTTAGTGTCAGTGTCAATCTCTCTCTCTCTCTCTCTCTCTAACTTTGAGTACTCCCTCCCATCTCCCTCCCCACACCACCACCTTCTGTGTGTGTGTTTCACTCACAGCAGCACTTAAGCTGGTAGTAGGAGTGTCTGTATGCATGTGTATCTGAGTGTAGCTGAGGGACAAGTCAGCTCAAGTGTTTCACGGATTTAGAGCCTGTACATATTTAATAACTTTTTGTTCGGCTAACCCCGCAGAGTGGGTGAAGTCCACAGGTAAGGGTGAAACTTTCAATTCTTCTGTCCCATGTTTATATTTACTGCTTTTGTTTCTCACAGTGCATAGTTTTGTGCTTATAGACATGATTCTACTTTTAATTTTAAAAATTCTGAAAAAAAAAATCTGCTTTTCCATGTTTTGAGGGTGTTAAAGCAGGATAGATGTAGAAATGTAGACCTTCTATTTTTAGTGCATGTCTGTTCAGGTCTAATTGTATGATCTGAGTAGAGTTCATGTCACCACTCTAGTACCTGACTGTGAGATGTAGATGCTGCTGGAGGAAATAGAGGCAAATGATTTTGAACAGTGTGATCAGACTGGGTCTGATTTCTCCATACTGTGCACAAACTGGAATGGCAGAGGTGTGGCTGGTGTCAAATTCTGCTGCGGTATTGTAGTGATGAGCAGCTCAACTGTCTGGGACAGGGACCCACTCTGCTCTGTTTACTCCATGATCTTATTCTGAATTTCATGCAGCAGTGTAGTGATACTAATGAAAATGTGAGATTCTGTAATAACATAATGATTCTCCTGGAACACTGGCATGAGGGCCCTCATTAACCCAAAAAGAGTTTAAAGTTTCTCTGTGTTTCTCTGTGTTTCCCTGTAAACAAAAAAAATAAAAGTGAGTAGGGCGTAAAAGTAAATCAGCACTTGGTCTCTGAAGAAAATTCCTAAACAAATTAGTCTTTTAAAAAAACAACAACTTCAGTTTCTTTCCTCAAGAACTTTTTAATTCAGCAGTTGCTGGGCAGCTCTGATTAGTGTTTCTATATGAGGCATCAGTGTGTGTGTGTGTGTGTGTGTGTGTGTGTGTGAGTGTGTGTTTGTGTGTGTGAGTGTGTGTGTCTCATATTTCTCCCTCTCCTGTCTGTCTCCACTGCCTCTATTCTTATCATCTTTGCCTGACCCCCTCCCCTTTGACCCCTGACTTATGAGTGTAAATGGTATCTAGTGTGGAAATGATTTTTTCCTCTGATTGTGCTGTAAGATTCTTCCTCATTTGTCAGCAACTTGGACTGAACAAGGGCAGAAGAGCATATTAATCTGTCCGGACTAAGTAAACATCTACACCGCCTAATGTAAGCGTGCACACTCCTATACACTGTCATCAGTCAGCGACTTCATCTCTGTCCATGTGTTAGTCTTTCTCATTACCTCCATGCTTATTATTTGTCTAAACCATCTTTCTTTCCAGACATACATTTTGACCTTCCTGCCCCTCAGGCTCTCTCTCTGTACTCTCTGATATTTGGCAGCCTCCAGACTGTATTACTTACGTTTCTGTGTCTGTTTCATTTTGATGTCAGTGACATGAACCATTTATTTGGATTTAATTTAATTTGAATGTATCTATTTCTGTAAAGGTGCTTTGTGACAATGTCCATTGTTAAAAGCGCTGTACAAATAAAGTTGAATTGAATTGAATTGAACCATAATCTTTGTACACACACACACACACACACACACATTAGCCTTACTACCCTTGTGAGGACATTCCATTGCCATAATTATTATATGCAGCTAATTAATGTTATGCCTACACATAAACCTAACCATAACCTCAGTAACCAAAGGGAAACATTTTTTTAAAACATGTTTTTGGAGAAAAAAGGAGTTTTCCACATGGGGCCCAGCCAAATGTCTCCACAAGGTCAAAACTCTCAGATATTCATATCCTTGTGAAGACATTTGGATATTTGCACACGCTATTTATGTGATTATGCCATTCCGCTACCTTTTTGGATATATGTGTTTATATAAGTCTGCATAGAGTGTATAAGTGTATATGTGTATACAGAGGATAGTCTTCCCAACACACCCATCATTCAGTCATACACACACACACACACATCCTTCAGAAAAGGAGGGTGAGTGACTTGTCCTAAGTTAACCTTGATTTCAAATTCAGGATTGCCAAGTCACATTATCTCAAGTTATTGTGCGAAATTCTAAGGAGGACGGACATCAGAGGGAGACAAAAAACTCTCCTCCCTCTTTGTAAACATCAGGCATTATGTTTTATCAGACACCATGACACAGATGAGCTGCATATGGAACGGATTAGCGCGTGAGATCAATAGATTTTAATGCGTGCGCACACACACACAGACACACATACACACATGAACATTATCTCTCATACAACCACAATGGGGCTATTACAATACAAAAGCGTGCAGCAAACACCCCATTCTCTTACACAGAAAGACTTATTAAAGTGAGTGTTTGGCACATCTGTTCAGCATCTTCCCGAGCATGTGTATTATTGTGTTTGTCAAAACTCTCCCTGGCTCTTGAATGCAGCCTTCTCCGACTCTGACCATGGGTGGAAACGTTGCTGTAGCTCAGCCAACTGTTTCAGGGCATTTGATCTTTCATCGGAGGATGAATATGTATCGGGTCCGTATTTATGGTTTGTAATTACGAGCCCTGCTTTCCTTGTTCCGCTCTAAGCCGCTCTCGGGTCCTGTGGTTTGCACTCATGACAGGAAAAGCACCAAATCCGGTGGTATACATGCAGAGATCTTGGTTGCAGCATGAGTGCTCATGGTGTGACGTTGATTTGTATGTATCTTGATGGATCTGAGGGAGGATATGGCTTTGAATAGGTGTGTTTTGCACATGCAGTATGGGCGGTTGTAGCTGTGAGGGTAGAGGTTACACCTAAGCTCAAGGTTGGAATTGCAAATTGACTGATTGACGGATGCTTGCACAGACATACAGAAAAGCAGTAATATGCACACAGACTGCAGCAACGCCCTCACTCACCTCATGGTCTTTATTCTTATTTTCTGCTCTGCATGGAAATTTGAAATAGGAGGCTATGTCACAGCCAAACCACAGAGTTTCTCTCTCTTTCTCTCTCTCTCGCTCGCTCTCTCATGTGCATGGATATTTTCTATTGCTGGTTCTTGCATATTCTCATAACTTCAGAGCACAGAACAAATTCTCAAAACTTCCTGAGTCTTAATAGGTTCAATTACCCTGTTAAGGTGAGATTAATGCGATGGTGGTATACAGTAGGTTTTATATAACTGAATGTTGCCTCCCTGGACATGTAACACAAGCCCTCTTCATTTTACTATTTAAATACTGACATAGACAGACTAAATACTGTCATAGAATCAGTGTGTCTCAAGTAGGCATAGGGAAGCATCATGTGCTCTTTAATGCAACTGTAAATGTGTATGAGTACATGGTCATTAGTTGGGAGGAAGTTAGATGTTTTCTTAAATGGACAGTAATTATCTGAAGTTAAAGTAGTAATCTGGAGGTGATTAGCACCTTGATGGAGAAAGGGTACTCTCTGTTGTGATGCCTGCAGTAGTAGTGTGCATTGGGAAAATGAACAAAGGACAAAGAATGGGGGAGTTGCAATCTCATGCACACCTCAGAGCTCTGTGTTATGATGTACTGAAATATTGGGGATGGGTCTTTGACTCTATTACTTTTAGATGTGATGATGTAGGACATATCTGAGCTGAGCAGAAATCCCAAACCCTCTAACTTGATTCTCAGGGCAACTCACAGTTAAGCACAGTTAAGGAAGGCCATGTTTTAGAGTTTATTTCTCCTCTAACTCAATAATGATTTTTTTGTTTCATTAAAAAGAACATGTTTTAATTACTTTGTTTACACCATCCTTGTTTGCAAACACAGGAATCTAGATATATGGGTTGTACTTCAACTAAGATGCATATTAGATATCTGAGCACTTTTCTGTACATATACTTACATATAAAATCACAGAGGGAAATTTCTTTGGGTAAATGATTCTCAATTGGGTTTCATTTAGGTAGCAACTTTGCCACAAATTTTTCTCCTACAATTCCTTAGGAGAAATAGAGTGAGAGGGAAAAAGAGACGTGAGATTTTTCTGAGACTAAAGAAAGGCCATGACTGGCATTAGTAGGATTATAACATGCAATCTCCTGACCACAAGGCAAAGGTTTTAACTGACACTAAAACAAACATTTTACGTATACTTATCACTGGTTGGTTTTCTGTGTCAATTTATTTTTTAAGTGATTGTTGAAGAACTGCACAGTAAAAAATAAAGGAACATGTTAAAATATTTGAGTAAAATGGGATTCAAATATCTTTGACAAATACAACTTTAAATGCTTGATGGAAAAAAATTGTATTCCGAACATATTAGTATAAAGATACTTGATTAAAACTTACATAATAACCTAATAAATAACATAAAGTGGACCTTAAATGAGTAGACCTGGGTATTTAATATACTAGTATAAAATACTAACTTGCTAGTCACCTTCCTTTCAAGTATACTTTGAAATACTAGCGTGGAATAGTGTACTTCTTTCCAAGCTACACTTATTAAAATACACTAGTGTTCATTTCTTCAAATATTCTTAGACAAGATAGTATATCAAAAGTAAACTGTACTTCTCTGCATGTATTCAGTAATATGCTTGTAGCAAATTTGATAGTGTAAGCTAATGAACTTGGCAGATCTGAACACAATGTGTTGAAACTCAAGAGGAGACATGTGAGATTGTTGATGTCTTTTGTCTCAGAAAAAACCCTGACAGACAGGAGATATAAGTAGAAGACTCCTTTTATCTCCTTTATTTCCCAGTTGTTTAAGAGAAACTGTGATGACATTGAAGATTTCTGATATTGATGATGTGATGATATTGAAGACTCTATTTAGATTTCTGTTCCCAACTTTTAAACTCCAACCTATCTTTGAGAAGCTGCAGTGGAAAACTACTAAGCCCATTTCACAAGTTTAGAATTTCCATACTGTACATACTGTAGTTTGATTAGTCTTGTTACTGTGGCAAGCCAGCTCCTTCCTCGTGGACTATGGATATGGTTGTACCCCATGTGGAAAAATTCAAGGCACTCTTAGAGTTGCTAATTAGTGATGGCTTTTGAATGCCACACTCATTATAAAGATTATTATTTGGACAAATAGGCTATAGAGCATGGACTTAGTATGTGAGAGTGTATGGCAATGGATGTGAGCTTATAGTGTGTGTACGGCACAAGAGTCAACTTTCTTTCATCGAGTTTCAACCCCTTTAAATGTACAAAGTGACAAACTTAGAGGAAAGATGAGCCAGTCAGTGATGAAGACAAATGAGCCGAGACTTTCACTCTAAGGACAGCTCGAAGAGGATGAAAGAGCTGTGAGAGGAACGTCCTCGATGCTTGATTTGATGGAAGAATGCGAGTGTGTTCACTTTGTTCTCTGCTTTTGGTCTAATCAGTGAAGCGATCGGAAACCACACAAACTTGCGGCCTGACTTGAGCAAACAAAATCTTCACCACCTCTCACAAGCTGTATTTTACTGTATGAATGAGTCATGATTCTGTTTCGCATTAAAATAAGCATGTCAGGAAGTGAGACAGAAGGATGACAACACAAAGAAAATGTGTATATCTTTGACCTGTATTTTAAAAAAAATACAGCAGTTGGATGGCGATCAATTTATGACCTTAGCCTATAACTGTCTCTGTTAATTATTAGAAGGAATATATATATATAAAAAATTCTCCCCTTTCTGTCTATCCCTGTGTAAAATTGTACTCTATTTCCTATTATCCATCATACTCACTTTTATTATCTATCACAGCCCACTTTTAGTGTTCTTCACAAGAAACTGAACAACTCTTCTACCATCCTCTGTCATTAGCCTCCAATTATAGCAGCTGTACTGAGGCCTCTGTCTTCTGTCTACAATAGGAGAAGATGCTGAGTTATTTTTGGAGTCATGCTGTGTGTGTGGTATGAGCATTTGGAGCCAAATGGTGGCTCTCACCAAAGCCCCGGCTGTGGCATGGTGTGGGATTTGTTGAGTCAGTGCTGAAACACTCCCATCTGTCCTTGTGCTGATGAGGAGCCTTACATTTCCACTGTCACTTTGCTATAAGGTTTGGACTTTTGTCATTCAGACTTGGAACCTTTAAACAGTATTTTGCCTGGACACACACGTTCACATTGGAACTGCAAGTCCAGTTACACAATGTGGTAATACAATTTTTTGTTGGAATTTATATTGGAAACACTTTAGTTTGTTTATCACCTCATTCTCAAAGTCTGTTGGTGAGTTTTGCATCTTGTACTATAGGGTTCACCTGATGAAAAATTTCATTCTCACAGTGAATGGTTAACAGCTTCTTCACTGTGGAATTGGTCCAATTTTCAGACATTTCTTTTTGAAGAAGAAGAAGTCTTTATTTGTCACATATACAGTACATCACAGTGAAATACTTTTCTTCCAAGCTTGTTAGGAAGTTGGGGTCAGAGCGCAGGGTCAGCCATGATACGGTGCCCTAGAACAGATAAGGTTAAGGGCCTTGCTCAAGGGCCCAACTGTGGCAGCTTGGCGGTGCTGGGCGTGAACCCCAACCTCCTGATCTTGCCGACACTTCACTACTTCACTGTGCTAATGTTTTAAAGGTGTCAGTGATTTATAGGATAAATAGTCATAAAAATGTCAATCTTGTCCTGGTGATGTACCTATAATTTCACAGGAATCGTATGAGACCTAGTAAAAGTCTTTTGTAATTATGAGGCAAGACAAGAAGAAAATGTCAGTTAACCACATCAGACTTCCTGGGATTTGGATTCTGGCTTGCATTCCTGATTAATTGCTGTTATTTTTCTGTCCACAGTGCATGTGAGAAAGAGACTATAAAAACACCGAAAGGGAAACTTTAAGACATGACCTTTATTTCCGTCCAAGCTTAACTGACAAAATGCCTATTTTTATTATATTAAAAGTGGTTGTTTTCATCTCTATGTATCTGCTTACCTCTCCTATCAGGAGGATCCCGAAGCAAAATAGTTTTATATTGTTTATATTGCATCCTTGATCAGAAAAGCATAATTTTTAAATAGTGAACAGTGAACATCAGAGTTGCTGTAGTAATGGCTTGGCTGCTAGAAGGGGTGTATGAGGACAAAGTGAGTGTGTTAATCAGTGGTGGGTATCTGCCTGAGGTGTGGAACTGGCATGATGGTGTAAGAAAGAAGAGCCAAACCAAACAGTATATCCACAATATTTATGAGTTCTCTGAGATGTTGTGGAATGTGTGAAACACTTCACCCCTTGAGAAGTGGAGATCAGATATATGAAAAATCTCTTTACAGTCTTGCAGATGATCAAGAAACAAATTTGAAATGGATAAATTATGCACATAAAGTTTGATAGGAAGGATGAAGAGAGAGAAAAATGATCTGATCCGAAAGGTGCCACGTTGTTGGGCTTCTTTATAGAAGTCTTAATAATGTTCTGGAATGTTCCGAGCTTTGCCAGTTCTTTGAACAGCTGTTTTAGGCCTACAGTGCCGGTAAAATATTTTTAACTGTGTGTGCATGAGTGTGTATGTGTGTGTACCCTTAGGGTGTATTGGAGAGTGAGCAGGTTTACACTTTTGACAAGTTTGTCTCCAGGTCCTGCAATATATAAATGAAAAAAGAAATAAATAATTCTCAGGTCTCTGGTTCATGTTCACGTGAGCTACAGTGTGTTTGTTTGTGAGTGAGTATCGGTCTGAGTGTGAGTAAAGCACATTCGCTCTGTCCTTCATGATTCTCAGACCTATGCGTCACACCAAAGTGCGGAGTCTCCCAGGCATGTGTGTGAGCTACCTGGATGTTTTCCACTGCCATCTGCACACATAAATCTAGTCATTTTTGTAACTGTCTGAATACTAATCAAAAGTGTCATGACTAAGCACTGTTACCTATCAAAGACGTGACATCATAAGAAACCGCATAAACAGCTCAAAGATCAGGAAAAAAGCAACATAAGAAGAAAACCACAGGCATTAGGTTTTAAATGAAGGCAAATTGTTAGCACAGCTGGTGGTACATTAATAAAGCTTGATAGAGCTCAATCTGAATGAGTTTGCGTAATCACCTTCTATCAGGCAGCAGTTATTGCTCTAATGACATCTGATCACAGTGTGGGAATAAGCAGAAGATTAGAAATATGTGGGTTGTGGGTGGTCTGTCTGAGCTTGTATTGTGGCCATGTCTCCCAAAGCACTCATGATTTCCTCTGAGAAAGAACAGTGTCATACGGTTGTTTTCTGTCTCCTGATTTAGTTATTCGCTGTGTTTTGCTCTGATCTCAGCTACAGAATAGACAATAATGTGCTTATATTTAAAAATCTCCTAGATTTTTTTTATTCACCACCTTGATTAGATTCTAGGACAAAAGCACCAATGTTTTTATTTCACCTTTAAAAAACCACTGAGCTTACATTTACTATACATATACTATACAGAAAAAAAAGTTTCATCTATCACCCTTCTGAAGGGAACTCCCAAATACTACAACAGAGGATGTCCCTTTCAGAAAAAAGTAGAGAAAGCTAAACATTTGTGGGTTCAGGTGAGGTTTATTAAGGTTCAGCAAACAATCCAAAATGTTAGGCAAGAGCAAATTCAAAAACAGGCAGGGGATTAGACAATCAGCAAACACCATAAACTAGACAAATCCAAACTCTTGAAAACCAGGAACAAAGTCAAAATAACATGTGCAGTGAACAAAAGCTTGGTAAGTTGGGCAAATATACACTGACACTGAGCGTTATTTGGTGCAGTCGTGGCTTAATGGTTAGAGAGTCAGACTTGTAACCCAAAGGTGAACCTGAAGGTCGTGGGTTCGAGTCTGGCAGGGATTGAAGGTGGGGGGGAGGGAATGACCAGTGCTCTCTTCCACCCTCAATACCATGACTGAGACCCTTGAGCAAGGCACCGCACCCCCAACTGCTCCCCAAGCACCGCAGCAAAAAAAGGCTGCCCACTGCTCTGGGTGTGTGTGTGCACACTTGGATGGGTTAAATGAGCACAAATTCCGAGTATGGATCACCATACTTGGCCACACGTCACTTCACTTCACTTGGTGATGAGTAAGTGTTTCGTGTGTACTTAATATATTGTGTTGGTGATTAAGTCCAGATGTGTGTAATCTGGTGACTGTGAATGTGAGAGTGCTGGGAGTCATAGTCCGTGGTTGCCATGTTTGTAGTCCTTGTAGTCCGCAAGGTGTTCTGGGAATTGGACATGACAGAACACCCTTTCAACTCCAAAAGTGGTGAGGTAGGTCCAGCTTGTACGTGACCTTGTTTAAGTGGCGCAGGATCTTGAATAGGCCTATGTGCCAAGGGCTCCGTTTCCTGCAGCCCGTGGTGCTCCCGATGTCCTTAGTGGGCAATCATACTCGATCACCTGGTTCATACTGTGGCATTTCTCCTCTATGTCAGTCTGTAAACTCTTTCGAGGTTTATGCTACCTGTTTGAGGCGAGGGGTGTGCTCCCACACTTGCTTGCTCTGCCTAAACAGAGCATTTATTGTGGGGGGAGTCTATGGGGTTAGCATTCCATGGGAACAGGGGTGGTTGGTACCTGAGCACACACTGGAATGGGGGTAGCCGAGTGGCAGAGTGACATACGGAGTTCTGAGTATACTCAGCCTGGGGGAGGAACCAAGCATCTTCAGGGATGCCAAAGTCGAAATACGTACATGAACATGAGCTCGGCAGTTTCAAAGGCATTGGGAACGCTGGGTAAGGGAATAAGGAACAGGGATTTAGAGAACCGGTCAACCGGTCAACAATCACCATAATAACAGTACTGCCAGTTGGACTGCGGCCACTGTGGTGTGGGAAGTTCTTTGGGTACTTGGATGGCCAGTTGCAGAGTTTATGTGTGCCAAGGTGATCAGTGGCTGGCACAAATTTTTTCCCTGCAGGGCAGGATGCTGCGCAGGGGAACATCCGGTCTCCCTGTCAATGTCCCATGTGATAGTGCCCATGAAGCATGATGGCAGTAGAATGAGCTCATCACTGGGTGCTTTGGGGGTTGCAGGGTGCATACATGACAGGGAGTTGGCCTGAGTGTTCTTTGATCCAGGTTGATATGATAATGTGATCCAGAAGCGAGCAAAGAACAGTTCCCATCGGGCCTGGGGAGAATTCAGTCGCTTGGCTGTATTGAGGTACTCTAGGTTCTTGTGGTCAGTAAAGGTGATGAATGGGAGTGCTGCCCTCTCCAACCAGTGGCACCACTTCTCTAACCCCAGTTAAACTGCCAGCAGCTTGCTAGTGCCAATTTCATAGTTCCTTGGAGAAAAAGGCCACTAGGTGGAGCTTGAGTTTCTCTTTGACATGTTGAGACAACACGGCCCCCACTCCTGTCTCTGATGCATCCACTTCCACTATGAAAGGCTTAGTGAGATACAGATGCTTTAGGATGGGGGTGGTGGTGAAGGCCTTTCTCAGTCTTTTGAAGGCCTCCTTGGCTGCTGGGTTCCACTTGAGATGTTTAGGTCCCTTCTTTAATAGAGATGTGAGGAGACCTGCTATGGAGCTGAATCCTCAAATAAACCTCCTATAGAAGTTTGCAAATCTGAGAAACCTCTGTAGCTCTTTGACTGTGCTTGACACCAGCCAATCGGTGACAACAGACACTTTACTTTGGTCCATGGTAACCCCTTTGGGGCTGATGATGTATCCTAAGAAAGAGATCTTAGACACATGAAACTCACACTTCTCTGCTTTGACGTACAGCTAGTTTTGGAGAAGTCGGGCGAGAACTTGCTTGACATGGTCAATGTGTGATTCCTTGGAAGGTGAATAAATCAAGATGCTCCAGAACCTCCTGAGCATGTCCCATAGGACATTATTAATCAGGCACTGGAAGACTGAAGGTGCACAAGAAAGCCAACATGGCAGGACATAATACTTGAAGTGACCAGAGGTGGTCGAGATTAATGAATATCTGCCCGGTGCAGAGTTGTTCCAGGGTCAATGGGGGGATCTAGCTGATCACACTGGGTGATGAGGGGGCAGATGTATCCTTGCTAAAGTGGCTCCTCAATGTACTCCTCCATATCTTTGCTTTCGGCCATGGAGAGTGGGTATATGCAGTTGCGAGGGGGCATGGTCATAAGCTCGATTGCACAGTCATAGGAGTACCATTGGTCTTGGTTTTGCTGGACACTGCATCCATGGGAATCCAAGAACTATGGGATGTTTTGAGGTAAGTATGATGAAAAATCATGATGTGTTCCTGATGTAGGGTGCTGACTTGTAGCACAAGGGGTTTTGTGCATAGCGTGACAGCTCCATTTCCTATGGGTTTACCATCCAAGGCTTGGGTATACAGAGGATGCTAGAGCAGGTGTGTGGACAGATTAAGCTGCTGCTTCAGAGTCAATCAGTGCTGAGTGCACAAAAACACACTTCCTGAGTGCTTTATCTGGACACTTAGAGTGAATGGCTGATATGCTAAAAACTTAGAGGGACTAACCCTAGGGAAGCAAGCCCAGGTGGTTGCTCACTCACCTGGACACTGTGCTATGTGGTGAGTTGGGTTGCCGCAGTAGTAACACAGCCTCTCTTTTCTCCACCATTCACGTTCCTTGTTACTCATCTTGGCTTGCCCCACTTGCATGCGTTCAGGGCTGTGACCCTCAGGTTGGGAGTTCTACTCCACTTTGGGTCTATGGCAATTGCACAGGAGATTTTCTAGGTAGATGTTGAGATCAATCATTGAGTCCTGAGTTGAAGACGCAATCAGTAATCTGGTGACTGTAAATGTGAGAGTGCTGGGAGTCGTAGTCTGTGGCAGCCATGTTTATAGGCTGCAAGGTGTTCTGGGATTTGGAGTTCGGCCCCGAATCCGGCGCACCCATGTCAAAAAAATTAGCCATTCAGAGAATCTTTGAAGACTCTTTGTTTTAAAATGAGTATACATTTAGGGTATGTTGCACCAACAAGAATTAAAAACTTAAACAAGTTTAAATTAGTAATTAACCTCTAATGAAAATCTTAACTTTTGATTAATATTTTAACCTGGGATAAGATTTGATCATCTGCCATAATGGATTAAAAAATAAAGTGTCTAAAAGTGTAACAGTGTTACTTTTGAAGTCAATATTTATTTATACTTTTCCCTTTTTGACTGAAGAGGAGGAGCATTTTTCATTTTCCACAGTGCATCTAATATGTGCTGCCATTTGGAAATTTAAGCCACCTCTAGTAGAAGATTATAATTAATCCCTAACTGAGCTTTAAAACTTCAATATTTAAAGTAATGTGTCAGGTTAGCGCCGACAGCGGCGCAGGACTACAGCACCCATCAGCCACTGCACACCACATGTTCACGTCATGCACCAAGTCACATGATCACGAACACCTGAATCACTTTTAAGCACAATGAGCACTAGTATTTAAATTACATTTGTGTAGCAACCTTGGTCTAGCATCTGTATATTTCATGCTTGTCTAGTTTATGTTTGTGTTTATGTTACGTAGTCCTAGTCCTTGTTCATGTGTGTTTCACTTTAAATGAAATACTCCACACTTGTATCTGTCTCTAACCAATCCATGACAGAATGCTAGGCCGAACCATGGATGCAGCGGCGTTTATCCAGATCATTTCAGACCAGGCTAAGCAGATCCAGGAAAACCAATGACAACTTGACCGGATCAAGATTATCATGGACCATCTCCAGGCTGGGCTCCCGAAAAAAACTTTTTGAGGGTGGGCTACAACCTGTGCATCGGCTGAACACGGGCAGTGGGGTGACAGCAGGGCTCATACCCAAGCCCAAGGGAGTGGCCTCCCCAGTGCAGCTTACGCTAGAGGCCGAGGGGGAGGCCTCGATGGGCCAGCTAATGGCTGAGGCAGACGGGGCAGCCATCCCAGCACAACCCACGCTAGAGGCCAAGGGAGCAGTCTCTGCTGTCCAGATCATGCAAGAGGCCGACGGGGTAGCCTCACCAGCTCATTCAATGCCAGAGGCCGACGGGGCTCGCTCACCAGCCCAGCCAACAGCAGAGGCCAATGGGGCGGTCTCACCAGCCCAGCCAATGCCAGAGGCTGATGGAGCTGATGGTTAGCGCCAATAGCGGTGCAAGACTACAGCACCCATAAGCCACTGCACACCACATGTTCATGTCATGCACTAAGTCACATGATCATAATCACCCGAATCACGTTTCAGCACTAGTATTTAAGTCACGTTTGTACAGCACTCTTGATCTAGCGTCTGTTGTGAGTAGTTGTTGTATCCATGCCATGCTCATGTATATTTCATGCTTGTCTAGTGTATGTTTGTGTTTATGTACCGTAGTCCTAGTCTTTGTTCACATGTGTTTCACTTTAAATAAAATACTGTGACATAATGGAGCAACAGGATAAAACTTTACTGAACTAAAACCAGTATTAAATGATTACTGCATTCCTGATTGTGTAACTAGATTAGTAGATAAACTATGATTTAATCGAAAATAATACTTAATCTACCCTGGTGAAACTCAGTCTTAATTTTATTCTTGTGACATGATGAATATTAAATCTATATCTGTGTATGTACAGTATTATATTAAAGATGGCTCCTAGTGGTCAAACTAAGTCTCTGAAGCTTTGTCATGAGGCTGAGATTGGCCGAAACATAACCCATATTTTACTTAAAAATTAACATCACACCTTTGCTCATTCAGGCACTACATACTCTGATGTACTCAGATTTATGAGGGTCTTGTCTCTGGAATTTTTTTCTTAGCTTTTGTCACATCCTCTGTTGCTCAGCTCTGTTAGCTTTTGTATGAGTGTTTGCTGAATAATTTCCAACCAAAGCAACCCAATTTTTCTGGTTTTAACAGAGCTTAAGAAATGCCACAGCTGTAACCCTTCCACCTAAAGCAAACAGATTTTCTTTTTAACAGTCACAACCACTTCAACAAGTCACATCAATAATCACTGAACTGAACTTTGAGGGACTAAATATTTGGTTTCGTGGATGTGGAGCAAAAGGCAGTAATAGTATGCTGTCATAAAGATCAAAGATTGACCTCTTGCTGACTTTTTCTTTGGCTATCGTTTGACGCAGTTGGCTGCTCCATCACAGCTAACCCTCCCTTGTTGCTCTCTTATTGGCCAGGTGGTTCTGTGAGGGGCGGGAGCTGCACCACTGTCCTGATATTCAGATCTGGCAGGATGGTGACCTGCACACGCTGGTGATTGCAGAGGCTTTTGAGGACGACACAGGCAGGTACACCTGCGTAGCCTCCAACGCTTTGGGAGCAGACAACACCTCTGCCGAGGTCTACATCGAGGGTGGGGATCTTATGTAGACACACACATTCATGCACACATTTTTAGATGAAGTGCTATTTTATAGTTGTATACTGATGTATTATATAGTTACCCTCTCTCTTCCTCTCTCTGTCTCTGTCTTTCTCTCTCACTCTTTCACTCTTGTTCTCACTTTTAACCCACAATCCTCAGGAGCCTCATCTTCAGACTCAGAGGGGGAAGGATCCGTGTCCAAATCTAAGTCAGGAGCCATGCCACAGTATGTGTTTCAGTCTTCAGACTTTGACCTATGACACCCCTGACATTTGAACCAGGCTAATTGCCCTTAAACTATTTCATACTGGTCATAACAGCTTTGTCATACGTAACAGGCTTGCAATGGCTTTCCAGTAAAGCAGAGAAACACTAAACCACAATCTCAGCATTCTTTGACTACATATGTACTGTCCTAATGAATTCTTATTCCTTTATCTTTTCCTGAATCACTTTATCTCTATCTGTCTGTCCCTATTTGCTGAAGTTGCATAAGCTGTCTTCCTTCCTCTCCCAAAATCATCTCTTCATCTCTTTCCTTCTTCGCAGTCATTATTTGTTACAAGTTTGTCCCTGGTTCTAAATGATATCACTAGAGATGTTAGAGACTGCGTTCATGTGGCTCCATGGTGGTTTACTGAACTCAAACTCAGACAATGTGGCCAGTATATTCTCAAGTGTTTCTGCAGTGTGTGTAAGAGTGTAGTCAGCCCACATAGCAAGTACAGTAGATAAATCACATTGTTTACTGTATAATTATTTTCCTTAAACCTGCTGTTAACTTATTTTCATGATTAGCTTCTTACTTTTTTGTCTGTTTTTTCATGATGTCAGGTAATATCATGTATAATTATTCTTACCTCAGCTATGCCCTTTACCCAACCCACAGAAACCAAAATAACTTATTTCCCACTTACTTATCTTCTTTACGCCTGAGTGAAATTGATTCTGAAAAAATGTTTTTTAAAAAGTGTTTTTAAACATTTTTCTAGACAGTCCCTTCTAAAGTATTCATCAGGGGAAAAAAGTGGAAGGTTTTAGACTGGCCAAGTCAATCACCAGACCTTAACCCAGTTGAGGATGCATTTCACCTCCTGAAGAGGAGACTGAAGGGAGAAACCCCCCAAAACAAACAACAACTGAAAGAGACTGCAGTACAAAACTGGAAAAGCAACACAAAAGAAGAATGCAGCAGTTTGGTTATGTCAGTGGGTCACCTGCTTGATGCAGTTATTGCAAGCAAGGAATATGCAACCAAATATTAAATGTATTTAACACTTGGTGGCCATCTTGAAAATGTTCCTGGGCAGTTATTTTTGGTCATACAAGGCCAGGCTCCTATCTACTTGAACAGGGAGAGACACCATTTTGGAAAAGGATCAACAAGACAACTTTTCAAACATGTATTTGAAATGGCTGTTTAAATGGCATGAATAAAATGTGGTCTTTGGCTCTGTTAACATGATAAAAGCATAGTTTTTCAGGTTGCACTGGCTTCACAGCATGCTCGTTTATCCATAACTAATTGAGCAACCAACAAGGTGATTAGCCCTTTTTAAAGCAGCTGCAAGTGGGGCAGCAGCAATCAGACTGCTATCTTTGCTGTTTCTGCAAGTATCCTCCCATATCATCCCATATTTGCTCCCTTCCTGATTTCTTCTATTTTTCTATATTTCTCATGCTTAATTGTTTCAGACCTTCAAAATAAATGAGTAATCTGAGAGAACACAAAATAGAATTTTGAAATGTTAATTTATTTACTGAAGGAAAAAAGTTATCCAACACCGACTGACCCTAACCCTGTGTGGAAAAGTAATTGCCCCTTTACTTATGCAATCAACCAGTTAATTGAGTTCTTATTTTTTTGGGGAAAAAAGAAATGCGGTGCTGGTGACCTTGTGGAGTATATAATATATACTCCACAAGACCTTGATCAATCGGATTGCTTGATTGGATTGAGATCTGGGGAATCTGGAGTCCAGGTCAAAACCTTGAACTCTTTGTCATGATTGGTTTCCTCAAACCATTCCTGAAGAATTTTTGCAGTATGGCAGAGCACGTTATCCTACTGAAAGAGGCCACTGCCATTAGGGAATACCGTTGCCATCAAGGGGTTTACTTGGTCTACAACAATGTTTAGGTTGGTGGTACGTGTCAAAGGAAACCCAAGGTTTCCCAGCAGAACATTGCCCAGAGCATCACACTGCCTTCACCGGCTTGCCTTCTTCCCATAGTGCATCCTGGTGCCATCTCTTCCCCAGGAAAGCAACGCACACGCACCCGGCTATCCGCATAATGTAAAAGAAAACGTGATTCATCAGACCAGGCCACCTTCTTCTATTGCTCCATGGTCCAGTTCTTATGCTCACGTGCCCATTGTAGGTGCTTCTGGCGGTGGACAGGGTCAGCATGGGCACTCTGACCGGTCTGTAGCTACACAGCCCCATACACAGCAAGCTGCGATGCACTGTGTGTTCTGACACCTTTCTAAGCATTAGAGCAAAATGTAAAGGCTTTGGAATAGGACCAGATGGGCTAGTCTCTTCGCTCCCCATGCACATCATTGAGCCTTGGGTGTCCATGACCCTGTCGCCAGTTCACCGGTTGTCCTTCCTTGGACCACTTTTGGTAGGTACTAACCACTGCATACCAGGAACACCCCACAAGACCTGTCGTTTTGGAGATGCTCTCACCCAGTTGTCTAGCCATCACAATTTGGCCCTTGTCAAAGTCGCTCAGATCCTCACTCTTGCCCATTTTTCCTGCTTCCAGTACATCAACTTTGAGAACTGACTGTTCACTTGCTGCCTAATATATCCCACCCCTTGACAAGTGCCATTACAAGATAATCAATGTTATTCACTTCACCTGTCAGTGGTTTTAATGTTATGGCAGCTTAAGTATCAAAAGAAATTTTAAACCGTGTTGAAGGTGGCTTTAATGATTATTTCTATCTGTACACTGATCCTTTCAGCCTAAACAGAACAAAGTCTCAAAGTGACTCCAGGACAGTTACAAATAGGCACAAATCTATAATAGTGATTTAATATTAGAAGCATCACATCCTGAAACGGAGACCACTGGCCAAGAAAGCATTTATCCAAACATTCTGTCTTTCTCTAAAAATAACAAACACTTCCACACCAAAAGTATTGGAGTAAGACAATGACTCAGCAGAAGTACTCAAATATTTAAATCTAGCAGAACCAAACTCAGGAGCTGAGCCGAACCTGGCTCTTCACCCGAATCAAACTTAATAAGCCATGTAACTGCCTTGTGAATCTACATTTGGCCGTTTGGTATTAATAGACCGAGACCAACCTCAATCTTTCAGCCGTCTCTTTCTTTGAAGCACAGTTGGCGTTGATGGCGCGTGAATCCATTTGCTTTTGCATTAGGTGAAGCATAAAAAAAGAGAATCTGTGAAGGATTCTGTGATCTGTGATGGATTAAATTTGGGTTACTGTAGCTGATTTGCAAATGTATTTTTATCTATATTTTTTTAGTTGTCTGTATAACTGTGGACTAGAATGAGTGCAGTATTCCTGAGTAACTCTGGGATATTTCCTCAGGGCTCAGAAGAAAACAGCGTCAGTGTCCTTGACCATTCGCACATCTTCACCAAAAAGCCCTGATAAACCATCCCTCCGCTCCACACTGCTCCAGCCACTGTCACAGAGAGTAAGGCACACACACACACACACACACACACACAAGAACATTCACATGTGGTTTTAAAGTACACAGGTCTGGAAAGCTCATTAAGAATGACAGTAACAGATGTTAGGACATACTGAAGTTTGAAACACTTTTTAGCAAGATGAATACATATCATTTAATTGACAGAAGAAATGACCCTCTCTTTCTCTCTCTCTCTCAGGTTCAGAGTCCTGTCTCCTCACAGTATGCTGCTGATGGACTTCCCTCAGCTCCCCCTACTTTCACCAAGGTAAATACAAAAAAAAAAAAACAACAACAACCACCAAAAAACAGGATATGATTGATCTCTCATCTTGCTTTCTTCCTCCTCCACCTCACCCTCATCTGTCCCTCCATTTCCCTTTCCCTCTATCTGCCCTTCACTGGGCTTTACGCTGAGCATTAATACACCATGGAGAGGTGGATTAACAGACAAATATGTTCTCGTATACGTACGCACACACCTTCGTACCACACACGCACAAACACCCGAGGAGAGAGTGATTTAATAACAATGAGCTTTGATATTTTATTGTAAAATTCATTCTCTCCCATCATTCAACATACGGCTTCAAGTTTCAACAAGTTTTAACCATCATGGATTTTGTATTGACATTTTCATCATGGAATTACGAAGAACAACATCACGATTCCTTTGATTCCTTAAAGGATTAGCATTGGCTTGTGTTTGAAATACACTACTCTTCTCGTAATCTGAGAATCTGTGACTTTCATGCACTACATGTTCCGTTAATGCAGCTTATATTCATTATATGAGGCCCCTAGTTTCAAAAGAAGCTCCTGGTATTATCCCTACAATGATGTTTGTGTGTGTGTGTGTGTGTGTGTGTGTGTTACTCTTATTCTGTCCTTTTTACCACTCTCTTTCTCTCTGTAGTTGTTGCAGGATGTTCAGGCATGTGAGGGGCAGTTGGTGGTTCTGGAGTGCAGAGTGAAAGGAAGCCCACCACTCCGGGTTCAGTGGTTCCGGCAAGGTCACGAGATCCAGGACACTCCGGATTTCCGCATCCTTCAAAAAAGTAGGAGCACATCAACACTGATGGCACACTGTGTGATAGTCAACATCCCTGTTAATGGTGTGGAAGTTCTGAATTTTTTATTACTATATATTTTTAAACAGTCACAAAACAGCTGCTGTCACGAAATGACACAACTATAGTGACAGGATGCGATGAAGAGCATATTGTTTAGTTTTATTGAACAGTATCCTGTGGAACTGCTAGCTCAAAAGAAATGATTAAAAAGTAAACATTGCTTTTTTTTCCTGCTGTTCTAAGTTATACACACCCAGCAATTCTAGGAAAACTGGACAAAGTATTTGCTAATACACTGAAATTATTGATTATATTACAGAAAGTACAAACCGATGTATGAAAAACAAAACAAAATAAACAGTAAAAATCCTGTCAGTGTACTAAATGGGAAACAGAAATAGCTACTAGTGACACGTTTCTCTCTCTCTCTCCTCTCTCACTGTCGTCTCCTTTCCAGAACCGAGATCTACAGCAGAGCCTGGTGAGTGGCGCTCCTGCCCTGACACGCAGAACAACACAAACACATGGCACACACATTTATCAACCCCCTTTCTGACACTCTTTTAATTCGGGTGTTAGCACACCAGCACTCTGCACAGTAACGCGTCCTGAGCCTGCACATGAGGCAACATGATGTCATCACTGCCGAACTGTTTTGAGTCAGAGCTCAAAGGCAAAATCAGGACATAGGTGGAAACAATTACAAATGAAAACTAATGCAAACACACACTTCCTGCGCAGCCAGAAGGTATATAGGGTGTGATACATCCTCTGTGCGTCACACCTTTTGAGCCTACATGTTTGTTTGTAACTTACATGCGTGTCTGTGTAGTTTACAGATTATGTCTATACAGGATTAAGCTCTACTTTAATGGTGAATCACATGTATTTCTGACAAAAGTATGTGTCTGTGTTGCCACACCTGTCTGATTTGCCTGCCATTCTTACTCTCACCTGGATTTGAAACACATCTGATTCACCCCACCAGCTATTCATCATATCACCGAATTACTTCTGAAAGCCAATCTCAGCAATGTGAATACATTCAACCTTGGAAGAGCTCGGAATGTCGTCATTTTTTACCTCCGTGCATTGCTTCTTGATATGCACAGTAGCTGCATTTCATTTCACTGCACTTTTGCACCTGCTATGAATGCACATATGACAAATAAACCTTGAATCTTGAATCTTGAATTCGAGCTACAAAGTGGGAATAAAACATGGACGCCTCCATATTCGTCTTTTGTTAGCAACAAGCTAGGCAGCAAACTGCGATGAGCGATGTATATTATCCTCCTCAACACAACAAACTGTATAGTCAGTGTTTTAGTGTATATACTTACACTGTATATACTGTACACACTTTTTATTCAGTTTAACTCATTTAAATGCAAGGGGTGCTACTTTGTTCACTGTCGATGATGCGAGCAGCCATGTTGATTTGACGTCACTTACCGAACTTGCCGAAGTTGAGGAGACAATTTCGAGTTTCCGAGTAGGAATTCCGAGTTGAGGGGGTGCTTTCTTTGTTTTAGTCAAATGCAGCATCATAAATGTTTGAAGCAGTGGTCACTTAACGAATCAGTAATCAGTGTATAATTCATGACTCCTATGTTTGACCCAACAGAGGAGATCTGCACTTTGGTGATAGCAGAAGTTTTCCCTGAAGACGGAGGCCTGTTCTGCTGCAGTGCTACAAACCAGTATGGCTCCATCAGCTGCAGCGCCCAGCTCACCATCATGCCAGGTGTGTTTTAATCACAAACCTTACAACCACATTTTACCCATTAATATGGACAGCAGGTTCCTGATAAAGGTGTACTGATTATGAATAAAAAGTAAAAAGGAGCTATCTGTAAATGAGTCCACGTGTTTTGTTGAAACAAACTAGAAGATCTTACAGCCTATGGTGGTCTATAAAGGTTCATAACCTGAATCTTGAACTAAGGGACAAATTTAACTTTGGCAGTATTTTTGTAACAACCTGAAGGTGCTTTTTTCCCCTTAAACATCGAGGTATTAAGTCGTGAATATCAAGATGGAGGTATTTATACTGCTATATTAGTCAGTACTAATAAAGTAGGTGTGATGGTAAACATTTTGCTGCATGTGACTCGACTGTTATAGCTTGATTATACACTATAAGTGATTAATATGCAACTTTTCAATAGGCATTGCTTAATATGTTTAAGGTGAAAGAAGCAAAAAAGGGTTTCTCAAGAAAATGGATACATTTCTACTTCTGAAAAGGTTTTGAATGCTTTCCTGAAAAATACACCTTGAAGTGGGAGGACATTGCATTATGTTACCTCAGGATGTATACATTTCCTTTTTCATGTATTTTTCTGACCCAAATAAACAAGGATTACACGGATTCATAAAGGCTTAGGTGCACTCCAAACAAACAGTCTATATACCTTCCCTTAGGGTAAGTCAGCACTAGTAAGCCCCATAGAAAAAAGCCTGGTTTTATCATAAAATGTTTTTTATTTGATCAGTTTTCCTATATTACTTATTCTCAAATATGTATTAATCATACCTAGAAGAACAAGACGTGTTTTGGATTTGTTTTCAACCCTGTTACAGACACATAATATCTAGCGGTAGTTTAAAAAATGTCAGGTTATGAATAATTTTAGAATATTATCTTTTTGTAATGATTCCACCAGTATGACTGACAATATTTCAGGTAATTTTAGGAAAAACAACAAATCAGGTTCTCTTTTTAATGAGTGACTCGTTGTTTTTCTAAAAGGTGAGACAAATGTTTCAGCATTCATTTTTCACAAGTATGACATTTTTTCTTGAGAAGGAGAGTTGCACAAGTCCTATGAGCCTTGTCATGCTCTAGTTTAGTATGCTCTGTGTGAACATGAGTACCTGTCCAGGGGAAGCTGATCCTAGCATAGCTCACGTATGGCAAAGAAGAAGTGTTTATTTCTGATGCTGGATCAGCGTACCTATTTATAGTGCAATCAGAGTAGAGGTATGACCCAAATAAACAAGGATTACATGGATTCATAAAGGCTTAGGTGCACTCCAAACAAACAGTCTATATACCTTCCCTTAGGGTACGTCAGCACCAGCAAGCCCCATAAAATATGTATTAATCATACCTAATTATATAACTCTTTACTAAGTAATAACCAATAACTAAAATACCTAAAATAACTAAAAGCTAATGTTGTAAATTCACTATAACATACACTCATTGTTCCCTTTATTAAGTACAATTGCTCATTCACGCAATGATCCAATCAGCCAATCATGTGGCAGCATCATCGCCTGGTCTTTCTCCAATCTTAAACTGTCCAGTTTTGGTGAAGCTGTGTCCACTTTAGACTCAGATCCCTGTTTTTGGCTGACAGGACTGGAACCTGATGTAGTCTTCTGCTGCTGTACCACATCGACCTCAAGGTTCAATTTGTTGTATATACTGAGATGCTTTTTTGCTCACCATGGTTGTACCGAGTGAATATTTGAGTTACTATAGACTTCCTTTCAGCTCAAATCAGTCTGGCCATTCTCCTCTGATCTCTCTCATCAACAAGGTGTTTCCGCCCACAGGACTGTCACTTACTGAATGTTTTTTTTTTTCACACCACTCTGTGTAAACTCTAGAGACTGTTGTGTGTGAAAAGACCCAGGAGATCAGCAGTTTCTGAAATACTCAAACCAGCTCATCTGGCACCAACAATGATTCCACGGTTAAAGTCACAGAGATCACACTTTTTCCCCATTCTGGTGTTTGATGTGAACATTAACTGAAGCTCTTGACCTGTATCTATATGACTTTTTGCAATGGGTTGCTGCCACATGATTGGCTGATTAGATAATTGCATGCATGGGCAGGTGTACAGGTGCCCACTGAGTGTATTTAACTATGTGGGTAACTATGGTTATCCAGTTCTGTGCTCTGTGGTATCTATGTTTATTACATATTCAGCCATGATACTATTACAGTTGGCTACAGTGATTTATGGTTTCTATGTTTATTGCATATTTAACTATGGTACTTGCACAATAATATTTGATGATAACTCTGATTGATATATGGGTTTTACTGTGTCACAAATATGACAGACCTACCATGGGATATGATATATGATATATGGTTATATAGTGCACAAACAGGATCTTTAATTTCACATGAGTAAACTACGGTCATATAAACAGTGTAACAATTTTGTCTTACGTTTTGCATGTCAAGCAAATTTTAAGAGCAAACCAAAGAAATTTGACCCATTTCATTGTCCATCCTCAATTTAGGGTCTGAGGAGTCGCCCAGAAACGGCGTACCCAGAGACGACAGCATCTTCGAAGACAATCAATTGTTCCCACCCCCTCCCCCGCCCACTGAGATCAGCCTCCTGGAGGTCCCACCCAAAACTCCGCCCAGTGCTGAGGCCTTCCAAATAAATGAGCTAGACATTTGGCCTAGTGTCCAGGCTGCTGCAGATGTTGAGCAGCAATCGAACGGAGCTTTTTCCAGCAACAATACCCCAAGCCCCCAGTCAGCAGTGAGTATGAAGGAGATTCCATCCCCTATTGGAGAAGCTGCACTTCCTCCATCGCCATCTCCAGCTAAAGACGGACCCCCTGTTCCCATCAAGCCCAAACCCAGACTGTGAGTAACATATCGTTCTCTTGCACGCTATCAGCATGTTAAACTGAGTGGCTGATTGACACAAAAGCATTGCAGAAATGTGTGTGGCATCAGTCCTAAAAGACACCAGGGATCAGGGATAGTCTGTCTGTCCAGTACAATTTGTTTTTTAAATGAGAGTTGTAGTACCAGTATAAAGTTCAGGGGCAGTTGTAGGTGCTGAGGGAGAGTGTGTTCTGCTCATGTGTATGTTTATGTGCTGCTGAAATATGACTTGGGTTAAAATGGTCTCCCATGTTGTGGGTTAACTCAGGGTGAAGTGCCTGGCTTAAGGGCATAAATACATTACCTTTTATCTAGTTTTTGTAGTTAAATTTCTACATCAAACCAGTTTGACTACCGGTAATAATGTTAACTGAACTTAATTATGTTTAAATCTAAGTTGAATTGAAATTATTTGATGGTAAGTGACTCTAGTTACCCGAGTCCCCAATCAACTTTGACATGCTGCTGTAGCTGAAAGTAGGTATTTGAAATCTATTTCTTGCTTATCCCAGTTTATTTATTTGTACATCTAGTCTGTGCATCCATGTACACATAGAAGTACAAATATTTACTATTTAATAATCATCATTTATTCAACTTAACCCTTTCATGCATAGTGTCCACATTTATGGACAGTCAGGTTGTTTCTTTAAGGAAAATATTAAACGTAAAATCACCTCCAAATCACCTGAGACCATTACTACCATTTCTGCTGCTCCCAATGTCTCTGGTTTATCTTTAGAAGTATTCTACACAAAATCTCAGGTTAAGTAAAAAAAAAAAAATTGTGCCAGGCTCCAATAAATGCCTTAGCTTGTTTTAAATTTATTATATATATTATATATAATATAATATGACATGCAATTATAAGTAAAAAAAAAAAAAAAAAAGAAATCTAAAGAATCTGGATATGTTTTTAAATAATTTATGCACGAAAGGGTTAAAAGAGTCCTTCCTCAAACCTAAGGATACTCTACATGGTATCAGTGGTAACAAAACATAAGGATTTTCCTAGACGAACTGCAAAAATATATATAAATTGATCTAATGTGAACACAACTAAATTTAAACCTCAGCAGAGAGGAGCAAAATATACAGTACATATAAATAAAAGAACTAAGATGGCAGATGAATTTATAGCAATAAATTTATAAGTTTAAAATTTATCTCCTGAATTTGTATTTTTCTGTAAAGCTGCTTTGTGACAGTGTTCATTGCTAAAAGCACTATACAAGTAAAATTGAACTGAATTGAATTGAAGATGTGTGGACCCTGAAATCCTGTCAGGTTGAGGGAAAGCCAGCCTCATGAGATGGGTCTTAGGTATGTTTTGATCATCATGATTATCTAATTCATGATTATGATGATTATTAAAGACCATGGAAACTCATGAGACATTACATCATTTGGCATGAATTTTCTAAAGACATTTTTGTTTTGATGAAGTTTCTTGACTTTTTTTTTTTTTTTAAATATGTTCTTTTGGCAAGGAACTGTTGCTTCAGTGTTTGCCAATGCACTCTGAAGGGATGTATTCTGTATTATTTGTTGCTGAATTCTTATTTTGGTTGCAGAAGTTAGAGCGAAAAAAAAAAGATGTTCCTCGTCTCTTCCTAGTGTTTTGTACCGGGGGTTTCATTGCCAGTGTTGCTGCACTGTTCTTTTGCAGCTCATGACAGTAACTTTC
The DNA here is from genome assembly GCA_037576675.1 of Pangasius sanitwongsei. NCBI lineage: Eukaryota > Metazoa > Chordata > Actinopteri > Siluriformes > Pangasiidae > Pangasius > Pangasius sanitwongsei. The sequence goes on along the minus strand of CM075021.1, from coordinate 2,282,015 downwards.
AATAAACTTCGCTTCCTCTATCCCCCCCCATTTTTAAGCATATTTAAACTATACAATGGAAAAGCCAAACCACCAGTTTTTCTTCTCCATTGTATAACTGCATACAAAAAGAACAGGTGTCAAAGAAAGAGTTTAGAGCAGACAATGAACCACAGAGTGAGTAAAAGCTGAAACTGATACAGCACTGATGTTGCTTTGTCTGCCTTTTGCTGAACTGTGTTGAGTATCATGACAGTTATGTGTGTGTGTGTGTGTGTGTATATATATATACTGTATGTGTGTGTATGTGTGTGTATGTGTGTGTATATGTGTGTGGGTGGGTGGGTGGGGCATAAGAACAAGTGAATTGAATGGGGTTTTTGTGTGTTTTGAATAGGGCCGGTCTGTTCTTTAACTTTCTGTTGCATATCCGGTGGATATCATTTCAGGGCCAGGAGAGATGGGCAGGAAATATGAAGGAATGTATATGTGTGTATGTGTGTGTGGTCATGTTCAAACATTGGTTTCTCAAACACACTATGCACACTACGTCTTTAGACTATACACTATTTACATACATATCTAGTACCTGAATTTGTGTAAGGAGGAAACTAACAATTTGCACTGAAACACATTGGCCTCTGATGGCTCTGAACTTACAGGCTGAGACCACTGAGTTTTATACATGCCAGCTCATAAATACATTTAGTAATGGATTTATTAGGGTCTAAAGAAGCGTCGGCTATGTACAAGAACACTGTGATAGCATTGTTCTGAAAATATACAATGTAGTAATAAAATGTAGTGACAAAAAGAAACATTATGGAAAACACCCAAAATTTTGGGAACCAAAATATCCTAGAATAATTGCCAGAAAAATGTTCTGGTAACTTCAAATTAACGTGTATTAATAGCACACTACATTCACACTTTCACTAAAAATGGCTAGTGCACTATGGCAGCATGAGATTCGAATGATAGCTCTGAATTTGCTGATGCAGCATGGTTTTTGTTTGGCCTGCAGATCAGAGTATGAATGACAGTTTCTTGAACATGGGGCTGACATCCCTTCTGCTTCTGTCACTTCACATCCTCTCAGTATCTCACTCAATTCTGTGCTTCCAGATTGAATGATGTAGCCGATGACGACTCAAAAGAAAGGTAGTATGAATAGGCATTTGGATCGCCCTGGATGCACAGTGTGTGTGTATATGTGTGTGTACATGTACGTGTGTGATGGGCATGTGTTAGGTGATGTGAAAGACTCATTGTTTCTCAGTAGGGGAAAGAGCCAGCTTGAATGGCTCACTGGTTGGCAAAGTTGTGTCCTTGCTTGAGCTTCCACAAATGGCAAAATTGCTGTAAAAAGCTGCTTCCTCGACAGATTTTCCACAATAACATTACGGCCAGGCTGCCAGACACAACGGGATGTCCCACCAGGAGCCTAACCCCTCTGCAACCACCCTACCTAGCCTACCCCCTCTCTGCCCTGTAATTTGGCTGTAAAAAAACAGAAATCCTATAATGACATAATTACCAAGGGGTCATTGCTGCATGCCATGTGGTGGCTTATCAGCCCTGCTCTGTGTGGCCTCACATCACCATCACCCTAGCAACATTCACAGTGGTACTTTGACCCCCGGCCTGTAGACTCAGAGTTTCCATGTTCTGGTTTATTTCTCCCTGGATACTACCTGTAACGTGAGCCTAATCTGATTGCCGTAAAGCTAATGATGTTTTAATGTTTAGTTGCAGTTGCTGCTAATTGTTGTCTTTTAAAGGTTTCCTGAAGTACCCGGTTTCGTTCAAATGTTAAGTTAATTGACTGGGTAATTAAATCATTACCTGAATTGTATAACATAGCTGGAAGATGAACGGAAAGTATGAGTCTGTCGTTTGGTTGCTGTGCTCTCAATAAACCCTGAAAAAGCTCTCTCCAGAGCATCTCCTGTTTCAGTGGTGAGCCCGAGCCGTTTGTTGTCATGATGATGTTGCTTTGATGCTCTGCACTCAATCCAGCTGGCCCATAAACTGACCGCAGTGGCTGCAATACACAATAAGTTGTTACATTGCCAACATCCTCTGGCCCCATTTGACCCCTGTTTTATGGCTCGAATGGACGTGTGCTGTCCATGTGCTATGGATGTGACAAAAGCCCTACGTAGTAATAATAATAATTACAATAGGTATCTCTATTGTAAAAACATTTTTTTCTAATAATATATGAAAGTTAGTGCTAATCAACTACCATTGTGTAAATGAATCCCTCTAACACGTCATTCATTTTTATTCATGTCAGCTATTAGAGTGGAGCATTATTTTAACACATAATGTTGTAATGTTGTAACAGAAAGGGTCAGATCTGATCTCTTAAACCGGTTGTTAGTTTTGGGAGTTTGATTTATGTTCTATAGTCGATTGTGTTCATGTTTGATTCCTATCTCTGTTGCTCTGTCAGGAAACATTTCCATAATTTGACAAAGAGCCAATAGGTAATAACTACCACCCAACATCCTTCAGCACAGGAAAGAGGCAGGAGGAGAGGACGGGAGGGACAAAGAGATACAGCAAGAGGATAAATGAAAGTGTTCTGTGGGCCTGGATTTATGTTCTTACACAGTTTCTGTTTTTTTTTTTTAATGCTTAAAAAAAAAAAACTTTAGTGCATATGACAGGAAAAACCGGGACTCGTGAGGAAATGGTAAACTGATACGTAGCATAAATACCTCACAATTTTTGAGTTATGAGGTTGAGTTTATCATTATGAAAAGTTTATCATTGTGTTTGCATTTGTGTGTGTGTGTGTGTGTGTATATGATTGTGTGTGATTTATGAGCTGAATGAATTGAAAACATTGCGGGGTTTTACTGGAACATGCCCCACCGAGTGTGAAACCTATACCGTACTGCACCGATAACACCTGGAGCTTGTAAAGATGCGTGTGTGTGTGTGTGTGTGTGCGTGTGCGTGCGTGTGTGTGTGTAGCTAGAGAGAAAGGGAGGGGGGTGTCCATTTGCAGATGTGTGACTCGAGGCTATATATGCTCTTTCATTTGTTAAACTGTGTGCGTGAGTGTGCATGTGTGTGATGAATGAAGTGTAAGCTGTGGCTGGTGTCTGATATCTGCTTTCTCAGGTTGATGAATGTGTTTGCTGGTGTAGCGAGACATTTCACAGGACCTTCTTGAATTAGAATCTGATTATAACATATCAGTTCTGTGTGTGTGTGTGTGTGTGTGTGTAACAGAAGCACTGAGTTTCAAAGCTAGAGTCTCATCATCTACATTTAGCCACTCTGTTAACACTACCAATGGAAATTCGGCAGGCAGAAACCCACAAAGAAAGCCAAGAAAATAATTATAGCTCCACCACATTTAAATGATGCCACTGTGAATTTGATTATGGCCTCCTTTGATTAGGGGTTTCAACATTTTTTTTCTGTGTAGATTGTTGGTAGGCATGACAGAAATTCATGGACAAAAAAACAGTAATTATATTCTCCATGTACCGTATAATTATGTGTTAATGGATTTTTAGTCTCTTAAAGCTGCAGTTTGTTTGTCAAAAATGTACTTGTAATAATCACAAGTTTAAAGATTCTTTCTAAAAACTGCAATGCATCTCACTAGATTCAGATAATAGATCAGCTCCACCTACAACAAGAACAAAGCTGCTCAGCCTTGTAAGTTTTTCCCAAAAGGCAGCCACTAAGCATACAAAGCTTTAATAGAGGGGTGGGGTGGATTTGTAGACAGAGGAAGGATTGTGAGTGTTCTTTAAGGCAGCAGAGGACACTGAAAATGCTGCTCTAAATTTTTATGGTGTGCCCAAGTTGCATTAGCCTTTTCAATTTATATATACCATCTATCACTAAAATAGATTTTGGATAAGAATAGAAAAGAATGGATAAGAAATGATAGCTCAGAAACTGTGCCTGAGTCCTGAATGTACAATGATGTAGTGAAATGAAACGTGCTGAATCCTGTCAAGGCGAAGACAGGCTACAAGCACGCACTAGCTAAGGTCAGGGGTCAGTGTACTCCATGCCCAGGGCTAGAGATGAAATCATGACCAGGCAAGGAGGATCTGGGCCACACACACCTGAAATACTGCAACACACACTGAAACACATGTCATTTTACATCACATTAGTCTCGTTCGTGACTGGTTTATCAATAGAACCTAAACTTAGAAAGGTTAGAGGAGAGATGTTTTCAGTCATTATGGTCATTTGTGAAACATCTACTAGTAGTTAGTTAAGACTGGCCTTATAGTAGCTTAAGCCTGAAGACGTTTCACCACTCAGCTGAGGGCCACACGTCCACAAATCCAGTCAAGCCTTTAATTCTCTTTAAAGAAGTAGACATTGCGTGTGGACATACTTGGCAGTAGCAGCAGGACTTGCTGGCTGCATTGCTCTCATTCCGCTCAGATTAAAAGAGCGCAGTCTTCACAAAATCCTTCCCACCACTGTGGGGCTGTTGCTACAGAGACCAAAGACAACTGCAGCAAACTGTGGTTCGCATGCTCTCAAACTGTTTTTTTCTTCCCCTCTGGCATCTCTAATTTCTTTCTTGATTTCCCACTCTTTCTCCAGCTCAACAATTTTGCACACGTCCATGAAGATGCACGTACATCATTCTGTCTAGTTTGTCTGGATGCATTTGGCTTTCTATGTGATGCATTGCTGCTAATTACTGAAACTTTACTATAAGTTTGGTGGCCTTTGCTGGCTTTTGTGGTAATGCTAGGGTTTAATTTGCTTTAAACTAATAAAATCTACAGCTTACACTGTGGTCACTGTGCATCTGGTGTTCAAGTGAGGTCGTATATTGGTCACATTTCTATTATAAGAAGGTTCAGCATCTCAGTAGAGTGTCTCTCTTTGGTCAGACACGTGGCAGAGATGTGGTCGGTTTTAAGACGGTTGCAGGCTATCCATTGAGCTGAAGTTGGAAGACGTTGCTTAAGAGTTTATGATTAAGGGCTTTGTTTCCAAGCATGACCTTTTACAAAGCTTATTTTGATGGTAGAGTAAGGATTGCAATTATATAATTGTACACTGATAGCTCAGACGTTAAGGTTCTGGGCTTGTGAACAGAAGGTTGTGAGTTCACTGCTGGGCCCCTGAGCAAGCTCCTTAAACCCCAGACTACTCAGCTATAAGCTTGGATTGCAATGATAGCAGGCTTTTATTATTATTATTATTTCCCCCATTTTTCTTCCCAATTTGGTCACCACCAATTCTCACCCACTAGCCAGCTCTCTCCCGCAGAGCGTGGGGGTGCGGAGGATTGGGAGAGTGGTTTGGCAGAAGGTTAACATGTGCTTCCTCTGAGAGACAGGAAGCCAGCCAACCACATGCTGCTCATGCTGCGTCATAGGGCAGCATAACACACTCAGAGAAAGCACTATCTACCCTCTCCTGCATATATGAGCTCACAGATGCCTATGATTGGCTAGTATCACTGTGATTGACAGGGGAGAGGGAGTAATACTGTCCCTCCCACCCTCATAGCACAGCCAATTTTGTATTCCTGGCTCCCGGCCATGGGCAGCTGTAGCATTGTCAGGATTCTAACTTGCAATCTTTTTACACAATTTTTACACTGTGTTGTGTAAGTAAACATCACGCATTTACGACATAAAACACGTCAGATCAAATCAAGAGCATGCCACATCTAATACTGATCCAGTATTCCAGGCCAAAAGTATTAATTAGACAATTATATCTAACTATTAATCAGACATAATTTGCTCATTTAAAATTATTGCTTGAATGGAAATTTTAGAAATGAATGGAATCAGCCCAATGTTTCATTGTTTTCCAAACTGAAGATCAGACTGCTTTTGGAAAAATCTGACTTTATATAGTGTTCCAGGTGAATCATTTCTGTCTGAGTTGTAGCGTTAGAGAAAAACTAAGGATGAAGCATCACTTCTGGTCAGTGTGCAGAAAATGTGCAAGTATTTACCATTAAGTCAGCGTTGCCATTAATAGCAGGAAAACTCTACTGCTTATGGTTGATGTAAAGCTCCAGCACTCTGGTCAGGCCCAGACACATACCTCTCATGTGACTCAGCACTGTTCACCTCAGCAGCAGGGTTCACTTTATGAGGTGTAGCTTGTAAAGCGGTTAATGGTGTATTAACAATCACTTTCTTGTAGAGGCGTTGCGTGTGGTTGAATCCTAGGAATCAGTTGAGGAAAGAATACGTGTGTTACAGAGGAAAATATGGACTAACAGGGAATGTTCACCACAGTGTTTTACTGAGGCACGTACACAATAAAATAACAAGTTTTATACAAGACTAAATTAGTCCTATGCACTTTATTGCATAGGTTGGGGGTGACGTTTAGATAGTTATGATATACTTGCCTAGTTAGTGTTAAGTCACTAGTATGTGCCCACCTCTACAAATCTTTTTTTTTTTTAACTAAAATGTGACTTTTTTTTCTTTATTTACTTTGTTTTTTAAACATTTACCATATGAAGAATTTATTCTGCTAGGTTTTTTTTTTTTTTTTTTTTTAAATATGCAGGCAGTAACATTTCTAATTGCTTATTAGAGTCTTAGTTAAAACATGTCTAGCAAGAAATATTCAATTGTACTTGGGCAAAGATTGAATGTCCTAAAGAAGAATGACTGAACACTTAAGAATTAACAAATGAATTTATTATACAGTTCAATAAAGACAAAATCAGATATCAGGAACACCATGGCAGCATAGGATGCAGATTGAATTACAACATCTAGTGCAGGAAACGAGATGTAATAATGTAGGAGAAATGTTTCCCAGAACATATGCTGCAACAGAAAGAACCTTAACTTTGAATACCTACTCTGGAACTTGGGATTCTGAGTTCCTCCGAGTTCAGCAAGTGACGTCAAATCAACATGGCTGCTCACAGAGTCAACAGTAAACAAAGTAACACTTTTTACCTTTAAATGAGTTATACTGTATACACAAATATTTGCTTTAGATCAATCAACAAAGACAACAAATTTGCTTACTGATTACACAGTTCACTGTTTTAAGGAGGGGCATATACGTACTTCAATCATCACAGATAGCTGACTAGCTTGTTGCTAACAAAAGACATAACATGGGCGCCTCCATGTTTTTTTTTTCTCTACTTTGTAACTCGAATACACGGAGGTCAGTGCTTCTGAGGTAAATCAAATGCAGCAGTAGAACTTGCAAGCCTTTTATACAAGAGCAAGCTTTCTTCTTTATGTTACTATTAACCAGGAAGCACCCTTGTGTTTGTTTTTTTGTTTTTTATATAAAAACTATTCATGACAGCCAGCTAGCACAGACCAAATCACCCTGGAGGAGATAAAAAAGCATGAGTGATTGACAGTTACCTTTTAGGGCAGATCAGCAAGCAGTGTCTGTGTCCAAACAGGATAGGAAAATATACTTATATGCCATAACTACAATGGAATACATTTAATTCATGGATGAGGGGACGTCATTCTTCTGTGAACAGTCACAGGCCAGTGCATCCACACACTATGCAGTAATCGACGACATTTTAGTGTAGGGTTTTCAAATGTTGGTTCTGAGTCATTAGTGTTCAATCATATCTTGCTGTGTTCAGTGCACTCTAATGTAATGTATTTTAATTTTACTCCATAATAGACTAATGTACATATAATATGGGAATACGGGCATCGTGAGCTCCATATCACAAAGCCTACTTATAGATAACATTATTTACATAAGTTGGGTCATGGGCAGGGTTCTGAACAAAATTGGCTAAACTTATAAATGCATGGGTGTTTCATTAATAGATTGTACATAAGTCAGGTTGTTTGTGACTTATCAGTGCCATGATGGCATTTCTTTCAACATTTAAAAACAATTTAGTGCCAGAACAATTTATTGAACATCATAAAATAATACAATAAAGTGCACTATATGGCCAAAAGTTCATGGACACCTGAGCATTAGTTTTACTGTTATAATAAGCTCCACTCTTCTGTGAAGGCTTTCCACTAGATTTTGAAGCGTGGCTGTGGGGATTTGTGTTCATTCAGCTACAAGAGCATTAGTGAGATCAGGCGCTGATGTTGGTGAGGAGGTCTGGGGTTCAGTCGGTGTTCCAGTTCATCCCAAAGGTGTTCAGTGGGGTTGAGGTCAGGGCTCTGTGCAGGACACTCGAGTTCTTCCTCTCCAACCTTAACACACCATGTCTTCATGGAGCTCGCTTTGTGCCCAGGTGCATTGTCATGCTGGAACAGGTTTAAGCCTCTTAGTTCCAGTGAAGAGAAATTGTAATGTTACAGCATCCAAAGACATTCTATACAGTTGTGTGCTTCTAACTTTGTGGTTACAGGTTGGGGAAGAAGCACATATGAGTGTGATGGTCAGGTGTCTACATGCTTTTGGGCATATAGCGTATATCTTGTTGTATTGAACACTGGGTGAGTTGGCAGCCTGACTGACACATTGACGAGATTGAAAGGGGAAATGAGGTCACAGTTTGCTAGAAAGTGTACAGAGGAAGGAAAGCCTGAGGAGGAGAGAGAGACTGAGGAAGAAGGACTGGCAGTCCTAACTTACAAAAGAGTGGGCTTTGTGACCTGCAGTAAACAGAGCAGCTCTCCAGAAGACACATCCACCCTATGAAACTGTGTGGCTGTGTAGCAACTCAAGATCATTCTGGCAAACTCGCTCTGAACTGAAGTTAAAGAGAAACGCAAGCTTGAAAATGAAGTGGAGAAAGCTAAAATGTTGATTGTTTGTTAGCAGAGTGAGAGAGTGAAAAAGAAAGTTTAGAGTTCAGAGATATGCCATGTTTAAAATGAAGCAGGGCATGACAGGACACTTGAATCCTGACAGGATGGAAACACAAAGACTTTCCTGATCCTCTGTTTGAGAATCTAAAAGCCTCCAGTCCGCTGAGAGCCACATGGTATGCGGGACTGAGGTTACATACACACACACACACACACACACACACACACACACACACACACACACAGCTCAGGGAATTGCATTGTTTCCGGGTGAAGTCAATCAGTGGCTTAGTGAAGGCAGTTGGAAGGTTGGGTGCCACAGTAATGTGTGTGTCATGAGTTCATGCATGTGAGTTTCTTGAAAACAAGTCTTATATCTTTGATGTAATTAATAAGTCAGATTTTTTTTAACAAACACAGACACTTTAAAGTTGAGAATAGTGGCAATCAGTGGCATTCAAAACACAATAGGATATTATTGTATGATAAAATCATTATAATAACAATTTAGGCTTATCCATGAATAAATTCCTAGTGCTCTTCACACAGGTTAGAAAACCTTCCCTGTTGTTTTAAAAAATAAACTGACTGAGTCTGACTGCGATGATGGAACAGTGAAGGTTCACCCGCTGGGCCTCTTTCTCCCAGCCATTAAGGGGTCACACACACACACACTAATTACTGGAATCGAATGGAACACGTATAGGTCAGAAGTGTACAGGATATAGAATGACAGATATACTGTAGGTTCTTCACACTGACTCCACAAGGGCATGTATAGATATGTCAATTATTTCATACACAGAGTTTTCAGATTTTAAGCCATTTTCACCTCCAGATTTCAGAAGTGCACTTGCTCAAGTAGTGCGTTACATGAAATATGAAATAGATTCACAGTGAGTAAACCTCAAATCATGACTTGATGAAATAGAAACTGAAAATAGTGAAATCTTTTTTTTTTCTTGATTAAGAAGTTAAATGGATATATTTCTGATATCCAGGAGTTTTAGATTAACTTCATAATGACTGGGTTTTCGTTATAAGAAAAGGTGGAATAATGTGACAGCTGGATATTAATTTGTTTTGGGAATTTTAGATTACAGTGTAGGAAAAACAGCGAGAAATTACTTTAGATTTGAATAAACAAAAAGTGTAAGGGGGGAAAGATTTGAACTACTAGTGTACTTAAGTCGCAAAAGTCTGCATAATGTTGTTATGAATATTCACTGTGTGTGTGTGTGTGTGTGTGTGTGTGACAGGAGAAAGGAAAAGGCCTAGCAGGTGAACATTCACTGCTGCGTCATCACAGCCAGACTCTATCAGTCACAGAGCCTGTGTGTGTGTGTGTTTTAGTTTATTACTAAATTAAATTAAATCTTTTTAATTTAATCTTAATCTTTAATCTTTTTAATCTATTAAATCATTTTTAGTTTATTACTGATTACTGCTCTTTGTACTATTTTGTATGTAGAAATGTTTAATTGCATTATTTTTGAAGACATTGTTTGGCTTTACAGCATTTCTTTGCATGTGCCAAAGACTTTTGCACAGTACTGTGTATATAATTTGTGTTTTTCTGGTGGTCCTACACGACCTCCTACTTTTGTCCAGTCTGTCTTTTATACCAGGGCCGTAACCACCATAGACACTGAGAGGGACGCGTCCGCCCTAATAATCAGATATGGCCAAATTGTCCCCCACCCCGGTATTTGATATTTTTGATGCTACACTCCATTATTCAACGCTATGTATGTTGTTAGGATGACAAAATGTTAAAAAAAAAGTTGTTAGGGTTTTGGTCTGCCTCGGAGGTCTAGCAGTGCTCGTCAATGTCAAAATGTCTAAGATGGCTAATCAAGTGAAAGAAGGCGGGGCTTTACTGTTCACAGAACCGCGCGTGACGCTTCAGTAAAAGACTAAAAGGTGTAAGATAAGTAGCTAAAGTTTAATATTTGACAAATATTTTATGATAGAAATATTAAACGACTGACAGTAATATCCAGGGATGCAAACATTTACGTGATTCGTGTAAAGTAATGCATTATTGTCAGTGTGACAAGAAACGAGACAAGAAACATTAACAGAGCTGTTTTCATCGTCCTAGGCTTAAGATTAAGAATGAAGGTGTGCATATTGTGAATATATACCACTGGCCTTACTGTAGTTATTTTGGTCCTAAATGTAAAGGTCTTGGATTGTGTGTGTACATATATAAATGTATATATAAAAATTTAGAATTTAAATGTATAAATGTATATATAAAAATTTGTGACGCCCCCTCCCATCCCCACCAAATGGTTTGGTCCCCCCCAGTGTTGAAGATGTGGTTGCGGCCTTGTTTTATACATATACAGCACGTGAGTTGGGCTTGTGGAACCGGCGAGCTTTTATTATGAAGCGGGGACTTTTACACTGACACGCTGCTGAGCGAGAGTGCAGGCAGCTCCGCTGTGAGTCAGTCACGCGCACAGCGGCCAGAGGGAGCGCGAGACCGACTCAGCGTCACTCAGGCGCGCGCACATATAAAGCACCACTACCTGTAGCGTCTCCGGCTGATGCGCACACACACACACACTCTCTCTCTCTCTCTCTCTCTCTCTCTCTCTCTCTCTCACACACACACACACACACACACACACACACACATATATGCACTCACACACACACACACACACACACACTCACATACACACAACTCTGCTTTTACTGCTGAGGAGCTCCAGGAGTGAAGCGCGCGCGGGGGGAAAAAGTGAAGGTACACACTTTACCTTTCTTTTGCAGCTTGTCAGAGAGACAGTATCTTTAAAATGTAATAAACAGCGTCAGTTGCATCCTTTAGTAAATGTCATTTAGTCCTCAGGAGGTTTAAATGCTGACTTTTTAACTGTTAAACTGTCGCATGTTGTTGGTTTTGGAGTAATGTGATGGATCAGCCACACTAGAGTGAGTTTTAACAGGACAGAAGAAAGAGGGATGTGATGTGAGATGACATGAGATGAGCAGAAGGAGGTAGATGCATGTACCTGCTATCTACACTGCAGGTAGATTCACCTCACACACCTGCAGTAATGTATATCCCTGCTTCAGGAGCTCTTTATGGGGGAAAATGTCTGCAGTGAGGACAAGAGAGGGTTAGAAGAAGTCTGAGGAATAGTGCTGGTCAGGACACAGTTTCCTAAAGTCCTCCTAAAGTTTAAGAGAACTGGTAGAGAGAGTGATTAATGTGATGCTCGTTCAGTCAGGTTAGATTATGCTTTTTTTTTTTTTTTTTTTTTTTTTTTTTTTTTTTTTGTGGGGGGGGGAAAAAAAACAAAGAAAAAAAAAAAGAAAGAAGGGAAAAAAAAAAAAAAAAGTAAGAGCAAACCTGAAAAAAT
>CM075021.1:2242265-2269815 GCA_037576675.1 Pangasius sanitwongsei | reverse complement strand
CCCCCCCCCCCCCCCCCCCCCCCCCCCCCCCCCCCCCCCCCCCCCCCCCCCCCCCCCCCCCCCCCCCCCCCCAACTCAGTCCAGTACAGTAATAAGCTCTTCCTGGAGGATAAATCTAAAAAGTTAGCTCCGTCCTGCAGTGCACAGCCTTTGGTTACAGTAATGATGATGAATTGGCTAGTTTATAAAAGGCCATTGTATTAACTGCTTTCATGCCAGTGGGGTGCTGACCGAGGGTTTGGCTCTCGTAACTTTTCCTCGCTGGATGAATTTAACCCTATTCAGATCTGCTTCTTTCCTTTCTCTCTGTCTCTATTGAGAGTGCGTGTGTGCATGGACGCGGAGGAATGCGAGCCCAAGACATTCTTCCCTGTAACGGCCGAGGAGACATCGCCATCAAATGGGATTACCAGGAGAAAGAGCGAGGGAGAGGGAGAGGGAGAGGGAGAGATTGTAGTCTCAGTGAGCCATGCTCCATGCTGCCTCTAAAAGGAGGGTGAAAAGAAAACAGTCTGGATCTATTTTATGTGGTGTGTAAGCAATTACAATGTGACACAGAGAGAGAGAGAGAGAGAGATGGGGGGGATGGTGAGTAGGACAAGGAGAATGAGAAAAGTCGTATAATGCAACGAAAGAGAAAGGTGAACCGTGTGCAAGCGGAGACGTTTGTACGAGTGAGCGAGCGAGCAGAAAGAAGAGAGAAAGTGCATGGGGTTAGAGGGCGGGGTGCTGGAACGTTAAACAGCAGTGATCGTCGAGGCCGTACAAACTTGTATGAGGGGAAGGAGGAGAGAGTAAAGGATGAGAAGGAAAAGAGAAAGGCCACGAGAGAGATTGTGGAAAGTTTATGGAGCTTTTCCTGCATCTCTGGAAGGAGAGCAGAGCACAGTGCCAGCACGTACAGGGAGCCAGCACATGGGGTTTTGGGTGGGAGCCTGAGACGGAGATCAGATTTGGGTCAGGCAGGAACAAGCTCAGCTAATGCCTTTAGTGGCGGGAAGTGAGTGTTTAGCTTTTGTGAAGTACAGGAGGTGAATAACGTATTCGTCAGAGGTGTCAGGTCAGGTTATAGTGCAGGGTTAGGCAGTTTGAAGGTTGAGAAATTTCAGTGATTGAGTAGGAAAATGACAGATCAGGGTTTTATTGGATCGTGTGTGCCAGACTGCTTCTGACTGACAGGACTGTTATTACAGTCAGACATGTAAGAAATCTTGTTTCACTCTGTGGTGAGACCATACAGACGTGTGTGTGTGTGTGTGTGTGAGTGAGAAATATGTGAAAAGCCAAAGTGACTCAAGAGGCTTGCCAAAACATTCTAGCCTTTCATTTTTATTGCAATTGGAGAATGTAGGGATGGGGGGCTGTGAGACTGGTTTTACAAGAACCTGGGGGGGGGGGAGCAGTCCAGGAGCTAAAAATGATTTTCAGTCAGACATTTTCAGTGTGATCAAACCTCTAGACTAAAAGTTTCACAGCATTTCCTTTGCATCGTTCAAATCTTTAAAAAAAAACCAAAAAAAAAAAAAACAGACTTGTTTAGCAATGTTGGTCGAGCATTTCCGAGCATCGTTTAAACCCTGTATTCCTGTAAACCTTTATTCTTTTTTTGTAAAGTTATATCAGGAAACAGAAAGCCAAAAGTTAACTGGACACGTACTTCATTTACGTTACGTTATTACGAATCACAGACTGATGATCGGTGACAATAAGGATATATGATGAGTCATGAAGTCTGGAAACAGACATGTCAGTAAAATGATAATATTTGTGCATAGGTTCTAGTCACGTCACTGTAACTTCTTAAACCCATCTGACTCAGAACTGGTGGAAAGAAGAAAAATCTGAACAGATTGAGACAGAGGGTTAGTCATAGCTTAGTCTGCCTCAGAGCAGCTTCAGAGTTCGGGAGCGCTCATGTCATGAAGATGTAACTATGACGGAAAGGCGAGCAGAGCACGAGTGCAGGTGTGCCATTTTTCTTCACAACTGTGACGCACACTGCTTAGTCTGAGAATGTCTACACAGTCTGAGAACGAGACATGTTTCGGCTCGAACACGTCTTCATATCTGTTGTTTGCTGGAACAAAGCGCTCCCAGGTTTGTTTTAGCTGCGTTGCGTTAATTGCCCATAAATCCTGGGAATAAAATGGGGAATAAATCCATCATGCTTTTCATTAGCATGTTTATTAGTGACATTTACTTAGTATTTTTTGTTTTTAAATTTAATTCTGTCTTTCTTTGAAATGCACCTGTTTGAAGCACGAACGTCAAACTTAATCATCATTACCAACAGATGGACTTGCGCGCACACAAACGCAGACACACACATGCACATACTTTTGCACCCTGTTTCTGTTTACAAAGGGAATCCAGTGATCATCAGCTGTTTACACTCAACAACTTCCTGTCTTTCAGCAGCTATTTCCTGCTCTTCCACTGTCCGCACACACACACACACACACACACGCACACAGTAATTGTGCAGTCATTTGCCTGTTTCTCTGATCAGCACATGCGGTATACCACAGAAGTCGGATTGATGCCATTTTCACCCTCAGTGCATAAGTAAGAAGTGCTGACGTCGGGTTGAGGAGACCATCCAGAGTTCCTGAGTAGGAATGCCGAGTTGAGGGAGCATTTTCTTTGTTTTTGTCCTAGTCGGAGGTCGGAGTTACGACCTTAATCGAATGCAGCAGTCCACGGTAGTTTGGCGACTAAAACAGTACTTGAATACAGTCATTAAAATCTGAGAATGATTTGTCTCGGTAAAGTCTTTGGGAAGGATGCAGGGTTGTCTATTAGGGTTAAAGATCTATAAGGGAAATATAAGGGCAGGGAGGCAAATCCTGCCCTTTCGTAAGTTCACTCAGACTGGTATTGATATTAAGACAGTGTGATACAGTGTGTGAGGTGGGACATTAACTGACACCACCAGTCAGGCGTGGCTCACTGATTTCCTATATGCATGACTGCATCTTGTATCATATGACTGATGGACTAATTAACCAGTCCTGGTTCTGTCATGTATTTAAAGGTCACATTGCTAATAAGTATCAGTCACAACAGATATGTATTTGCACAACTTAGGATGTAGTGGTATATCCAATTTATAATGCTATAATGCAAAAAAAAAAAGGCTTAAGAATAGAGTCTCCGTTTTTCCTGCACAATTTTTCTCACTAAACTGATCTTGGCCAGTAGGGAAGTGTAGCTAATACAGCAGTTTCCTGAACTGTCTGCTCAGCGTTGCTGCTTGGACGAGCAAAGAGAAGAAAAGATTCAGCAGAGCAGCGAGAGAGCGCAGAGGGAGGAGGAATGGGCAGAAAGAGAAGGATAGGACCAAAAAAAGAAGAAATAAGTAGGGGATGGTGAATGGCATGTGTTTGTGTGTACAGTGATGGAGTAGTTTGTTGGACAGAAGTGCAAATTGACAACACTGCTCCATCGGCATGGCAACAAGGAGGCCTGCTCCGTCTCCTTCTCTGGCCTCACCAAGCCACAAACCATCAGAGCATGAGAGAGAGAGAGAGAGCAAGGTGGAAGAATGTAATTGAAACGTCTGAATTAGGATTGCGTCTTAAACAATTCCTGTAATCATCTGAAAGGATTATCTGGCTCATGAAGATTGCCACATGATGGTAGATGGACTAATAAAAAATTCTCCACCTTTTAAGGCAAATAAATAGATTCTGGGTTTTTATGATCTGAAAAAAAAAAACAGTGGTATTTTTAGAAAGTGGGTTTTTTTTATTATGAGGCTTATTAATAGCCCAGGAACACAGGAGAAGGGTATTTTTAGAAGAGCCTTGTAATTTCAGACACGCAAAACGTCTTTCAGAGAGAAAGGGGAGGAAAAGAGATGAAGGAGTGATGAGCTTCTTTTCTGACCTAAAAGGGAGGATGAGAGAAAAGGTAGAGAAAGAGAATATACATCATTGAACCCAGTTTAAGGAGTTGATGCAAATCACTTGCTGAATTAGACCAGATCTTACTGCGCTTTCACGAAGCAAGAAAGAGAGCAAGCAGATTTGTCTGTGTACAGTGGGTTCGGAAAGTATTCAGACCCCAATTCTACATTTTACTGTGTTATAGATTTAAGCTGAAATGGATTAAATAACTTCTTTCGCCATTAATCTACACTCAGTAAACTATAATGACAAAGTGAAAGCAAATTTGCAAAGTTTTGTAAATTTATATAAAATCAAACCCTGAAATTTCTCAGTACTTCATAGAAGCACCTTTGGCAGCGATTACAGCTTCAAGTCTTCTTGGTTAAGTCTCTACAAGCTTTGCACACGGATTTGGGCTGTTTCTCGCATTCTTCCTGGCACATCTTTTCAAGCTCAATCAGATTGAACGGGGAGCAGCTGTGAACTGCCATCTTTACGTCTCTCAGTGATGTTCTGTGGAGTTAAAGTCTTGGCTTTGGCTAGGCTACTCAAGCACACAAGCAAGGCTACTCAGAGACTTGTTCCGAAGCCACTCCAGCGTTGTCTTGGTTGTACGTTTTGCTTCGGGTGTTGTGCTGAAAGGTGAACCTTCACCCCATTCTGTGGTCACGTTCTTTCTGGAGCAAGTTTTCTTCAAGGACCTCTCTGTATTTGGCTGCATTCATATTTCCATCAATTCTAACTAGTGTCCCCATCACTGCTGCTAAGAAGCAACGCTATAGCATGATGCTGCCACCACCATGCTTCACTGGGATTGTATTAGCCAGTTGATGAGCAGCACCTGATTTTCGCCAGGCGTAGTGCTTGGAGTTCAGCTCAAGAAGTAAAATTTTTGTCCATCAGACCAGAGAATTTTTTTCCTCATGCTTTCAGAGTCCTATAAGTGCCTGCCATATGATTTTTACTCAGGAGTGGCTTCCACCTAGCCACTCTACTATTGTCCTTCTGGCAGGTTCTTCCATCTCTGCTGAGGTCTTCTGAAGCTCTGTGGCCACCAGATTCTTGGTCACCTCCCTGAGCTCTCTGGTCCATCTGGTCCTCACCAAGCCACAAACAATCACAGCACAGAAGAGAAAGAGAGAGAGAGAGAGAGAGAGAGAGAGAGAAATCGCAAGGTGGACTCCAGTCACGTTCTAGAGACATCGCAAGATAATTAAATCAAAAAGGGTGCACCTGAGCTCAAGTTCATGTTAAATTACCTTTATAACACAATAAGATGTGCTAAAACCAAAGGGGTCTGAATACTTTACGAACCTAGCGTATGTACAGTGTCCTCCAAAATATTGGCACCCTTCATGAAAATGAACAAAAATTACTATGTTAAAGGAATAATACATGCAACCAGTGATTTGAGCTCAGGCATATAGGGACAATCTTGGTCTGTTTGAAAGCTTTTAAGCTCCTTCATGTTCTTAGGTTTGTGCATGTGGTTGTGCCTCTTCAATTCAGACCACATGTTTTCAGTAGGGCTCAAATCCTGATACTGAGACATTTAATTTAGCAAAACATTGAGTCTGTGTTCCTTTAACATTTCTGTAATGTGTGGAAGTATGTTTGGCTTATCTACTTGTTGAAAGCTCTATCTATGGCCAAGTCTGAAACTCCTGGCAGAGGCAACCAGGTTTGGTGCTGAAATATGGCAGCCACTGGAGTGAAATTATTTTGACACATTTTTTGAGAGGAAATACTATTATTTTAAAAAGTAATCCTGTTGTTTGACTGGGCGTTTATTTTATACAGTCTTTTTTTGCTCATTTGTCTGAATGGTGCACTGGAGAGCACTGTGTGTATGTGTGTATGTGTGTGTGTGTGTGTGTGTGTGTGTGTGTGTGTAAGAGAGAGCGAGAGAGATGATGTGTGCAAGTGCGCTCAGAACAGAACCAAAAAAGGAATGAAAGCAAAGCGCCTCAGAGGGCCGAGTCCGAGTGTGTTTCAGCCACTGCCAAACTATTCCTGTAAAAGTGCACTTTCGATGGTTGCACACTCCGGACACGGCAGGAGAGGGGAGGGAAAAGAACGAGGGGCTGAAGGGAAAGACACAAAGAGAAGGAAGACACCATTGTGTGTTGTTTCAGGGGGAATTTATGTGGAAAGCATGGATCTTGTGGTAGTGACCCTAGGGCTGATCTGGGTTCAGAGCTTTTATTCACTGTCTATAAACACTGAGATTGTACAAGCACAGCCATACACACTGTTTTTTTTTTGTTTTTTTTTTCTTCAGTTTTATTCAGCATTATTTAAAAGTCAGTTTCGTTCTATATGAACAAAGCACATTCAGCACAACACAGCCTCTCTCCTACTTTTTCTCTCTCCCCCTGTCCTTCTTTCTCTTTCTCTCTGTCTGTTTTCAAGGTCTTATCAGGTCTGTCAGACTCATTTCAGCTGCAGGAGGAGAGAGGGAGAGGGAGAGAGGGAGGGCTTCCCCCTCAATTTTAAAAAAGTAAAAAAAAGAATAGGGAGCAGAAACCAGAGTGACTAGCTGCTCCACATCTGGAAACAGTTAGGCTAAAATGTGCTTGGAGCCTACTGACAGAGCAAGGGAGCAGCCTTCATACCACACATAAACCAGTATGAAAGAGAGAGGAAGCTTGCTTGCTTGCCGTACTGCTTTCGGTCATTGTGAAGTGTTTGCTTTGGTTTTTAAGCAATAAAGTCACACAGGTTCTTCTGAGAGGTACACCTGAGTAGGTTTACAATGACATGGACGAACTGCTTGTTCCAAAAGCTTTTTGATTCAGTATGATTCAGGAAGTTGGACAGGGTGTTCCTTCTGGTTTTGTGGACCTTCTTCTTTCCACTAAACAAACATTTGTTCACTGCTTATGAACTGCCATGATAAGCCACGAGGCATCACTGAGATGTATTCACTTCAGCTGAATAACCAGTAAACAGCAGGCTGTACATAAAGTCTACCTTTTCCTTACATATCCCATACAATGGGCATGCTAACTTGTATTGGCTTAACTCGTATAGACAGAATTTCAGGCAGTACGGCCTTTATGACAGACCTAAAGGTTTTCTGATATATGCTGAATTGGATCTACTGAATTAGAGGTGAAGCTCTGGGTGAAGTTTGAGCTCTCTTTATAAATAACTTTGCAAATAACATCTTAAAATATGTTCATATGTTAAATTATGTGCCACACATACACACCTAGGGGTGAGTGAAATGATGATCTTAGATTGTGAACAATAAAAATGTTTTAAAAACCAACATGAAAAAAAAATTGTGATAAAATTGTGGATCCTGATCCAGCTGTAATATGATATTTTTGTCAGATTGTGCACCGTTACACACACCTGACCATTCACTGTAGAGAAAACCAGGTACAAACCCAGCCCTGACATGTGACAGTGAATATGGTTACATGTTTGATCTGATAATCTTACCCTGCCATGGGCTATGGCTTCCTCCTAAGGAAATGGAGACAAACACAACACAAATGCACTAGTTGCACACCAACACACAAATGTGTACCACACACGCTTGCAACGTTCCTAATCCTTCCAATGGGGATGTGCAAAAGTACATAATTTAAAAATCAGCTCGTCTGTTCATTGGACCAGTCAGCTAATCGGTCTCATGGAAGGCCTGTTTAGGGCTGTATAATGAGGTTGGTTTAGGGTCCAATGTCCACCGGACACCTGTCCTTAACGCCTTACAGTCACACCCGCAGTGTTTCTTATGCTGTGTGTGGCAGTGTACAAAGTCCTTCTGCACTTTTCCTGAAACCAGAAGCCTGAGCTCAGCCTACTGGCAGGTGTATTGTGTGTAGTGAAACACAGGATTTAATACCAAAATATCAGTATAACAGCATTATTATTATTATTATTATTATTATTATTATTATTAATTTATTTTTTTTTAATTATAATCCACAGGTGACAAATCTGTCCAGCTTGCTCTTTTCACTCTGGTCATGAGAGCTTGTAAAAATAAAACTGAAACGGCTCGTACGAATTACTACTCAACATTTTCACATTAGCTAGAACCCACGCCAGACCCCCGTTTGAACCTCCCGTGTTCTGCATGTACCACTGTACAGTGTGTGTGTGTGTGTGTGTGTGTGTGTGGACTCGCACTGATAGGCAGTATTAGGGAATAGTTATCTACAAGCAACAATGCTACTAGATTAAATACCTAATTTAGTATGGCGGTTAACCTCCGGTATGATTGAGTGTAATAACTAGCATCGGTTGATATAAAATAACAAGCGATGATGACAAGCAAATGCAGCAATTCATATTATTAAGTTCATGATTAATTCACGATGGATGATTACTGTATGCCCATTAACCTTAACTAACTAAATATTTCCAGAAACAAACTGAACTGGGAGTATAGTGGATTGAGGCCTCTGTATCTGTTTATTATTATTATTATTATTATTATTATTATTATTATTATTATTATTTTGTTTTTACAGTTAGGTAATGCTAACTACTTCTTATTAATACTGTTTTACAAATCGAAAAGCAAAATCTATGTTGCAGCATATCATACACAGGCATGTACATTTGATTTTGGGCAAGAAATTAGCTGTAAAAGTGAAAACCTCACAGTTGCTTTGCCTCCGTTTGAGAAAGTAGCTCAAGTGTAGCTCATTTTTTCCTAGTTTTATCAAAAGGTTCGTTCGGCTGTAGCTACGTTAAATCACGAGTAGCTTGTAGCTTGATGAGTTACACTTGCAGAGAAACTTCACAATGCTCACAAGCTTAAAACCGATGCTGTGTTTGAATCCTTAAAAAGGATTCAGAAACTCGTTGTCTTTAATGTGATTCAGTGACTGACTCCAGATCCAAACATGTAGAGACCTAACATGCTGAAAAGAGAAAGATTGTTGGAGCACGAAGATAAGAAAGATGGGAGATACTTAGGACATGTATGCTCTTTAGAATTCGAATTAAAACTCTTTCTTAACAAAATATATTTTTGGTGTTTGGAGAACAGCTATAAGGGGTTGCATGACTATTCAATTTTGCTAGTCGATCAGTAGGCCTAATTAAAAAAAAACAAACTAGTGTACAAGTCGACTTTTTCCAATAGTTAAAGCAAAAACTGGTTAGTACACTTCATACAAGAGAAAATGTACAATTAAAACAAAAGAAAATCTAAAACATACTTCCCCAGCACAGCTTTACACAATGTGCAATGGTGTGTAGAATTAGTTTTTTTTTAACCAGCTGCCTGCATTTATTTACCATCTGTCTTTTCCCCACCATCCTGCCTAGTGAACATCCCCACAGCAGCGACTAGTGAATGTATTGAAAACTAGTATAATATATATTATATATTATAGTATAATTTATATATAATATAAAAATCAGTATAATAAATGTCATCATCTAATAGTCCATACATTTAAAATGTTCCTGTAAGCTCCTGTCTTTCTAGAGTTCTTCCTATTCTACTTTCAGAGCCTAGGTTATTGGTGTTAAGCAGTGGCTTGCTATTATTACTTTATAACTGAAGAGCTTTCGTTTACGGCTCTTTAAAAGCTCACAAAAATACTGAAGTGATCCAGGCAGGAAATTACTGATGCGACACCCCTGTTGTAATCTGTTTATAATATCGTTGACTGAAATACCAAAAAAATAAAAATAAATCTAAGATACTTAATCGGTGAGTTGATCATCCTGACCACTCCTTTTCCAGCCTTGTTAATGTTGGTGTGAGTGTACACACACACACACACACACACACACACACTTAATGTTTATAGAGCTTATAGAGCCATGGTTCTCATAATGGGGTCCATAAAGCATAGCTAGGGGGTCCATGATTTTCTTATTTTAAGTTATTATGTCTATAAAATAATGTCAAGTAGAATCTAATGATAATTTTAATAAAAATGGCATCTGTGGGTGGAAAGCTGAAACATAGAAAACAAACTCCGGCTCTAATAAGTAGGCAAAATATTACTGTACACATTTAATGTGCCTTTTGAACAGTTTGTTTGTGAAATAAATCTGTACTGAGTGTTTTTTTTTTTTTTAAACCAGGGTTCCCTGACTGTAAAACATTAAAAGTTAAAGCATACGCTCTATTCTACAAAGTCTTCGCATTTTATGACCCACAGCTTGACAGGCCATCAGTTCTGAGAGGGAGAGCCATTTTGTGTTTACGCCCTAGAGCTCCGTGCACAGCCTGAAAATGCTGATGTTATTCCCAGAACAGACTGTGTGGCCCTGCATCACATGAAAAACATCTTCAGAATGTCAGAACAACATTTATGGTCTTACTCTCTGGGTTTTTTTTTTTTGTTGCCTCATACAACAGTCAACATTTCCGGAATACAAATGCTAAAGCGACGTTTTGTGTGTGGTAGAGTAGGAAACTAATTATAGAGTAGCTACATCAGATGCTTGATCACAGTGGTACTTCCAGAACATTGTTGTGAGGTTAATTTAATGCTGTGGCAACAGTTAGAGCCATGTTTTTGAAGTGTAGGGGGAGGATGTGGAAGGCTACGGGCGCATGTAAAGGATGTGCAGATTACAGCCTGGAGAGGTCTCGTCTCTGACAGCAGGAAAACACTCAGCATGAGTCGTCACATTCACATTCAGCTGAATCAGAAATGTAGTTTATGGATGAGTTTGAGAAGTGGAACCATGCCGGACCCATTTTAGCCAAATGTCTCATCATGCCAGCTAATCAAATGTTGAGTACTTGATTTTTTTTTTTTTACAATACTGATTGACATCAGCAGCAGCTTGTGAGCATAGATTTTGGTGCGGCTGGTTGACATGAATAATGACATAGCCTCAAACAAAATGAAGACGAGAGGTTATCACATTTGACTTGTGCTACAGGCTACTATCTAGTGAATATTTAGAGGAACTCTGTAATAGTTGAGAGTTGACAACATAGCGTACGGTCGAGCAGCTCGTTCTGAGCAGGTTGTTCTTAGACATTAACTTTGTTCAACTGTATTTGATACAGCAGGTGTGTTTCCTCAAGAGCTAATATCCGTAACCAGGGTTGCCAGGTTTCAACAAAAACATTTTCTGAAACTAGCTCAAAAAACCTGGGCACTGGAAAAGGGAGACACATTTTTCATCTTTTTCTCAGACGTTGCATGGGAAAACACGGACATCGCTTTTCTGATGGATGGACATTATCCACTCCACAATTTCCCTTTTTCTTTGCAAAAGAAATTGTTCTATACATCATAGATACACTGTCTGCACTTACAATTTGCCTTTGTTTACAGAGATTTATTAGATTTACTTCTGATTATTTGCTATAAAGCAAGGCCACAGAGTATTTTTAAATTGGCCCAATTTGGCCTAAAAATTGTAACCCTGGCAACCCACAGCGAACGGGCATTAACTGTCTTAACTGAAAATGTTCATGGAGTGAACATGAAGAATTATGATTTCTGCCCCAATGGGTGTATAGAGTTAGAGTTTGGTGCAGTTCCCATTTTTTGACCACTAGGTCAAATCTCTATAGCGCTATATGGGGCAGTGATCATGCTGCCCCACGATTTCACAACTACAACGGTGAGCAAATCAATGGAACATCGGCTTATATCTGCCAAATCGCAACATTATTTAAATTATTGATCACTCAAAAGAGGTAATTAGTGTTTCAATGTCCTTTTAAAATGTATGCAGTTGAGAATAAGGACTTTATGAAGATTAACATTTGTTGAATGGATTATATATATGGAGGCTCTGCTCTACCTCCCGCTTTGGACGAGCAGCGACTGATGTACAGTTTCCTTTCTATTGCATCCTGCAGGAACGCAGAACAACTGAAGCAGCTCCACGATCAGGTCCTACTAGAGCAGCAGGAAGCGGCTAAGTGGCAGCAATTCCAGCAGCAACAGCCTGAACAAAAAGCCCCGCCCCGTCCTCAGCAGCAGCCACCTCAGAGCGTCCCACCTCCATCTCCGCCTCTTCCCCCTCCTCCCTCCTTCCAGGAGCTGGAGTGCAGCGCCATGCAGACGAGCACGTTCAACTATGCTCGGCCCAAGCAATTCATCGCCGCCCAATCTCCCAGCAGCCCCAGCGGTGGGTCGGTGAGCTACTCCACCCAGTCCTCCACCTCCTCAGGCTCCAGCCTGGCATCGCCACTCTCGCCCTCCGCTGCCCACAAGCCATTCGGCCGTGTCACTCTGCCACCTTTCCAGCCGTTGCCTAAAGGAGGTGGCGTGGAGTCACCAGGCTCTCCTTCGTTCCCTCCTCCTCCTCCACCCTTCCTCAGCTCTAGCACGGTCACCTCTCCATGTGGCCCACCGCAGGACTTTCCCCCACCGCCGCCTCCACCCCCACCTCCTGCCACCACAAGTCCCACCCGTTCTGACAGCTCGTCCCCTTTCACACCCAAGCCCCAGTCACCTGCTGGGTTTTTGGTGTCTGTATTGCCGGCCACACCCCCTACACCACCTGTCAATGCGCTGGGGCTGCCCAAAGGAAACGGCACAGTGTAAGTACCTTATTTTAAGTAAGTACCTTATTTTAAAGCCGATGGTATTTGATCACAAGTTCGGCTTCCTCTATTATTTAAACATTGAGTCACAAGTTCCACATTGACTTTTCCTTGCACAGTGTGATGTGAGAATATGCTAAATTAAATCAAATTTTCATTGTGTAGCAGCAGTAAGTAATAGTGTATAATTATAGACTAATAACATTTAATGTGGGGAAAAAAAGCTGTTTTTTGTTGATTTAAAATGACAAATGATTAAAAAGCGATAAAAGTGATAATTTTTTTTGTTCAGATTTTAGTTTTAAGCAAAATAATTGTGGTTATCATTTTAGACATTATTTGCAGCCTTTTTTTTTTTTTTCTCATTCTTTCAAATGGTCTAATGAAGTCTAACCAAGGGCAGTAGTGCACACACACATCACCCTAAATAAAGCCACAGATTCACTTTCCACTGCGTGCACGCCTTTAACGTTCATCAAATGATCTGCAGCAGAGCACTGTGTAGGGAGCGTGTTGTAATTTGGAACGTAGCCGTGGACTCCTGCAGCTGCACTGTGGCTCCTGGATAGAAGATCATGTTTACATTCTTATAAAGCATGTTTATAGAGACGGAAAGACCTTTTTAAAGACAGGAGGGAATGTTTATGTGCATGCTGTGTGTGAGTATGTGTGTTCTGAGCTAAAACAAAAGGTTTTAGCAAAATTTGTGTTTATGCCTTAATTGTAAATCACACTGTCTCAAAATGAGACTGTGGTGGATGCCAAGGACTTGTTTGTGAGAGAATGGGTCATAATGAGTTTTGTCCTGCAACACACACATACACGTACACACAAACACAAATGCACACTGTTCACTCACTCACTCACTTTCAGTATCTACTCAGGGTCGTTGTGGATCCGGAGCCTATCCCAGGATCACTGGGTATGAGGCAGGAATACACCCTGGATGAGATGCCAGTCTATCGCAGGGCACCACGGACACACACATTTACACACTCGCACACACTTGGGGGCGATTTATCTTCGTTAATCCGCCTGCTGGCATGTTTTCTGGGAGCTGGGGAGAACCCAGAGGAAACTCACATGGACACAGGGAGCACACGCAGAGAAACTCTGTACAGTCAGTAAACTGAGCTCAGGATTAAACCAGGGACCTCTGAGCTGTGAGGCAGCAACACTACCAACTGCACCACCATACCACCTTGTGCACACTGTTATACCGTACAATTACTAGCCCCCGCCAACTGGGCAGTGAAACCTGGTAACCTTTCTCTTATCTAATCAGAGAAGTAAGAGCTCTGAATGCTTAGATTAATGTGGAGATCTTTAGTGGTGAGCCGTCTTGGCTTTATTCACGCTGCTGAAATGCATACTAAAACCATAAATTTCACTTCAAAAAGAAGTCTTTCCTTCTTCGGTGTTATTACAATTGCCTTTTAACATCAATCTCCATCTCTCACTCCTTTCTTTTCTCCCACACTCACTTTGTCTGATCTCTGGCATTCAGGACTCAGAATGAGGACGATTAAAGAGCACAGTGGAATTTCCCAGCTCTGATTCATTTAGAAGACTTGTGCACACATGTTCACAATGAAAGATTTATATTTTTGTAAATATGAGTCTTTAAACTTCTACATGGACACGCACTTCTGCCTACAAGTATATTTCAGCAATGGAAAAAAATACCTGCAGTAAAACTGGAGAATTTTAAAGTGTGAATCTTTGTACATCTGTCTTTTTTTTTTTTTTTTTTTTTTTTTTTGGTGGTTCTATGTTGGACCAAATAAAGTTGTGTGTGTGTGTGTATGTGTGAGAGAAAGATCTTAGCATGGTTTCAGATAGGCATGTCAATATTTAGTCAGCGCTCAGCTGACGTGATTTCCCACCTGGCCAGCAGACAGGGGGCAGGGCAGCCAGTAGACGGGGGAGGGGCAACCAGCGCCTGTCAGTCACGACTTTGTCTACTGACTTTGAGCTACGATTCCTGTGAGAGCTGGAAGAGATTTTTTAAGCAGAACAGATGTTCGCAAGGATCGACTCCCTCCAGACAGGATACGTTCCACATTTTTACAACTGCTTATGAATTCTCACATGTCCATGACACTAAAGCGGTCTGATGGGTTTGGAAGGGCTTTTCTGCACGATGGATGTTTTTCAACAATGGCCAATTGTAGTAAATGGCGACACTGAGAATCACATAAGATCTCTCTACTACAATTATGCCATGCAGTCAGTCACAATCCATGAGGAGCTTTCAGAATGTAACTGTCATATTATATATTATATAACATTTAAAATACATTAGGTAAGCCATTAATCATTTTTGCCCCCACGTGAGTGTCTTGGTTTTGCATTACATTGCTATTAAACAGGTACACAAATTTCCATTTTTCTCATAGCTCTTCTTCTGTTATTTTCTTTCTCTGTCCTTTTGCTGTCACTGCTGTCAAACAGCGGGTTCCTGCGCAAGAACACCCGCACACAACGGATCGCAAGCGACTCCGAGATCCAGGACTCGAAAGATGCCGTCATTCAGGACCTGGAGAGGAAGCTGCGCTTTAAAGAGGAACGTGTCAGCAACGGCCAGCAGGTGTGTGTCTGTGGGTGTGGCTCGCTGTAGAATAAAGAGGGATTAACGTGTTTCTGACTGCAGCAAACACCCGTAACTCTTCCAAATAAAAGAAATATTATTGATTATTATTGACTGCATCTGTACCGTACGTGTGATTATCACAAACAGTAGTTTTAACATGTTTCCCTGAAAATGTGTTCACTTGAAATTCACTTTGTCTAATGCAAACTCACCATCCAGTTTTACACTCCGATTTAACGTAGTGAATAAATGTATAAGGGATGATGGTATTGCAAGAGTCGAGCACCTGATTCATGGCCTGGAGAAAAAAGACGAGTTGAGAAGACCACCCCGATTTTCTGAGTAGGAATTCTGAGTTAAGGGGGCACTTTGGTTTTCTGGTTGGACGACAGGAATTGCAACCTTTTAGTCGAATGCAGCATTAGTTATAGCAGTATCTGGGAGTCTGTGTACTGCAAGCCAAACTTTTTCCAGTACAAGTAAATCTCAGTTCTTATTTATAGTACTCGCTCATATACTACTGAGGCGATGGGAAGAGGTTAGATCCATCTCTTAGATGTCTTAGCTGGACAATGTTGGAATATTTCTGATTGAATTAGGAAGCCAGCGCCTCAGGATGGGGAATGTTACATATTTAAAAAATACATCTGATGTCCGGCATTTTCTAAAACCTCTCACCGACTTCCTCTTTACCCATGGATAAGATTAACAGAAGTTCCTCCGGACTGTAAATGCAGGGGCCATACCAACATCGGTCCACTTCCTGTGTGTGTTTGTAGAAGAAACCCAACCAAATTAAACACCTCCAGCACTGACTCAGCATGGTCACTAATAGTCCATGTAATTCTGCAGGAACCTGATCTAAATGACAAGTGGTGTGAGAAAGTGCCCATGTTTGTGTCTCTGACACACTAACCTAGGCTCTAACCCATTAATCCTGCTTGCTTTCAGAGGTTAACCTATGAAGAGAAGATGGCTCGCAGACTTCTGGGGGCTGACAACGCAGCCACAGTGTTTAGCACACAGCAAACAGAGGAGGAGCCCGCTACACAGGTACACACACTCAGTAATATAGTATGTTTGCTGCACTGTGTCACCTTTGATGTTACAACTGACATACACCGGGTCAGATGTGGGACCACGAGCGTCTGATCACACTTGCTTATTTTTTAACTGAAGGAACAATGCGTTCCCTTTAATATTATTCTTCCATTAAAGGTGCAGTCTGTAATTTTGTGCAGTTATAAAGTTTGTGTCCACAATAATAATAAAAATAATAATAATAATAATATAATTTCTGGCCTATATACATTGTGAATCACAGTACTGGCATACATCAGTTCTCAATAGGGTTCTTCCTATAAGGGTTCTGTTTATATTTTTCTGGCCCAGAATGTAACTCCAGCTGGCACTAAGCTTTTTTTTTCCCCCTAAAAGGCAGCTCACAAATCACGATGTTGGTTGGGGAAGCTTGTCAACGTTTACAACGTTGCAAGGGTTCTAAAAATTACAAACTGTCCTTTAACATGTTCAACTTCAAGGTTATTGGGGGGAAAAAAAAGTTGTCAGATGGTGGCGAGTTCTCTGTTCACGTGATGCTGAAATCAGGACTCTGTTGATCACTGATCAGGTAAAGCCACAAGACTAGTAATATGTATTAACATGTGACCAGTGAGGAAATCTGCTTATTGCTCCTTTAATCTGAACTCAGCTTGCACACGGCTACTTTGTCAGGTAAAGTATGTGGCATTTTTTTGTAAAAGATGAGGGTGAGTATGAGGTAAGTTCACGCCTGCAAATACACACCAGCATGCATAATGTATGATACACCCATAGGTATGATGTACAGTGTGAGCACAGGATGTGATGTCCTCAGATAGCGACTGCCTGTTCTCTGATCTTTCTACAGGAAAGCAGTTCGGCTGATTCAGAATTTGTCCCTCAAAAGGTTATCCAAACCTGCTCCGCCTTTCTTTCTGTCTTTACCTCTCTCACTTTCCACTGGTCACTCCTGTGCTTTGGTTTGAAAGTATGCCGGCTACGTTCACTACGCTTTTTTTGTCTCACCAATCAAAGCCCATGGTCTGAGCTGTCCATAATTCAGCTTTCTTTAATATCGCCTTCTGAATTCAAAGCTATCTTTTTGTGTATGTCATATGGTCAGGAGATCTTAATGACTATAATCGGGGTGTAAGAATCAGAGAATGTGTCTGGGCCAAGATGGGCTTTGATACGCTATAAAAGATAAACACGGTTTTCTCTTGCAGAGCAATGTTGATTCTATGGATATCGTTTCAATCTAATGTTCACTGAATGCTCAATACATGTGTGCAAATACGTTCATGTCTGTGCAGTATGAGTGTGTGTGTGTGTGTGTGTGTGTGTGAGTGCGAGAGAGAGAGAGAAAAAGAGAAAGCTAGAGAAATAAGACGTAACTAAAAAAGAGAGCATTTGGGAAAAGTGATGGAGGGTCAGGTGTGTGTTTGTGTGTGTCCTCTACTGCAGCTGTGCCCTAAGACTGTAATTATCATTGTGATGTGTCAATTTCACACACACCATGACCATTAATTTTTTTTTGCACTATAACAAGCAAAAACAAAATGTGAAATAAAAGAAAAAATAAAAAGGCAGACAGTGCTGATAGTGATGATAGAGAGAAAGTCGGCCTGCCACAGTATGAGGGACAGCGAGTGATCCGCCTCGCCCTTGTGTCTCTTTTAGTTGTTATGATTGCTCTTCTTTATTATTATTATTGTTTTATATTTTTCTTACCTTTTATTCTGTAATTTTAATCATTTTATCCTTCTTTTTTTTCAGTTATTCTGTGCATAGTGCCTTTATATTGTCCTTAATTTATGAACATCGTTTGCATTATTTTTTTTGTTTTATTTCAATTCATTTTTATTTTATTTTATTTTATTTTATTTATTTCTCCTGTTTTTACACTACTCTTCCTTTATACACATGCCTTGGCAATACAAATGTACAATTATTTGTCATGCCAATAAAGCAAATGAAAACTGATAACTGAGGAAAGAGAAAGTAAAGAGGAAGGGTGTACCAAAACATTACTGTGTATTAGTCATTACACAGTCATGTTGCAACCTATAAATTAGTAAATGATTAGGTGTGTGTGTGTGTGTGTGTATGTGTGTGTGCACGCTACGTTCCACATTTCTTCACGTATTTTGCCATGGTCACACGTTTCCACTTTGTAACCTCACAGTTATTTCCCCCATATTTTGTGGTGCTAGTTAAACTCCAGTGCCTAGCATGTCTTGCTCTTCTAACTCTTAGTTCCCATGGTTTTTCGGTCACAGGAGTACAAGGTGTCGAGCTTCGAGCAGCGGCTGATCAGCGAGATCGAGTTTCGGCTGGAGCGCTCCCCAGTGGAGGAGAGTGACGATGACGTCCAGCACGATGACAGCCCGCTGGGAGACTGTGTGGCGCCTTACTTCGACCACAAGCTCAAACACTTCAAAGTGTTCGAGGGCATGTCCGTCACCTTCAGCTGCAAGGTCATCGGAGACCCTAAGCCAAAGGTCAGAGGTCACCGCAGTTGTTCTGAAATCCCAGATTATCGGCGTTGCGAATATTTCCAGGAAACACAAACTCTGTGAGGTGTCTCAGAATAAGAATATATTATTTTTGGATTTACAGTACATCTGTTATGAGAAGGGTTTGAGCGAGAGAGAGAGATAAAAAGAGGAAAATGAAATAAGACAGGGACAGGGATTAGTGGTGGAGGTTTAGTATTATTATTATTATTATTAAAGATGATGTTTGTCTGCTGCTGACAAGTCATTGCTGGGATTCCTGCCATATATGGCTGTGGTGCTTTCTTTCACACTGAGTCTCTCTCTCTCTCTCTCTCTCTCACACACACACACACACACACACACACACAGTGCATAGGAACAGACTTTACTTCCCATCATTCATTCTGTTTCTAGCTACTGACAGCACGCGAGTGAAAGCAAACAAGCAATGATCTTTATACTTGGATATTTATGAAAAACAGAATGATGAATAATGTTTACATGTTCAGTGGGTTTGTGTCTGTGTAGGTGTACTGGTTTAAAGATGGAAAACAGATCTCAAAACGGAGCGAGCACTACCGCATCAGTCGAGATCCGGATGGTACCTGCTCTCTGCACACAGCCGCTGCCTCTCTGGATGACGATGGCAACTACACTATCATGGCTGGCAATCCTGGGGTACATCTGCATGCCTGTTCGCTTCATTTTGGCCTTAGGATCGAGATTAGATCAAATTCTAAGGCTGTTAAGGCAAAACTAGAAACATGGGTTCCAAGAAAAAAAATATGATGAGGCGAAATGTGTTTGTGAGGGAATAACAACTCCCTTATGAATGTACGTAATTGCTAAACACCTACACAGTACTATGCACCATTAACACACATCCATACACACATTTATTAAGTTGCATCTCGCACTCCTTATGCATTAATGCTAGAAACATGTTAACCCATTAAATTCTCAGGATGTATTAGCGAGCCCAGACTTTACTTAGAGTCCTCTAGTAGTTCTAAACACTACTTTTGTATTAAAGAATACATAAGGTTGTGAATAATCTGCTCCCTGTCTTGCTTTCTCTCAGGGCAGGGTGAGCTGCACCGGCAGGATGATGGTGCAGGCAGTGAACCAGAGGGGGCGGAGCCAGCGCGCTACACCCGGCCACATCCGCAGGTAAACAAGCGCCGCCCTTTCTTGAAGCATAGCCGTACCTGTCATCTGATCTGTAATAGCTTTCTTGTGCTGTAATTTATGAAGGTTGAGATCATGATAGTCATTTCTGTTTGATATCTAACCCCTGCTGGCTTCATCTTGGCTTTATAAGATTATACTGAGAGAGTTTAAGGACACCTGCATGTTTTGACACTTTTCAAAAAGCTGGCAACTGATAGAGTACAGTGTGAGTATGAATATATTGTTAGGTGTGTTTCCTGTAAAGGTTTGAAGGAACAAAGAAACAACGCAGTGTGTTTTTTTTTTTTTTTTTTTTTTTTTTTTATGAAGCACCTAAAAGCAGATGCATGACTTCCAGGATTATCATATAAACATTCCAGAAAGAAAAACCCCGGCCCCGCTTCTAATGGACTAGTAGTTGATGCAGCTCCTCTATCAAGACGTATCACTCACTGCCTCTGCTTCTCTTTAGTTCTCCGTCCACTTGGGGATCTCTCGTTCTTACTGTGCCATTCTTTTCCTCTGACAGACCCCGCTCCAGATCCAGGGATGGTGGGGAGGAGAACGAGAATATTCAGGAGCGTCACTTCCGCCCGCATTTCCTGCAGGCCCCAGGTGATCTGATTGTGCAGGAGGGGAGACTCTGTCGCATGGACTGTAAGGTGAGGCCATGATCTCAGACAAACTTCATCCTTAAACCGGAACAACTCCACACTAACGTCAAAAGAGACTCTCTCTAGCCATATTCTGACATATTCTGCAAGTCCAATGCAATGCAATGCCTCTGTCATAAACAACTTTTCAGCCCAGTAGCTCAAACACGAACAGAAAAATTCACTTTCACTGTAAAGTCTAAATAACGTGGACTTTCTTAGAAGGCAGTCACATGAGAGGCAGTCCCCCTAAAGTGGATACTTAAGTAGAATCATTGTAGAAGCCAGGTCAATTGATTGTCTTTCTGTTTCTGTAATATAGAAAAAGTGCTAGTGTGTGTGTCTCCAGTATCTCTGAAATGTTTCCTCCCTGTGCATTCCACATTGGACAGAAAAAAAAAAAAAAAAAAAATTTTTTGAGGCTAGATGATTCAGCGCCTCTCGAATGACAAATGGCTTCAGTGAAAGAGGAGAATGCAGGAAATATTCTCTCGCACATTTACTCTCGCACATTATTAACTGTTTAATCCAGAATATTTGTTGCGCGTCACTACAGTACATCCTGAGTCTTCACATTTGGGTCATCCACCTTCGGTTTCTGTTCCTCGTTCTCTCTTTCTATTACTTTGTGCCATGCTGCACAACTATGTCACATTAGCATAATGAAGCCACACTGTTCCACATGCAATAAAAAAAAGCCTATAATCAGAAGTATCATACTTGCACTCATGCAGAGAGGCTGCTGGTATTTATTTCTTACCGAACTGTTTCCTACCACTCTGCAGCTCTGAATTTTCCAAGCCAAAAACGTCCCTCAGTGCAGAGTACAAAGATGGCTAAATCCTGACATGGAATCAAAGCATTTGTTTTTCCTCTCCAGGGCTCTCTATAGACACACACACACACACGAGATCTGCAGAAACAGATAAATAGAATTTAAGGGATCACTCCATTCAAAGTCACTTTCATGCATAAATTATTTAAAAACATATCCAGCTTTTTCTTTTGACTTATATATAAACAGACTTATAGAACATTTTATAACTTATTTTATAACATTTTTGAAACCCTGACATTTACAAAATTTACACAGATTACGAGTGTTGTAAACATAATCTTTAAAAAAACAAAAAACAACAGCAATCTAAGACTTAGCTTGATCAGGTGTGGGGTAATATTAGCTGTGTGGTTTTATCACACTAAGTCAGGTATATAATTTGGAACGCTCCTTTAAATTCTTTGTTCTCTCACTCACACAAACACACACACACACACACATACACACACACAGATTGGCACACCTGAGGGTGGGGTAGGTATTGGGTTTCTCTAAAGAGAAAGTGAGGACTGTTTTAAAAAAAAAAAAAAAAAAAGAGCTTAAGTTTTTGACATAATCCCATTTCCCATGGGAAACCGCTCAGCACCAGCCGTCACTCACAGCAGAAGATACAAGTACATATCAGCTTTCAGGTAACAGAAAAATACTTTGGTCTAGCAGTTTGGGGGGGGAAAGGCATGTGTAAAATATTACTAGTATGCATTTGTCAGAACAACTGACTCAAGCATTATCTAATCCTTCTTAGGTAAGTGGGTTACCTACGCCCGATCTGATCTGGCAGCTGAATGGCCACACCATCCGTCCAGATTCCTACCATAAAATGCTGGTGAGAGAGAATGGAGTCCATTCGTTGGTAATCGAGCCTGTCACTAGCAGAGATGCGGGAGTTTATACGTGCATTGCCAGCAACAGGGCCGGACAGAACTCCTTCAGCCTGGAGCTGATTGTTGCTGGTATTTTTTTTTTCACTCTCCTTCTTCAAGCTTCATTGATAATGAACCAGAGCAGATGTGACCACTTTAAACACTGCAAACCATTTGTCATCTGTTTAGTGCTTCACGGAACAAATACAGTTCTTCATGTTCTCTGTTATAGCTAAAGAGATGCACAAAGCTCCTTCCTTCATCGAGAAGCTCCAGAACACGAGCGTTGCCGAGGGCTACCCTGTGCGCTTGGAATGCCGTGTGTCTGGAGTCCCGTTCCCTCAGATTTTCTGGAAGAAAGAGAACGAGTCCATCACTCACAACACGGACAGAATAAGGTATTTTCCCATCATCACACAGCCTTTGGTGACTGAACTGAAACAGTTTCACCACAGAAACCACAGAATTATTAACACTGTTAACAAATAATATACTCTATATACATGTACTATACATACCTGAAGAGCATACAGTGAGGGGAAGTAAGTATTCGGACACTTTTTGTTTTTTGTTATTTAATATACTTCCAGTGCATATATCCACTTCAAATTTACACACATTAATTTTTTGGCTTTGTACTTACAAATATGAACAAAACGTATGTATTCATAAGCATAAACAAAGATACAGTATTCAGTATTCAGACACCAAAAAATTACCAACACTTGTACTTTGTTAGCAGTTACAGCATCGAGATGTTTATGATAAGAAGTAATTCATTTTTTTGCAGCATTGTGGTTCATTCCTCTTGGCAAACCGTCTTCAATTCCCCAAGGTTACAAGCGTCCATTTAATGGATTCGCAAATTTCAGAATCCCCCATAAATTTTCAGTGAGATTGTCTGTATGTTTCGGGTTGTTATGTTGTTGAAACTCCAAGCTTCTCCCCAGATTCAGTTTCTTGGCCAATGAGATTAAATTCTCCTCTAATTTTTCTCCCGGTACATCTCTCCATTCATGTTTCCTTTGATGACATGTAATGCCCAGTACTGTTTACAGAAAAGCAGCCCTGTATCATGATGCTCCCATCACCGTGCTTTACTGTGGGTGTGGTTTTCTTGGGATCATATGCACAACGCTTCTTTCTCCAAAGATGCTGTGCTCAATTATTGTAGAAGAGTTCTTTTTTGTTTCGTCTGACCAGAGTATATTGTTATAAAAGTGTTCTGATTTGTCTACATGTTTTGTATGAGGCGTAGGAACGGACATGACTCGGAGATTGTTCTCTCTGTTACTGTTGTTTCTGCTGCTTTCAGGTCGTCCTGCAGCTCCTTTCGAGTGACTGCCAGCTTCTCTCTTACCTTCTTTACTATTAGTGTGGGAGCGTGTTGTGAAGTCTTGTGTGGTGCACCTAGATTAGTTGTACTGACATGGATGTTTAAGGTCTTTGCTATGGCTCTGTAGCTTTTCCCATTTGAGTTCCTTGAGAACTTCTTCATGATTGCTTCTTCTTGTGTGAAATCTTCCCAGCCAATGGCACCAGGTGCAATTTGCGCAAGAACATGATTTATTTTTATGTAACCTTTACATACATTTTTAAATATAGTTTCTGATTTCCTTTTCCCCCATATCCGCTTTGTTTATGCTTATGAATACATAATTAAGTCTAAAGACATTATGTGTATAAATTTGAAGTGGATATACACACTGGGAGTATATTACATAACAAAAACAACTGTGTCTGAATACTGATCTTCCCTCACTGTATATAGTCATGTACTTGTTAACTTAAAGCAGCATTCCAGACAGACATAATGAGATATGGACATAAGGGAAAAGCATGTCCATAGGTTTTTTTTTTTTTTTTATAGTTGTATTCATATTTCACATGATGTCTGGAAAGCCGCTTTAGGATTGCTCCCTAAGGCACTTAAGTCTATAGGACCAAACCAAATAAGATCGTAGGTATCATTTACCAAGCTATAAGAGACATCTTGCTTCATGAAGTCTCCCTATGGAATTCGTCTCTATCTGAAGGTATGTTTCATTCGCAAAGCAGGCCAAGCTGTAGCACACCGGCAGCTCCATAAATGGCAACTCTAAGCAGCCAGAGCTGACAAGCTGTCTAAAATGTTACAACGTGTATACACAAACAGCGACAGGCAAAGCCTTGTAAAGGGGAGCGTACACACAGGACAGTACAAGGCCCTCCACAAACAGCGTCTCCACCACCTCAGAGAGATGGCTGAGATTTACAGCTTCTGTGCCGAGCTAGACTTTCTTTAAAGCAGCAGAAAATAATTAGTCTTAACCAAAGGGAGTTTTGGTTTTTTTTAATTGGTTGACCACATCAAGAAAGTAGTAAAAGTGCTGTTTTTGGTGTGAAGGGTACAAGTGTGTGTGTGTGTGTGTGTGTGTGTGTGTGTGTACGTGTACGTACAGTACACTGTGATTGGCTGAATTGTTGCAGTCGCTGCTTTTTGTTGTTCAAAGGAGATTTACATTTTGAGGTATATATTTAAAAAAAAAAAAAATACATTGTCATTTAAATCCTTGACCCACACTGCTGTGTTATGTGCTCCACTTCCCAGCGTGCACCAGGACAACTTTGGCTATCTGTGCATGATTATTCAGCCAGCTTTGAAGGAGGATGCAGGCTGGTACACAGTATCAGCCAAGAACGAAGCGGGCATTGTCTCTACCACAGCGCGACTCGATGTTCACTGTGAGTATTATACACACGCATGCAGATCAGACACAGATGTGTTACAACACCTTAAGCTTAATGCTCAAATGATACGCTCATGAATGTACACCTGGTGTGAAACATTTCACCCGGACGCCGGAATTTAGACAGAGAGCCAAACTCGGGTGATGTATGTGGAAGTGATGTGCATATGTGCATAGACGCATTGTATTTTTATAGTCTTTACTCCAGCCACTGCTTTTTTTTTTGCCATCAACCACATTTGAAACAATTGTAATCTTGACTTCAACAGCTCTGTTACATGTGACATGAGTTCGTTAAGTCAACAAAGCATCATACTACTGTTATGTGAGCGTCTTGTCGAGAGGATAGCCTCGGCTCTTAGAATAGTAACCGTATAGTAAGCACTGAAGCGTGCTGGAAAGGCTTAGTTATAAATAAAGTGGAATAATCCAAGCTAATAAAATTATATTGTGTGTGTAATAAGTGCTAAATTTTTCCCTCACATGTAAAGCTGTTTTTTCCGGGGTGTAGTAAGCGTAATGCGTCATGCTGTGTTTGGGTCATCTCCATTTAAACATCTTATTAGCTTTTTCATGTGGAATTTATCTTTCTATGCCAGGAAGGCAGACTCCTCTACCATTTGTAGCATATCTAAAGAAATTTCATTCTCTGTCTTGTAGACCAATATCAGCAGACACACACCCCAAAGCCCAAGAAGGTGCGCCCTTCGACCAGCCGCTACGCCGCACTGACCGAGCGCGGTCTGGATGTGAAGGCAGCTTTCTTCCCAGACTCCAGCCCCCTGCCCCCTGGCACTCTGGTGGAGAGTGATGACCTGTAGATGCTTGCTCAGTCCTGACACTATAAATCCTTGACCCCAGTGCCACTGTCCCAGAACCAGACACCATCATGGCCATACCAGAGGAACCTTAACCTGTTGACTGTTCTCAGCTGTTTGAAGCTCAGCCGAAGAAAAATAAATCAGAAAAATGAAAAAAAATAATAATAATAATCATTTTTTTCACGGAGAGATTCCAGTTCATTGCAAATTTGGAGGATTTGATTTTTGGTCCATGTGAGAAGATGGGAAGTGAGGAAGTGTGATAGGTACTGACGTGAGGTCATATCCAGTTTCTTTCAGACTGCACATACACACCCACAAATTCATGTCGAGCTGATTTGAGGAAGGAGGTACTATACCAATGATTACCTTTTCTGCCATAACTACATAGTGCCTGAGAGATGATTAACCAATTCAAAATGCTTAATGCAAAAAATCGGTTCATTTTAAATAAAGACGTAGCATGTAGTTGTGCATGTGTTACTATGGTGCCAGTGTGTAGTACTTAATACTCAGTGCCTTAGTCTCTATTTGAGTTGCTGGAGATCTGTAGCAGAAAGACTTATGGGTAATGGGGCGGTGTTTCTAGAGAACTCTGAGCACATTCGGAGTTGGATAGGTCTAGTTAGGTTTCTATTAGTGGCGTTCCCTATTTGTAGTGAACTTCTTTTTATGTGAACCACAGCAGTCTGGGTGTAGATAGACTGATAACACTACCACAGATATCCACCATGTCTGGACGCCATAGATATTGCACAAGGCCGGGCCTTATTATTGTTGTTTTTGTCTTTCTCTATCTTGTGTTTGGGCATAGGAAAGTTGTTACAGGTTCTGAACTGGGTTATGAGAGTGAATGATTTTCAGAATGACACCCTTGCTCTGTGTTTTCGTAGACCAGAGTGACAGGCAGGTGGAGGTATCCTAGGCGAGAGGGCAGTTTGGTGCGGGAATACTAGCTGAGGAGAACATGATGTGCATTGGCTGTGGAGAGATTACACCGTCACTTTAAATAGAGAGTGAATGTGCAGTCAGAAAAAAAAAAAAAAAGATTGTTCGAAAGAATTTACATTATAGAAATTAGCGACACCAATGATACTGATGCAGTGGATATGATAATGCTAAAGTTTTTTCCGTTCATACAAACACACATGCACACGTTTTAGCAACGGCAGAAGTGTATTCACCACTTAAACACGACTGTGTACTTTTTCATACGAGGAAGAGGGAAAACAGTGAAGTGGAGTATTTATAGCCAGATGCAGACATTAAATTATATTAGTGATTTTCTCATGGCTTTATGCCCAGTCTTTATTTAACTATATATTTACCACCATTCAAATTATTTACACTTATATATATATATATACACACATATTCAACTCTGGTACTTGTATTACATTACAATATCTTAGTCAACTAGAGTCAAGGGTAGCTGGATTGCACAAATGTAAAGCTTGCAGAAATATAGCTAGACATATGACTTCTTCATATGTACTCACTCACACTCCTTTCAATATCTTTTGTCTTTTTTTTTTTTCTTTTGCTGTTAGTTCTGTCTCAACACAATACATACTTAAGGACTGATGAAAGATTTTGTTCGTTTAGTTCCAAGCTGACATGCCTGTATATGAAATGTTCTTCTGACTGTTTTGGTTTATGAACAATATAAATAAAAATCTCTGGAAATACTAAGCCTGTGGTGAATGTGCCTTTTTTTTTTTTTTGAGTAAGGAATAAAACACTCAGGGCTGTGCTGTT
Organism: Pangasius sanitwongsei; assembly: GCA_037576675.1. NCBI lineage: Eukaryota > Metazoa > Chordata > Actinopteri > Siluriformes > Pangasiidae > Pangasius > Pangasius sanitwongsei. The sequence goes on along the minus strand of CM075021.1, from coordinate 2,242,464 downwards.
ATAGGAAAATAATCAACTCCAGGGTAGTAACTAGAATTCTACTTTGCGTCAGGCCACATTAGCACACCACCCCATTGTTGATTATTTTCCTGTAATAGCACACCCTGTAATGTTTTATTCCTCTTATTCAATTCAATTCAGTTTTATTTGTATAGCGCTTTTAACAATGGACATTGTCACAAAGCAGCTTTACAGAAAT
>CM075021.1:2227176-2240915 GCA_037576675.1 Pangasius sanitwongsei | reverse complement strand
GAATGAACACAAATCCCCACAGCCACGCTCCAACATCTAGTGGAAAGCCTTCCCAGAAGAGTGGAGGCTGTTACAGCAGCAAAGAGGAGACCAACTCCATATTAATGCCCATAGTTTTGGAATGGGATGTCCAACAAGCTCATATGGGTGTGATGATCAGGTGTCCACAAACTTTTGGCAGTACAGTGTATACTGCAGTGAAGAATGAAGTTGTATTATGACTGAAAGTGATAAGGTTTATTTTGTGAGGGAGTCAGAGACATGTAGCATACACAATCTCTCTAAGTCAACGGTCTCCAATCTTATCCTTAAAAATGACTACAGTTTTTCATTTCAACTAAGCACCAGGCTCCTGCTTGGTTGGAATGAAAACCTTCAGCCACACTGGTGCTTTGCAGATATGATTGGACACCCTTGCTCTAAAATGACCAATAACTCACTCTTCATAAAGCACTACACATTTCAGAAGGAAATTCCAGACTTTTCAATTTTTAATGCCTGTAGGTCATGTTCCCAGAAGCTGACCACAGATTTCACTGAATGTTGCAGTGTTGGTACTGAATGCACTGCGGTTAGAAAATGTTTTTAAACATAAATTTAAATCATGTGGGGTGATACAGTTGACTGAACACGTGCAATTTAACTATTTTATGTACAACCACAAAGTGGAGATGGCTCACATAAATGGTCGTTGAAACGTTATGGACAATTGCGATCATATTTACAAAGACTCTCCTGGAGAGCAGACAGTAATTTGAATTCCAGCTCTGTGACTACACGGAGTTCTTCATGTCATCAGTGTAATTTCGAAAAGCTTGCTCGCTAGAAAGACTTGCCATACTGCTAGTCCCATCAACAGGGGCTTACAGGCAAGACTAAACGGAATCAGGGATTACATGGTCAGCTGGAGTCCTCCATCCACCAATAATACGTGCCCTGTGATGTACGGAGACTCCAGGAGGAACAGAACAGCGTGCGCCACTTCCTGCGGATCACCAAAGCGACCCAGTGGAATCCTCTTTCTATACTCTTCTTCGTTCAGCCCTGCTGTCATGTCTGTCCGAATGAGTCCTGACCGGGGGAACAGAGACAAATAGGGCTATAATAATTAAACGCAGCTCATCAGTACAATACAATAATCCAAAAGTCATATATTGATTAAAAAAAAAACCCACAACTCTCTAAAGAGGAAAGGACATGAATCAAGTCTACCTGGAGCTACCAAGTTGACTCGAATGTTTCGAGAAGCAACCTCTTTGGCCAGAGAGCGTGTGAATCCTTCGAGGCCGGCTTTACTGGCGCTGTACACACTCTGACCAGCGTTTCCCTTCACACCCACCACTGAGCCTGTGAGAATGTTCCATTAACATGCAGAAAATATTAGTAACACACACACACACACACAGGAAATGACTCTAGGCACTTTTTAATAAGTATTTCTCAAGGACCATACCATCTGATCTAATGAAAAGACACCAAATGTCTATTCAAATGCTCATTTGTTATTATAGACTTAGAAGGCTTAAAAGCTAAGTGGATAATAATGATGCTTCAATGCCACCTAGTGGCAATTACATGAATTACACTTTATTACACTAAATTTCCCTTAGCTATTGTTTTCTTTGCCGGATGACACAGCTCTGTTCTTGGAGCTCCACACTGACTAATGATGGGAATTCCAGTTCTTCTCAGTGAGTCAGTCTTTCAGCTCCCACATGACTCAGTGACTTTTTTTTTTCCCCTTAAACTGGACAAAGTTTGTGATATTCTGTATAAGCACTTCAGAGGTAATGTCAGGGGAAAGTTCACATAGGCACACACTAAAGCAAACACATGAGGTCCCTAACTGCTAATAATGAAATAATGAGTAAGTCGATTGAGGAACGCAGGGTGTAGGATGTGTTTAATCATTTTCTCTTCAATCTACTGTTCCAAACAGGACACCAAAATCATCTGTGCGAGCCCAAACAATGGGCCACCAAATGCATTAGTGGCAATTTACAGTAACAGAATGATCCATACAGAACAAACCTTATTCTCAACCACACACGATCCTCCCCCACTTGATCACCGGCTACTGTCAAAGTGGTGAAGTACCTTCTTATAACCATGATCAAGTTCAGATTACAGCACAGATGCTGTTCAGCGTGATCATTTCACAGCATTTAAACACTACAGTGCTTTTGGTCATTCAAGCACTTTACATTAGCTGGTAGACCAGACGATTGTAATAGTACCAGCTTTTTTTTTTTTTTTTTAAACACAAGGGAACTGACAGTAAATGTACTGAAGAAGACACTTTTACACGTAGCCCTGAGCTCAGGATCGCTGCACCATACATAATTTTTTTTTTCGTTTGGGTTCTAATCATTGCAGAGAGGAGCTTTAATTCAGTATATTTCCCTGAAAATGTGAATAAGAATACATGCATGAACATTTCCCGAGATCGGTGTATCGAGTATTATAAACAGATAGAGATTTTGTCAGGTTATAGCTCACCTATGTTGACAATAGCACCTCCATTACTGAGCATGCTCCGTAACACGGCCCTACAGGTAAGCATTGAGCCAAGCAGGTTGGTGTGAAGAACAGAAACCATGTCCTCAGATTTACACCTCATTAATAACGCATCTCTGAAACACAAAGACAGAGATTCAGGTTAGGAATCACAAGAGATGAGGCAAGTCCTTGTTTGTGACTCTGTACGCCTGTTCACAATTTATAATGGCTTTAGATCCTTTGCACATCATGAATCCTGTGGCACTTCGTCAACCGCAGCTGTCTGTAAAGCTCACCTGTTGATTCCTGCTGCATTGACTAGGTATCCCACAGGGCCGCAGGTCTTAGTGATGGTATCGAACGTTCTCTGCACCTCTTGCTCTTTGGAAATGTCACAAGCGAGACCTACATGTTCCGCTACAGTAAAAAAAATTAAATAAATAAAATCATCATGTTTGGAAAGCGCCATGCAGATATCTCGAAATACTTATCAGGGTTAAAGTGATCCACCTCCAGAAAGCATGTCTGCTGTGGCCTGTGCTGCTTCCTGGTTCCGGGAGATCACCACAACTCGATGCCCCCTTTGTGCCAATAGCTGGGCTACTGCTCGCCCAATGCCACGGGAGCCGCCAAACACCACTCCCAATCTCGACATCAGCCCTCTATAAAAGGGGGAAAAAAGCACATTAAGATTCAATTTTATTACCAGTGACACCTCAGTTTTAATATAAGAACTTTGTTTTATGAAGCAAGTAGCGGAAGTGCGAGATGAAAAGGCAAACCCATAAAAGTCAGACATTCCTTCAGGTGTTGACAAGAATTAAATATAGTTTTTTTAAAAAAATGAACCACTGGAAAATGAGCAAATTGGATCAAACAAAAAAAAAAGGATTTTCTTGTCTATATTTTAACACGTGCTATTAAGCCTTTCTAATGTTCTGTAGAAAATAAACATCAGCCAACAGTCATGTTTAATTTCATGTCAAATAACTGGTGCAAAGGAACCAGGGATGCGCTACGAAGACTGAATACTAAATATGTTTAGGTTGAATGCTGGCATGTGAGTCTGACATTGTGTGTGTCATTTCGTTGCAGTAGAATGACAGGCAGCAGTGGTGCGGACACATGGGTGGCACATGGGTGTCAGCTGCCACGCTTGAAAGAAGCCTTGCCACCCCAAATCAGACATCTCTGTGACATCTATGACTCCTATCAAATGTATGCAAATGTAGTGAATCACGTCTAGCTCATAGTGATTTAAATCACTGGAGTACTGTAGGTATTTTAACCAAATCTCTCGATACAGAGCAGAGCATCCATGAAGCCAGTACAATAATGTTATTATGTGCCTGTTAATTTCACACCAATTAATTTTATTCCATAAATTGGATTTTAGACGAAGAGGAGACAAGAGCATGCACTTGTCTCCTCTTCTTCTAAAATCCAGGACACATCACAGGCAGCTCTAAAAAACAGGTCCAAAGGTCAACATACTGCATTCAAGTTCTTATTATTCATTTATATATCATTAAGATATCAGAAGAAATGGTCATTTTATAGAAGTGTCCACTTCTGAGCATCAAAGGAAAATTAGTTATCGCTCTAAATGACTTTACAAACCTTTGATCGTTTTGACTAATTGACTTTAAGGCTCCAGGGGGACTGTTGTGTCCCAGCAGGGTTTTATTGCTGAAGAGAAAAAGCTGACAGTCATGCAGAAACCTGTGTTCTGCCTCTGAAAACAAGTTATAAACCTCCACGTCATGCTCTCAGACTACCAAAATAGATGACGGTTACTAGATGATGATTACAAGATGATTATATTCCTAGCTGCGATCTCGTCACGTGGTTCTGTCATGAACTTCACCCGAGTATCCTCAAAACAAGCACAGGTGTCGCCATCTTGGATCAGCTGTGAGCCTTAGCCACGCCCACAACAGTGCATGACGTTTTTACGCCTTACAGCGTACGCTGTCATTTTATTTTCCTCACCCGTATTCGAACAAGCCCCGCCTCCTGTGCAGTACCTACCCAAAAGGGGCGTGGCTTTCCAGAATATAGGTGGGAAATGCCTTATACACACTCTACGCAGCTAGCTTAGTTAAAATGGCGGAGCTCAAGGAAGAGGACGCAGTGCAGCTTCACCAGGAGGACGCCAATATTAAAGGCAGGATAATTCATGTTTTTCCACGATAATGCAGCAGCAACTGAGTTGTGACTTTCCGAAAATTATGTTCATTTCTACAAATGGCTTTATGTTGCACCTAAATGTGCTTTTATTGTGACTTTTAAACTGCTGAAGTAAATATGGGCCTCCTCACGGAGCTTCATCACAGGACCTAGATGCAGATAGCATAAATAATGAAATGTATTTTCGTCTCGGTTGATAATATTCGAGGATTCAGTTATTCACCTTCTGTGCATGAGGTGAAAATGTTTAGGGATTTATAAGTTTACAGCGTACTGGAAGTGCAGGTTGATTTAACTGTGGTGTAGTGGTCTGATCGCGGAGCTCCGCCACAGGGCCGTCCACCCGTAGTGGTTTCGCGGTTCGGTTGTTATTTATTTGTGTCACATGGGGGCGCCATATTGTGTGTGTGTGTGTGTGTGTGTGTGTGTGTGTGTGTGTGTGTGTGTGTGTGTGTGTGTGTGTTTTAATCATAAAAACTTCACAATCTTTCACTAAGAAACACTCTGACGTCATAAGAGTGTTCGCTTAAAGGGGGAGTTCACCTTTTTTGACCTTTTTTCACCTTTTTTTCACCTTTGACCCTTTCTAAGCACTTGTAGGGCGATTTCTGGACACTTCAGGCAGTTTGTATATCAATTACCTAAATGATTTCTTAAAACTAATTAAAATAAAGACGCCTGCCCCCCCTATCCAGGCCCATGCCCACCTCGAATCACCAAATCACAGCAATCATCAAATCATGACAGCAATACACTGACCACTGCGAAGAAAAGTCTTTGGGTTTTTTTATTTTCTTATTTTGTCTTCAAAAAATTATGTTTTGAGGAAATTGAATGACAACACAGTTAGCATACTTAGAGTCGTAACTTTACCTGATTATAATTTATTTTGCAAAACAATCATTAGTGGGGGGAGAAAAAAAAAATCTTAACACTGCATGTGTTGACATAAAAACTGTCTGAGGTGACTAGAAATCACCGAATAAATATTTAGACCTGCTCAAATGTGGGGGAAAAAAGCTGAACTCCCCTTTTAAATGTTCACTTCAATCAGATGAACGTGCAAGAAAATAACAGTATCTAATGTAATGTAACGGATATTGCTGTAGACGACTCTGTAAAGATGGCGGCGGAGGATGAGAGCAAGCAGATGCCTGTCCATGATGTCACATCCAGTGATGCTGTGAAACCGGAGGACAGTCAAGGACAAGCCGCTGTCTCATCAGGGTCAGGTGGTAGCTTAGATGAGAATCCTTTTCTGATTTGGTTTCTCAAGGAAGCCACTGATACTGCCAGGGAAACTGTTCAATTAATCTTTGTTTGTTTGTTTTAAGAGAGACATGTGTCCATCCAGACTTCACTAGAAGGTCTGGAGATGCTAGTGGACTTAAATGGAGGTAAAGAAGACTTTTTCAGTTGATATGAAATACTGGAAATAAATCTGAACCTATAGTAGTGACACAATACCCACTTTAGCTACACTTATTAAAATATTGACTGTGTTTGTTCACTGAATTTCACAGCTGGGAGAAAGTCTTGTCCGTTATGCCCAGAGGAGAAGTTCAAGGCCTGTTACAGCCACAAACTGAGACGCCACCTGCAGAACCTTCACTGGAAAGTCTATGTGGAATTTGAAGGTAGTTGAATGTGTATTGAAGCAGCTCTGTATATCATTTAATTATAGCAGTGTGACTTGAAAATGCTCTTAAATTATACAAGTTTACTAGCTCATGAACTGTATGGTGATGTTAAGACGTATTTAGAGATCATGACTTACTTCGCTTGTGTTGGTCCTCGCAGGTCAGAGGATGTGTATTTGTCATCTGCCGTGCAGACAGATGAAGTCCAGCCACGGGTTAGATCAGGTGAACATTCACTTTCACTCCTGTCTCATCTGAGAACCCAGGTATGCGATGGAATGAAAATTAGAATGCATGAGAGATTTGAGATTTTGCACTAGTCAGCAGAAAAAGGCATTTTAAGATGTACCTTAGGGACTCCTGAGTGACGCAACAGAAAAGTGTTCACTCTAACGTCCAGAGATCCCGGGTTTGAATCCCGACAACGTCACAGCCATCCGTGGCCAGGATTCTTAAGAGAGCAAAATTGGCCATGCTCTCTGGGTGAGAGGGATGGTATACTCTCTCCCTTGTCAACCGAAGCAGCACTAGCCGATCATGGTGATCTGTGAGCACATGTATGTAGAAGAGGGCGGATAGCGCTTTCCTCTGAGTGTGTTAGGCCACCCTGTGATGCAGCATGAAGATCAAAAAGATGCACTTGGCAGATTCACGTGTCTCTGAGGAAGCTCCCGAGTTGGTAGCTGTCACATGAAAGGGGAGACCTAACTAGTGTGTGTGTGTGTGTGTGTGTGTGTGTGTGTGTGCAATGGCCATGACTGATATTGCGGGGGGAAAAAAGGAAAGATCAACTTTGGCCTCTAAAGTATATGCTTATCTCAGGACACCCATTCACAGTATCCTCATACTGCACATCATTTTAACACATGTAGCGCTGTTTGCTATTGCTCTTCTGTGTTTATATACTATAATGTTTTATAATTCCACTGTCCACTGTTTCGTTTTTGAATCTGATTGCTCTCAACGTTTTTTCCTCATGTCGTCGTCTCGGGGAGTTTTTTTTTTTTCCTCGCCGCTGTTTCCTCTGCCTTGCTCTTTAGGGCTCTATATTTACATCTGGAAGCACTATACAAGTACAATACAATACAACTGAATTGAATTGGAAACAAGACTGATTTTGTTATCTGCCTTCTCCAATGTGTGCATGTCCTCCAGAGTCAGGCCCGGCTGGTGGCACACTACCATTGTGTGGTATGCTCCGTCACCATTGCCCGAAAAACAGACATGATCAGCCATCTCAAACGGCACATCAACAAAGGCGAGACCGAAGCGAGCTATTCAGGCACTTCAGATGCATCATTTGAGGAACCGGGTAGGAAGACTTTCTCTGTGTTGCCATTCACCTGATTTGAGAGCTTCTGTAAATCCATATAAGAAGCAGTTGTTGTGTCTTCTTTCTATTTCGTTCAGTGCCAGGTCAGGCATATGAGATCATGAAGGAGCTGGGAACCAATGTGCAGCTCATGCCCAACCACAGCACACCCATGAAGACTGACACTTACTTCAACCGTAAGATGAAGACCAACAGGTCAGTAGCACACACTAGCTTTCATCTCTATTCTAACGATTGTTGTGGTTTTCCATATAATGTGAGGCTTTTCTCTCTTTGGTAGGCAGTTGGTGTTCTGTTCTCTTGCTGTTCTTGCTGAGGAAAGAAGTCCACTAGAATGTCTGGATGCATTTGGAGCCACTGGTGAAGCTCATTGCCTTGATTAACGCTAATGTGATATCTAATGGGAATGTTTGGGGGTCAAATTAGGAGCAGCAACTTCACAAAAGGGTGTGCTTGCTAACATGGATCGACAGCAAGCATGTGGTAGCGTGGGTGTAACCATGAAAAGTTGCCAAGTAAGATAAAAGTTATTGCGTTTATCTGTTAGTCACAGAACAGAGTTCAAACTTTTGCAAGGTAAAAAATGATTCTGTTAAACATCTGTTATAACTCGTTCAACACAGCTCCTCCTGAGGTTAAAAGTGCACAGACTACATGAAATTGGGGTGGGTTTTAGATGGAGAGACTCTGGCTGTAGCATTGTTTGTGCTCATTTTCACCTCAATTCACTGACAAGTTTTTTTTTTTTTTTTTTGAAAAGCTGTTTCCAGACTGTATGCTCATTAGAGATCGTATCTGGCACCATGAGACTAATGTATAATAATAGTATAACAGAAAGACCTTTAAATATTGTTCATTCTGTACTCAAGTAGGAATAGAGAGTTCTTTAGTTCTGGATCCCCCCCCCCATTTGTCACAAATTTGGTCTTGCCAGTTCCCACCCGCTAGCCAGCTCTCTCCTGTCACACGACATCTGCCAACTCAGTGAGGCTGTGGCAAGTGCATGCTTCCTCTGAGACACGTGAGGCCAACCTCCACATCTTTTCAAACCGCATAACACACTCAGAGGAAAGTGTTATCTGCCCTATTCTGCATGCATGAGCTCACAAACCCCAATGATTGCCTAGTGTTGCTCTGCGGCATTGTTGAGATCTCCTCACAACAGGGCAAACTTTTTTTTATTTTTTTTATTTTTTGCACTGCTCATGAGCCATAAACAGTTCTGTTTATCGTTAGAATATTTCTTATTCTTACTATTCATTCTCACTTCGGTCATGATTATGTTTTGTTATGTATGCGGCAGTCAATTCTAGATGGTTTTGTTTAGCTGATCTCTTATAATGGATGATTCCTGGCTTGTTTTAATCTTTGTGTATGGTACTTACTTACTTACTTACCGTTCCTGTGCAGGTATAATGGGCTTGCAGTGGGCCAAGCACCTCCGCAGTGCCGTTAACGTGACGATAAACGACATCAACGAAGCCTGTGTCAGTATGATTAAGGAGAACTGCCACCTCAACCACATCCAGCTGGAGGGGGAGCACACAGAAGACAGTGACGACGCCATCACCACTGTGGAAGTGACCCAGATGGATGCCAATGTCCTCATGCACCTGAGAGCTTTTGATTACATGTGAGTAAAATCAGAGGGTCATGATGTAGGTTTCCTGAAAAAAACATTATAGTGCCGAGATATCCGCACGTCTCGCCTATAGTTGGAGTGTATGTAGCGAAACATTTTAACAACATGAAAAATTCTTGATTTGCAGTTACAGAAACAATATCAGTATCATTAATAATCAACAAGTCATAATACAAAATAGCAAATCACAATTGCACACGTGGGAACCTTGTTCATTTTGGCCTGATTCATTTCTTTCAGCATCTGGTTGATATGAAATAAGGATTTGTTTATTTGTTTAGGATCAGAACTCGGCTCATCTATATTAATAAATAAAGCTTCAAATCAAACTGACGTCCGCGAAATCTGACACATGTAAGTGCTAAATTTAATAAAAACTTAGCTGCAAATGTAAAGCACATTACGCAGGTGAGGTTGAAAAATGTTCTACCTGATTTAGACCTTAAACAGCTTTATAAACAGCTTTATTAAAAACCAAACAACAACAAAAAACACCACACTTCCAGCACACTTTATTGCTTACTTGCTTAATAAATACCATTAATTTCAGTAAAGACAAAAAAATAAAAAGAAACTGAGTTTTTTCTGAAAATATTTTATTTGCAGTTGCAGTCTGCTGAATGCAGTCCTTTTACTGTTGGGGCAGATCGTATGCCTGTGGCATATAAATAACAGACTTGTGTCCACACAGCTGAAGCTGATTCATCAGTTGTGCTTATGGTGCTCATGGTGCAGTCAGCAAAACACTGGAGATTTGTTCATACTTCATTCAGCTCGCTCAAACCTGTGCTTGTTTTTACACAGCACTGATGAACTGTGCACAAATCCCAGCCATCAGAAGCATGTAAATGTGTCGATTTTCCAGAAGTGCGTACATCATTAACCGAGATGAAGATCATACATTGTGTGTTTCTCTGTAGTAAAAGTTGTTCTATAAATCAAGCAATAATCCAAGCCGTTGAATGAGTATTGAACTGCTCAGGAGGGTCAGTGGCTTGAATGTTGAAGACACTCAGTAAATGTTTAATAAGCACAACTCATATACACACACACACACACACACATGCTATTCAGATTCATTTCATGATGCTGTTTTATGCTGTCAGACACCTGGACCCTTTCGGCACATCCGTGAACTACCTGGATGCTGCCTTCCGGAACGTACGCAACTTGGGCATCGTTTCTGTGACCTCAACCGACACCGGCTCGCTCTACTCCAAATCTCTGAATGTGACGCTCCGCCATTACGGCTGCCAGATCGTCAGGACAGAATACTACAGAGAGCTGGCAGCACGCATGGTGGTGGCCTCTATAGCCAGGTAGGGCTAAAAATATTTCACTCATCTGAAGGGGTTTCATCACTTATACTGTAGGTGTTGGGGAAATTCCCTGTTTTTCCCTGATCCACATTTTTTTTAAACCCTCTGGCTATGATTTGCAGCTTTGAACTCATTCAGTGAATTAGTGGGAAAACACAGCTAAAGCTGTTAAGCAGATATTAAGATAATTAGACACCAGGGATGGTTGTAATGGTTGTATTTTAGTCTTTTTTTTTTTAAGAATTAAGTTACTCTGCCTTAAAAATGCTTTCTAAACGTATTAGTGCTATCACTACTAGACACTCCTCCTAATTCGAGAAGCTCCTCAGATGAATAACAAAACATCTGGTTTAGAATACAGATTCATTGTCCTTGACTTACTTGTGTGAAATAATCTGAATGATTGAAAGCCTTCACAGTAAAGCTTAACATTCAGTGACCTGGATGATCTGTAAGAATCGTATGTTAAGAGGGGTGTGTGTGTGTGTGCGTGTGTGTGTTTTCAGGGCAGCAGCACGCTGTAATAAAGGGATCGAGGTTTTATTGGCCGTGGCTTTGGAACATTTCGTGCTGGTGGTGGTGCGGGTGCTCCGAGGCCCCACGCAGGCTGACGAGACGGCCAAGAAACTGCGGCAGCTGTTGCATTGCCAGTGGTGTGAGGAGAGAGTGTTCCTCAAGCCAGGCAGTATGGTGGAGGGTAAGTACAGAATTGGGACCATATAAAAGAAGTTTAATATAGACACACATTGTGTTGACTAAATACAATTTCAACATCTGCACTATAGAGCTGCACAGTATGTCATTTGTTAATTGGTGAAATATTGGCCTTGAGTCATTTTTGGTCAAATTCATGCAGGGGATTTAGTGTATCAACTGCAGCATGCTCTTTTTAAATAGATCTAGCTGTACCGCGCTAAATGTGTATGGTTTTGTTTTTCCCCTCTAGAGAATCAGTACAGGCAGCTACCGTGTCAGTGCCATGGCAGCATGCCGGGGAAGACTGCAGTCGAGCTGGGACCGCTCTGGTTAGATGTTCATTCATTTATTAACCTCATGCTCTGGTCACAACATGATCTTACTGACATTTTGCCATCTACTTAGTAGAAATATCTGGAAAAGTGTATTCTTAGCCGTGTTTATGGAAATGGACACAAAATCCTTTTCCAGTCTTTTGCTTGGGATCCTTCTGAGGTCATGTGATGACCTGAACATAACCTCTGAAAAAGAAAGAAAAAGAAATGCAATTTTCATATTCATTAAAGATCTACAAAAAAAAAACCTGTTGGAATTGTTTCACTTTTAGTAAAATATAAACCGGGTCAAAATGGTTTTTATGAATTTATTCATTCACTCACCTGTCCATCACTGAGCACGTAAGATTCTGTGTGTGTGTGTGTGTGTGTGTGTTTCCCAGGTCAGGGTCTCTGTTCAACACTGGCTTCCTGAGGCGTATGCTGGTGGCAGCGGTGCAGCACAGCATGGAGGACATTCAGCCTCTGGTGAAGACTCTGATCTGTGAGGCAGACTGCACCACACTCAAGTCCTTCTCTGTCACAGGACAACTGATTCTAGCCAACCAAGGTATGTGAGTGAGCACACGCAACCTCTGCCTTGGACCTTAACGTGGCAATGCTGGAGTTCCCATACAGCATGCAGGATTATGTGGAAACAGTTATACTATAGACTATATACCGATAGACTTTTTGTCTTTAAAGCTAAATTTCATCATGACCAGTGCTGTTCAGAAGAGCGCTTTCACTGCTCTGGGTTGCAGATCACAATCCAATCCCACCCAGCTAGTTTAGAGTCAGATCCGCGGCGCTGATCATGCCAGCTCAAAGCGGCCAGTCCACGTGTGTTTTCAGGATGTTACTGAAATAATTATTGTCATAAACATAGTATCCTAAAAAAGGCACTGAGGTGTATGGATGTTGACTAAAGGGTTAAAAACATATTCTTTGCTCTTGTCCATGAGAATTTAACTGCACTAATAAACTAGCTTAAAATAGAGACGTCCTGAATCAGTATTTGCTTTAATTATGGAAACATTGTCACTAATAATATATATTAGTACTTACTTAACCATGTTGGTCTTGAATACCTATATACTATTACGTATATTAATATCTAATATTCATTGAAGTGAAAACAAACAACTGTTTTGCTCTGTTCCTGATGAACATTATTGTCAGATTTGCTGAAGGATGCTCATTTTATCTTTTGGCAGTAGAGTGTGGTGTCGTCATCAAAACTTTACAGAAGGTGGCGGAGGCAGACACTGTTGACCAATCAGGTAACAGTTTCACTTGTTATTCAGACCTTTTAGTCATGTTTTTCTGTAGCTGTCTCATTGTGCTTCAGAGATAAAACTCATGGAGCGGCTAAACCTCAGGCAAACTGCTATGAAAAAAAAAAAAAATCATTTGATAATTCAGTGAGAAAGCAGTTATATCTTTGATCTAAACTAGATGTACAGTCATTTAATATTGAATGCATTTTCTTTTTATATATTAAATATGCCTCAGCTTGCACAGCTAGGAACCTGGCTTCTCGCTAGGCAATATTTAGTAATGTTATAAATGTAAGCCCTGACGTTTCTCTTACTCATTTAGTGCTGCATAGAACTGAACAGAACAGACGTTTTTACACCTTTTTTTCCCCCACTCAGGTAAGCGGAGGATTGGAGAGGAGTCTGGGAATGTGTTGAAGAAGCTGAAATCGGACGTGTCCCTGGAGCACCCTGCATTCTACTACAGCATCCATCGCCACAGCATCCGTGGCATGAACATGCCCAAGTGAGTCCTCTCTCACCTCACTGTTCTTCACTGTGGTCTTATTACCTGCATCTAAATTGAGTTATTACAAAAGTTTCTCTAATAAAACAATTTAATCACTTCCATGTGATTACCAGTCACTTCCATGGCCACAGGCGTATAAAATCAAGCACCTAGGCACGCAGAATTCAAGCGTGGTACTGTGATGGGCTGCCACCTGTGCAATAAGTCCATTCGTGAAATTTCCTCACTACTAAATATTCCGCGGTCAACTGTTAGTGGTATTATAACAAAGTGGAAGCAATTGGGAACAACAGCAACTCAGCCACGAAGTGGTAGGCC
>CM075021.1:2184522-2220655 GCA_037576675.1 Pangasius sanitwongsei | reverse complement strand
TCATTCTGATGTTTGATGTGAACATTAACTGAAGCTCTTGACCTGCATCTGCATGACTGTATGCATTGTGCTGCTGCTACATGATTGGATAACTGCATGAATGTACAGGTGTTCCTAATAAAGTGGACGGTGAGTGTATATAACCACATCCTGTTTGTCTTTTGTTGTCTCCACTTCAGAATTGAAGCTGACCGTCTTGGTGTTACAAGCTCTCCTGTGGATCCATTCCCTCAGGCGCTTGCTAGAGTGCCTCTGTGTCAGCATTTTCTCTAATGGACTGATCAACATTGTTCAATACGCATTTGGCCTGAGTTATTACATCCTACTAGGGTTGACTGTCCTGTCTGTAAACGCCTCACTACCTACAGAAGGTGAGTTTGAGTTCCTGTGATCAATCACATTTATAAAAAAAAAACAAAAAACATTGAATAGTAAGTTTGACCATGATTTTAAAATATATAAATGAACATGGTTCAGAATCTTTATATACATACAGCTGAGGCCAAAAGTTTTCATACACTTAGGCTAAAGACATTCAAACTACATTTTTCACAACACATTTCATGTTACCAAATATTTCCTGTGTTAAGTTAGGATATCTACTTTATTTCTGTAAGAGGTAATTTCAAAATAAAAGCTAAGAAACACTTGTCTTTTAGCCACTTTGTTACAGTTTTAGAAGTATGCTTAGGATCATTGTGTTGCCAGAAATTTTAAAACTCTGTCTGATGTCTTGAGGTGTTGCTTCAGTATTTCTAGATATTCCTCTTTCCTTATGAAGCCATCTATTTTCTGAAGTACACCAACAAAACACCCCTGTAACATGATGCTGCCACTCCCATGCTTCACGACTGGGATGGTGTCCTTCAGCTTAAAAGCTTCCATACATAGCGCTGATCATTAAGGCCAAACAGTTCAGTTTTTGCTTCATCTGACCAGAGAACACTCCTCCAAAGGCTGATGATCACATGCACACTTCAGCCTTTCAGACCATGGTGATGTAGGACACTTGTAATGGTGGATGGTCATACTTTGGTACCTGATGCCTTCAACTCCATCACCAGTTCCTTTGTTGTTTGTTTTCTTGGGATTCAGTTGAACCTTTCGGATCAAAGTTTGTTCATCCCGGGGAGTTTTTGTGCCTCGTTCCTGAATGATGCCGTGTCTGTGTGCGTACCAAGATTTTTATATTTGCATACAGTTGTTTGTAGAGATGCTTGTTGCATTACAACTTCCAGACTGTCGAAAGACAGAGTCAACTTGTCTGTATGTAAACTTTTGTCCCACTGGAATTCTGATGTAGTGAATTAAAGCTGAAACAAATCTGTCTCTAATCAGTCGTTTCAAAATTACCTCTGATGTGAACAAAGTAGATGCCCTAATCGACTTTCTAAAAGAAATGTGTGGAGTTGTGAAAAACTCAGATGGAGTATCTAGCCTAGGTGTATGTAAACTTCTGGCTTTAACTGTAAGTGGTGCCCAAATGCAGACTTGTTTTCCTGCTGAGTCCAACACTGTTCAGAAATTCACCTGACATATGTTGTGTTTCTACTGTTCTCTCTCTCTCTCTCTCTCTCTCTCTCTCTCTCTCAGGGACCATCTCACAGTTCATATGGCACGCAGCAGGCGTCCTGCTGTTCCTCTGGGCATCACTGCTGCAGCACCGCTCGCTCTCACTGCTGGCTAGTCTGCGCACTAGCAGCTCAGGTAACAGCTTGTGACTCACTAATCAGATATAAGACTAATGAGGAAGCAGGAAAAGTTCAAGGGCATGAGGATGAACTTAAATATGACTGCTATTATTACACTTTCCCATAAATTTGTGTCACTGCTAGGAATGATCAGCACACATCATCGCAGACATCAAGAGGCCCCTGGATTCATAGAGCTTTAATATTTAATCTTCAGTAGACGGTTAATTACCAATATTTCCTCTTTATCAACCCACAGGTCGGGTGGAGACGCTTGCCCATAGGATACCACGTGGAGGCTGGTTCGAGCTGGTGTCCTGTCCTCACTACCTGGCCGAACTGCTGATCTACACAGCGCTGAGCGTGTGCTGTGGCTGCGCCTCTTTCACATGGTGGCTAGTGGTGCTCTGCGTTCTCTGGAACCAACTGCTAGCGGCTCACCTCTGCCATGAGTACTACAGAAGCACATTTAAAACATATCCAACTGAGCGCAAAGCCATCTTTCCATTCTTGCTCTAATGAGCTGTTGTTTTTTTAAATAAACATGTTGAAATTGTGTGATTTAAATATGCAAAAAAAAAAAAAAGAAACAGAATGGGAGATAAAGCAGAAGCCTGGACATCAGTTTGTAATAAATCTACAACCACCTAGCAACCAAAAGAAATACCATAGCACCTGCATAGCCACACCCTAGCAACCACTTGGGATTACCATAGCACCTGCCTACCAACAAGACAGCAACCATCGGGAATACCACAGCAACCACCTAGCAACAACTTGCAAGTACCTGGAATACAATACCAAGCACCTAGCAACACTCTAGCAACCACCTGGGATACCAGAACACCTGACTAGCAACATAAAAGCAACCACATAATATCCTAGCAACTACCTGGAATTACATAGCAAACTCCACCTAGCAGAACCCTAGCAACCACTTGGGGTATAATAGCAACCAACTAGCAACACCCTTTCAACAACCTGAAATACAATAGCAACCATCTAGCAGCACCCTGGCAACCAATTGGGTTAACCATAAACACCCGCCTAGCAACACGCCAGCAACACAATAGCAACCTCATCGGATCCCTGCCCGATCGCTCTGCATTTTCTTCAGGAAATGCATTTTAAAACTAATTCGAACTTGTGCTCTGATCTAAAGCAATAGTCTCCCCGGCAACATAAACAGCTTGTGAAGTGCTAGTGTAGGAATGACAAAGCCATGCTTTTGCTGTTACATATGAGTCATGTACGCTGGGTGGGGTGTTGGTATAATTTGTGTATGATACCAAATGTCATGTATTTCACGTAACAGCGCTCGCAGCTCCGTATGTCAGCGTTACATAATCCTTCTAACCCTGAACTGTAATCACACACTCCACAGCATGACACACAACCAGCACCAGCAGCAGCAGCAGCAGCAGCTCTTGACCCCTTTACACAAAACAGGGACATTGTTGTTTCTTCTTTTTTCCCTGAAACATTGCTATTTGTTTTTCCACTTGAACATTGATTATCACATTAAAGGTAGAAAAACATCTGACATGATTTATCTTGTTGTTGTTTTTTTTACATCACAAAAACCACGATTTTAACAGCAGTGTGTAGACTTTTTTACCTCCACTGTATGTTTATAGATTTTTTTTTTTTTTTTTTACACTGGACATAACACTCACAGGGCAGCTGTGAGATTTAAGTTATGTTGAAATTTCTTGTTTAGTAGTTTGTAAACTCAAACACAATCAGCTTACATTTATACAAGACTCCAATCAAACTTCAGTTCAGTTGATGCACCTGACTGCAGAGGTAACAAAAAAAAGTGGTTTTTTCCCCCTTCAAAACCACTGAACCGGCATTAATTAAAAAATTAAATCTCTTACTGTTTAAGGTAAAATCTAAAAATAATAGCTGTCAATGTAACGTTCGTGCGAATATACAAGTAAACGTATTTAAAAATGAAGCTGCCTGGTGTACATCAGGTACACCGTTATACATCACTGTGCTGTAGTGTACTGTTTTAGGATAGTGGAAGATATCCGGTGCAATCCCACAATGCATTGCAGTAGGTACTGTAACTACAATAGAACACCCATAATAACGTTTGTAAGGAATAGAAAACAGCTCCATTTTAGACCAGAGACTGTCAGAGTGTTGATCCTGATTAAAGTTTTTATTGCACAATGAAAATTAATACACATACCACAAAATGTATTAAAAAAAAGGTAAAAAGCAATGAGGGGGAAAAAAGGAAAAGTACGAATACTAGTGTTTTGCTGAACTCCTGTTGGAGTTTGAAGGTTGGTAGGTGTTACTGAACGGCGGTCTTATGCACGACGAAACGAAACTCAGCAGCCACCAACTTTGGCAGACGTTTTTGCTGTATGAAGACTGTGAAGCAGATTCTCCTTATCCTGGATCTGCTCTAATTTAGATCTCATGCATATATTAAACTGTTTAAAAGCAACAGCTTGGTCAAAAATGACAACATACGCTTTCATATGTTCCTCATATGGTCAGTTTCTTCTTCTGACCTCGTGCTTTGAGGCTAATGCTGCTAACAAATAACTCAAGTCTATCACAAACAAACTTTTTAAGCCACCAGGGTTCCAAGATGGCTGCCCCTCTGATGTTACAGCCATACAGCTTGACGGTGAAGATATATTTCATGTTTATACATTACAGTAACACACGCTTTTTAGAGTTTTCTATTATTTGCTAGGAACATGTAAAAACTAAAACAAATGTGTGGCTGATCGACTACATACCATAGATTTTATTCCTGGCATAACCGTTTCTCGAGATCTTTGCACTGCTGGAATTTCCACGGCAGCTGTAGGATTTAAACGTACATCAGTCAGATATCGCTTTAGTCTTAATTCCAGAAACAGCTTTCCCTGATTTCACACATCTTCAGATTTGTTATTTCCCACAGATTTCCAGGTTTGTGCAAAAGTCTTTGTACTATATACACAGCACAATTCAGATAAATACGAGAGAGAATATGAAATGGTAACACAAAAGTTAGAATGCCACGGGAACGTGAGAAGTTCAGGATTTGAACAGTGGATTTTCCAGACTATAATTTGCATGATTTATTTATTTGTGCTCTTTATAGCAGGCATCGCGACTCGAAATGAAGAACAGAAGTTGAAGTTGCATTTGCATCGTCGTTCTGGAATTTTCCCTGCAACAACTACGAGCGGTACAGAAGAGAACGTGGGCTGCCACTGCTGGGCCCTTGAGCAAGGCCCTTAACCCTCAACTGCTCAGTTGTATAAATGAGATCATTGTAAGTCGCTCTGGATAAGGGCGTCTGCCGAATGCCGTAAATGTAAATGGGGAAAAGTGCGCAGACTGTGCAACAACTGTTTGTTTTTCCCCTGATGTTTGTTCTTTTGATGTAAACCTCAAATGAAATTCCCTGCGGTGAAAACGTGCCTTAAACGTGCCTCAGCCGCTACCAGGCTACGTTCTACTTCTACTACTAATCAAAACACTAGCCACAAAGTTGTGACTGACAGCTGCGAATACACTGATTATGACTCCACGGAGGTGTGTTTTATTGTCTTATAGTCTGGAAAATATGCCGGTATTTTTGATGCAGGACAGTAACGGTGAGGCTGTAGATCAGACGTGTCCGATCTTATCCACAAAGAGCTGGTGCAGGTTTTCATTCCAACCAAGCGGAAGCCACACCTGAGTCTACTGAAAGCCAAGATCCACTGATTAAACAGGTGGAATCAGGTGTGGCTCCGGCTTGGCTGGAATGAACCCCTGCACCCACACCGGCCCTCCGTGGATAAGATCGGACACGTCTGATGTAGATGTTTTGAACCCCTGCGATGTGGATACTGGTTTAGTTGAATTTATGATGCTGGAATTCCACCACCGATGGGCGGAGTCGACAGAGGTGGCAGGAGAAGAGACTTAAGCTTGAGCGACATGGCCGCGATCTCTGGGTCCTGAGATTCGTACATCTTCACCAGTCTGGCAAACTTCAGCACACCTGAACAATAACCAAACCAAAGGGGATACGCTCAGCGGTCATCTTTACAAACGACTACTCTGTGCAGCTCTGACTGTAACCCTAAACTGAGATTAAATCATGACTGTACCGAAGTCCAGAAAGGTCAGGAGTTATCTTCTCGTGATCACAAGAGAACATGCTGAACATCGTGGATGAGCACGTTGTGTTTTTGCTTTACTCAGAGACCGACACAGGAAGCAATAGCTGTAGGTTTGACAGTATTAGCATGTGTCACTTGAGAAGGCTACAGTGATCCTACACGGGTGATCAGTTTCATTACCAGCCAATCTGAAGGACTGGGACGTCTCCATGGTTACGGCATGATGTTCGAGAGATAATTACTGCAAAATCCCCGTAACACCAACATATCAGTGTGTCACTGGCTACAACGGTGTAATGCTAGTGCACAGAAAAAATTAAATAACCCATGGCCTTTCTGGACTTCCGTATGCCTTCTGAGGAAATGTATTGTGTACGTTTCATTTTTTTGATGAAAGGACTAAATCTGTTGAATTCCTCCAGCATAGCATAAAGGACATTATGAGTATTTGCCATCATCTGCAGTGTTGAAGTTGGGATTTGACTTTTATTTTTAATCAAAACAGTGACAGCCACGATGTCCCGTACAGTTCTACAGAAATAGTTTGCCTTTAAGCTGCGAGTTTTATCGGTATTTCTGCAGGGTGATGGTGACTAGCTACAAATCTGGAAACCGCATTATAATGATTATTATTAAATCTAAAGTAGATTTTAAAATTAGATTATATGGTACTCTGCTATGTATCGGTATGCAAAACATTTCAAATAAAATTGGTAATTAAATCAGTAAGGGTTTGATAACAGTTTCTCACCCTCTCCTTCACTACTGAAGCCGTAGTTAAATCAGTAAGGGTTTGATAACAGTTTCTCACCCTCTCCTTCACTACTGAAGCCGTAGTTAAATCAGTAAGGGTTTGATAACAGTTTTTCACCCTCTCCTTCATTATTGAAGCCGTAGTTAAATCAGTAAGGGTTTGATAACAGTTTCTCATCCTCTCCTTCACTACTGAAGCCGTAGTTAAATCAGTAAGGGTTTGATAACAGTCTCTCACCCTCTCCTTCGTTATTGAAGCCGTAGTTAAATCAGTAAGGGTTTGATAACAGTTTCTCACCCTCTCCTTCGTTATTGAAGCCGTAGGCCTTGATCACCTCCTGCTGGATTTGTGTGGCCACAGGCAGAACCAGCTGGAGCATCTTACCCATGTCATTACAGGCACTTTCCCTCGCCTCCTCCATCCGAGAGGCATTCTCAGGCACAGAGAAGGCCTGGATCACCTCACTCAGCACCACTGCAACAGCATTAACACACACACACACATATATAGAGTTTACACAGGAATAGTGTTATAGTAATTAGGATGAGTGAGGAGGAGGAGGTAATCTTCACCTCTGGCTTGCTCTATTGTCAGTGTGGGCTGCTGGGCTGGAGCTGATGCCATTCTGGGCTACCTCTAAAATACAAAAGTAAAACCAAACACAGTGCCAACATGTCTACAGGACAAGCCAATAAAGACAAAACATGAATAATAATAACTACATGTGAATAAACAGCTAGACATACCTATAAATATACCTATACCTAATATAACTGACAATCCTGAATGAGCTCTAGCTCGTCACAGCTCTAGCGTTAGCAGTAAACAGCCGGTTTCAGTACTTACTTACAATACAAATCTGTAAATTAACAAACAAACGACTTTAAAGTTACAGCAAGCGGTTTGCTACGCGTTATTTTCTTTCCCCCACCCGTATTCCAACAACTCTCCGCCCGCGCTGAACAACTGGCGAGCTTATTGGCTAATCTCGAACGGTTTAGGTACTACGAGCCAATCACATCACAGAACGCAGGTTGCTCTTACCCAATCACAGTGCGGAAGGAGCGGTTTGGCGAAATACGGGTGAGGAAAATACAATGTTCGCTACACCGACAAAAACAAGCAACAAATACACGACAGTTCCGGGTGTTGCACTGATCGGTGCGATCATCATAAAGGTCCGTGTGCAACATATACAAATGAACTGATGTTCCCAAGTTGGCAACGTAGTTCTGGACATTGACAAAGTTAAACTGTTCTTCACAGTATATTGGAGTTGAAATTAAATATAATGAATTTCAAAGTGCAGACTTACAGATTACAGGTGTAGGAATTAGAGCACTTTTTTTTAATATACGGTTCACCTGATTTCTGTGTAAATTCCCTCAGATTAACGCTGAAAGGCTGCAATTTGAGCTCTTATTCTTTATTTACTTTCAACTCCTTTACATAACTTTATCTATGTCCAAATATTTATGGTCCTGGTTGTATATATAACCTATGTTAGGTGGACTTCACATTACAAATTGTCTTCTTGTAGCAACAAGATGCAGCTTTACTTACGTTTAAGCCAGAGTGTAGTTGCTTCAGCACAAAAAAGAGCCAAAAGAGCCTCTTCCAGCTCTGTTGTTGGGGATAAACTAAAAAGTGAGCAAGTTGTGTAGGATTTGGTGATTATTTTTTCACTAATTTTGAATTTAGTCTAGCAGTGAATTGTCAGCAGTTAAAAAAAGAAGCAAGCATTCATTTAAATGAGTTTGCACAGAAGAGGCTCATTAAATACAAACATTAACTTTTGTATTTGATAAAAAATTACATTGAAAATGCATGTAAAATGTACAATAGTGCCAAGCTGTGTTTTACTCTCTGACATTAGCTAGCTAACATAACTCACAACGCTAGCTGTACAGTGTGTGTGTGTGTGTTTTCATTTAATGTACAGTTTATTAACAATTTATTTTTGAGACAGGAGTTAATTTTTTTTATTCCCACTGGTTTTGACACAATTATTGATTTGTGAGCATATTGCATAAAATAACAGTGTGGAAAAACAAATACATTGTTTCAACAGCAGCTTTAAACTTAAGTTCCTTAGTCACATCTACACAACAATAAAACTACTTAAAACCCACTTTGTTTTCCCTCTCACGCAACTCCCGAAGCTGTAAAACTACTCAACTTGGTTTAATAAAGAAATAAGGTCATTAAGTTACAGCATGACAGTGCTTTTAATTCCTCTGTGTGTCCATTCGTTCAGAAAGTGTCCTATATGGTTTAACACAGAGCTCTCCTTCACTGCGTGTTTAAGCTGGCGTCTCCGCTGTCAGAGCAGTGTTGGGCTACCTCCTCCACTTCGATCACTTCCACCACAAGGGAACGGATTTCCTTGATGCAATCTAAAGGTCTGGCTGCTTCAGTATTGGGATCTGCAGAGTTGTTGCTAACATTCAGGCTAACGTCTGAGATAGTTTCACACTTTACTGTAACGGAGTCCTCTGGTCCAGGGATGGCTGATGTGGTTTCCGTTGTTAGGTCATCTTCCTCAATGCTGTCTCCCTCCTCCTCCTCTGTGGTCCAAGATGAATCCTCAGAAAAATCTTGTGCCATGTTACTCACTCTGACCTCATGAATTGGCGCGCCGAGGGAAGCGAGATCATCTACCACAACTTTGGTATCTCCAGTGGTGTTGCTGTTTTGCTCCTCTACAACAAGGGGCTGTACACCTAAAGAGCTTGGCACATCTGGAGCAGATTCTTCGGCTGAGCTGATCCTAATGTTGGCTGCTCTCTCTGTTTCGCTCTCTGCAGAGGCAAATTTGAGACTTGATGAAGTTTCAGTCTTTGACACTTGGTCCATGGACCCTGTGTCTCCCTCTGGTGGACTAGCCTGGACTGGTGTCTCATTGGCTTCTGTTTCCACTGGCTTTGGAATAGGTTCAGCCAATGTGTGGGCTGCTGGTTTAAGTGCAGGTTCTGTATTTGACGAGCTAGACGGGTCCACTAATGTCTCGGTGTTTATGGCAACTACATTAGGAGGCCCTGAGTATGTATTCTCCTCTAAACTCTGAGTGGCAACAAGCATCTCCTCCACAACTGCTGTGTGTACTGTAAGTGTCTCAGGTGTGGTAGATCTGTCTCGTATCTCAGTTGCAGCATTAGCAGGCACCTCTAGCACTTCATTATCCTCCACTTTGTGCTCTTCATCAGCTTTCACAGATGTAGATACCTTAATAAGCTCTGGCTGTGCATGTGCCGGAACCTCTACCTGCTGGGCCACAATTACCTCTGGCTCCACCATCTTCTCTGCCATGACTGGGTCTTCACCAGGAGGTACCTTAGTAAGCTCTGGTTGTGCATGTGCCGGAACCTCTACCTGCTGGGCCACGATTACCTGCTCCACAATCTTTTCACCCATTACTGTGTCTTCACCAGTAGGTACCTTAAGTTCTGGTTGTGCAGGTGCCTGAACCTCTTCCTGTTGAGCCATGATTACCTCCTGCTCCACCATCTTCTCAGCCACGAATGTGTCTTCACCAGTAGGTATATTAGTAAGCTCCGGTTGTAAGCTCCGGTTGCGATTAGTAAGCTCCATGATGACCTCCGGTTCCAACTTCTTCTTAGCCACGATTGGGTCTTCACCCGTGCTCTGGCTTTCCATTAGGCCACGACTCAGCAAAGGCGAGGATGGCGGAGCATTGCAGGCTTTTGTCAATGTGCTGGTGTAGTCTGGGCTGCCAGGGGGAGTGCCGTACATGCTGGAAACACTGAAGCGGTACCTGGACTCCATGAATAAGTTGTACTTCTTCATACTTGCTGCTTCCTTCACCACTGTAAATAAACGTGAACCAGTCAGTCAGAGTATGACTTAGGCAAGATGCATAAATTGAACAGAGTAACAGCCATTCTATGTAACTTACCTTTGCTAATGTCTGTTTCTAGTATCTGTTGCAGTATGTCCTCATAGACGTTCTCCACGTTGATGAAATTTACATAATCGTCAAATATGTACTGTTCGAAGTTTGGTAGTTCCTAAATAGAATTTTCAGAAAAGGAAATATTGTGCCCAGATTTGTATTGATGATTGCAAAGATGTTTTAATATAATTTAATGTTGATATATCACGAGTCTAACCACAGTGCACTATTAATCCATGTAAACACAGTATTATAATAATAATAATAATAATAATTTAAAAAAATACATCATTATAAAATGTTTTTAAGCATAACCCTCTCGTTTATAGCTGTACCTTTTTGAATGTAGGAGCTAGAAAAGCTTTGACACTGGGTAGCGTGATGCTGAGCAGAGCTTCTTGGAAAATCTTCTTTCTCTGTGTACTGCTGTCATAGTCATATTGCTGGTGGATACACAGTTGTACACAATAACTGTTCACTGATTTAAGCCACATGACACACAGCACTGAACTTGTATGCGAGAATGATCTTGTAGTTAAGGGGTTATGGTTAGGCTTGGTTGTGGGCAAAGCAGTATTTAGCTGCTGTATTCCACAAGACAGTGGAAATAAAAACACAAAGATAGTAATATGTAAGTATGTGAGAGTGTACGTGTGTGTACTCACCTTTAGCACCCTATTTTTGGCTTTTACCATGGCATCTAATAAGTTGGTGTTGTCTTGTGGAGACTTGCTCAGAAGTAGTCCATAGGTGTATGCCACGCTGTCCACCAGCTGCACCGTTCAGAACAAGTGACGTTTAAACCCACAGACATTAACATTTACTAAAAGAGCTGGAGCATAAACTGTTTCAGAAGAAATTGTAGAAATTATAAGCAAAGCTACAGGTAGTTGTGTATCGGATTGGGGCAAAAAAATGTTTTTTGTTTTTTTTTAAATCACAGAAAAATGCTTTATATACACATTTTCTGTTTTTTTGTAATTGTAGAGCTGTCATGCAAATCTTTGATGAAGACTGTTTTTAGTTCAGAGTAAGAGTGTATTGTAATTATACCTGTTGTATATCAATCTGTGTGCTGTGCTCCAGTCCTCTGCAGTTGGGGTAGTTGAACTCTTGGATATGATCCCTCAGGCCACTCACTCTCTCATAACAGCTCTGTAAGTTTGGTTTACTCATCTCCACCAAAGCCTAAGACAAGAACGTGCATTAAAGCCAATTCTATTCATTATAGACTGGTTGGAGTGATCAGGTATTGGGCGAGGTTAAGATTTCTCATCCCATCTGGTAAGTATACTCAGGGTTTCTGTTTTAGAAATGTCAAAAATACCCCCAATATAATTTTGACATATTTGAATGTTGTTGTTCTTTCGGCTGCTCCCGTTAGGGGTCACCACAACAGATCATTGGTCCACATATTTGATTTGGCAGTTTTTACACTGGATGCCCTTCCTGGATGCCCCCCCTTGAATAAAGATCATAAATAGATCTTCAATGATTTCGCATCCAAGCATTCATACTATTTAAACACCACCTCACCTGCTGCAGCTCTTCTCTGGTCATACCCTCCTGATATTTCTGGCACAGGTGCTCCATCATGCTCTCACTGACCTCCCGTGCTTCCTCAAAGCCCAGGCTGATGGGCCCCATCATCTCCTCCAGCACAGCAGGCAGGTGAGGCTCTATGTGCTGCTTGCAGTATTCAGTAGCCAGATCAGCTACGGTGGCTGTAAAAAGAGTGGGAGTAAATAAGGCTAATTTCTTGCAGGCCTTGTTAAGATATTAAGAGAGAAATATGCTGAGATTTTATTGGTGGCTTAGATCCACGTTATCATTCAGTACAGTGATGGCTGGCTGTGATATTAGATGGGAGATCTATAATCTAATATCTATCAACAGCTCAACAATGAAAATAACAGTTCAGCAACGCAGTATAACAAGGTTTCATCAATGGCATAAAAAGAATTATGTGGGGTACACACACTTGAAGGGAGATAAACAGCTACATTTGCGATGTCCTGGTGTGGACCATCATAGTGGTCATTTCTGATGACAAGCTGCAGGAGCTGCAAGTTAATCAGGCTTTGGTGGCTGCTGAAGAGGAACAGGAAGTTTTCTGCAATTATCTGTGTTGATATCCTCTTCATAAGGAAGCCTTTAACTGCTCTCATCAGTGAAATCAGAACTGCACTACACTGTCTCCTGAGCATATTGTGCTGTGCAGCCTTAATGCAAGGCTGGAGAATGACTCAGCCCACCTGAGGCTAACTCTGTTAGACAGGCCATACAGAGACCAGGCAACCTATGTTACCTAGCAGGGACACCAAATTTGCATGCAAGCACTAGCAAAACTGCCTACAGAAAGTACTGCAGGTTCTCCAGAGGTGCCTCCGCCTAAGCATATGTTTAATAAAATACACAGTGTGCAAAAGTTACAAATTTGGCACATCAACACCTTGCTAGTTCAAATGGCACAATGTTTACAGTTGTTACAGTTGTTCAATAGTCATGATATAGTGAGTATATTAAGTGTATTGTTTGGACAATGGCAAGTACAGTTCCACGTGGCATTTTATGAGTGTGGCAATAATACGTTTTGACATAATGCGCTACCCAGATAGCACATATATTTATATACATATAGTGCATAAGTAGTGTTCGTTTTTTTCATGGAGTGGTACCTCGGAGCTTGCTCTCCAGAAAGGCTCGGGAGCTCATGATCTGATCCATATTTGAGCGCATGAGTGCACTCTGCTGCTTGGTTGTCTCTCTGCACTCGTCGTTCAGAGCAGCCATGTCCTCCATCAGAGTCTCCTGCACCAGGTTATATGCTGCCTCAATTGTCTGTGGGTCAGGGAAGAGGCGATAATTCACTACAAGCATGCACTGCATCTGTGGCATGTGACACTAGCTCGAAGACACACCTGAGGGACATTTCAGTCCTAGCCATAACCTGAATGCAACACCCTAACCCTGCTTCTAAAGAATTCGCACATTTAGGTCAAGTCAAGTCAGTTTTTATTGCCATCCCATCAACTTATACAGTGGGACAATATCGTATGTCCAGGACCTTGGTGCTGAGGTTGCCAGTTTATTAGAACAACCGTGCCATTTTATCAAGTTTATCATGTGAACTTGTGAAAGTGTCTATACACTATACAATGGCAGGTTTTCCTAAGTAAAATTATGACACTAAGATAAATCAGGTCAGATCTTTTCCCACCCTTAATATACAGCTGCAAAGTAAAGTGAAAAACAATCAAAAGCTTTTTAGGGGGAAAAAAAGAAAAATAAAAAACTTACAATAACTTAGTTGCATAAGTGTGCACACCCCTAAACTAATACTTTGTTGAAGCAACTTTTGATTTTATTCCACCACTCAGTCTTTTTGGTTAAGAGTCTATCAGCGTGTCACATCTGGACTTGCCGATATTTTCTCACTCTTTCGTGCAAAAACATTCGAGATCCGTCAGATTGTAAGGGCATCTCCTGTGCACAGCCCGCTTCAGGTCACCCCATAGAGTTTTAGTTGGATTCAGGTCTGGGCTTTGGCTTGGTCATTCAGAAACACTGATCTTCTTTTGGTTAAGCTGTTCCTTTGTTGATTTGGATGTATGCTTTGGGTCATTGTCGTGCTAAAAGGTGAATTTCCTTTTCATCTTCAGTTTACTAGCAGACACCTGAAGGTTTTGCACTAAAATTGACTGGTATTTGTAGCTGTAAATTTTGGAGGGACGTCCTGCTCTTGCTGATGTCACTGTGGTGCTCCTTTTTCTCCACTTGTTGATGATGGCCTTCACAGTGTTCCATGGTACATCTAATGTTTTGAAAATTCTTTCATACCTCTGTCCTGACCGATTCCTTTCGACAGTGAGACCCTGTACAGTCTTTGTCAGCTCTTTTGCAGACCATGGTTTCACAAGTCAGATGAAACCAAGAAGATGTGAAGAAAATCCTACAGAAACAGTTGGTCTTTATTTGGGGTTAATCAGAATTATTTCATTGATGACAGCTGTATGATAATTAATTTTTGAACATGAGACTGAATGTGATTGGTTCATTGTGAACACAGCCACATCCCCAATTATAAAAGGGTGTGCAAACGTATGCAGCCAGATTATTGTAACTTTTTTATTTTTCCTATTTACTCTAAATTGTTTCTGATTGTTTCTCACTTAATTTTTACACATTGGGGGGGGAAAGGTCTGACATGATTTATCTTGGTTTCATTTTTTTCATCACAAAAACCTGCCATTTTAACAGGGGTGTGTAAACTTTTTATATCCACCGTAGCTATACAACTGCTGACTGCACCAGTGCCACACTACAGGGTGTCCCAAAAGTCTCCATACATAGGGGAAATGAACACTTTTTAGCAAAATGTCTTCCAAATTTTTTCACTTAGTATTATAATATATATATATATATATATATATATATATATATATATATATATATATTTTTCAGATAGCCTTTAAGAACGCCTTTGACAAAAGAAGAACGTATTGAAATCGGTCTCATGGCCGGATCGGGACGCTGTCGCAAGGCTGCGATGGACTTTAACAGGAAACATGGCGAGCACCTCACACACGACACTGTTGCCAAACTTATTAACAAATTCAAAAAGACTTGGACGTGTTGTGGACCACCCGAGAAGTGAATATCCATGAACATCCACTGACGAAGGCACAACGAAGCTTACGCACGTGCGACCAGCCCAAAATCGACTGTTTCTAAAATGTTTTGCGTCTAACATATCAGCCACTGAAAAGTGAATGTCTTCAGGTGCATCTGAGGCAGGTTTGTTGGAACTAAACTTTGCAGGACTGGTACTAAATTCTGTAGGGTTTTAGTTGTTCAGGAGTAGAGTTGGGCATCCCTGTCATAATGATCCCTCAAGCAAAGCTGTTTTTAAGACAGCAGAGGAGGTCTGACTTGATTTAAAAATAAAAATGTTGGTACTCACAGCAAACCACATTCTCTTCCTCTCCATCTTCTTGGCCTTCAGACGAGGAAGCAAGTCTTTCTCTAGGGACGGCAACAACTCCTCTATGGTTAGATTAGCCAGCACCTAGCAGCACAGAGGAGTACGTTCAGGGATTCAGAGCGATGCAAGGCAACACATGTACACAGTGTCCAAATACTTTTTTTTTAGTCATCCAAAATTACTGGAATGAAGCTTAATCTTAAATCTTGATGTTTACCATAATACAAATTTATACAAGCGCTACATGGATATATTCACTATCTGAGAGCTCCTTGGTACATGCTGACCCTGTACCTTATCTTCTAAACAGTCAGGCTGGTCCAACAACATTTTCAGATTATTCATTATTATGGACCTAAGGGCTGATTTTTTCCTCTCGGTACAATTTGTCAGCTTTAGACATTGGCTTCTGTAAAGCAGTGAAACAGACAGCTGAAACAGTGCAGTGACACTCCCTGTTTGCATTTCTCCTCCAACATTACTTGCATTCCACAATAATAAAGCATAACGCAAAAAAGCATAATCAATATATTGTTGATTGTGATGTGTGCTCCTATAAACCGGTTTGGTGATGTACGTTTGTCGTGTACGTGTCTGGGTGTGCATGTGTAAAGAAACAGTAGGGCAAAATCAGTCATGGCATGAAAGGGTGTTTCCTAAATCGTAGTATATAAAAAATAATTTTTATAATAAAAAAAGCTAAATCTTACTGCCTTCATACATACTACACAGGCTGTTACAAACCAATGGGTGCTGTGCTACAGCGTGGAGAAATGCCTCCTACCTGCACATCGTTGCCTATCAGCATATCCCATGGTTCATAGTAGCCCTTGTCCTGCCTGAAGAGCTGGACGGCTTTGGTGAAGGCCTGTACTTCATATGTCTTCTTTTTTAAGAAGTCTGGAAGGAGGATAGACGAATGAGAAAAAGAACAATTTGAGCACGTTTAAGCAACACTGCTCATTACTTGGTTCATGTTAGCGCCAGTAAGTGAAGCTCTTAAAGATTATTATTACATCGATATCTTTCTCAAATGAAACCAAATTGCATAATAGTTGATTACAAAACAGGTTTCTTCAAAAAAGAAAAAAAAGGACATTGCTAAAGGACATTTCATCAGACAGAAATACATTAGAAAGTAATCTTTCTAATGTTCTAATGTAAGACACGTCGTGATGTGGATCTGCCTGTCCAGCAGGTATAATATGGGCTGTAAATAGGATCCAGTGGTGTTACCTTGATTCTGGTGGCGAATGCAGTCAGATAACACAGAGATAAACTTGGCTTGTTTGGCCTCCTGGAGGAAGCAGAAGCAATGGTCTCTCTGGTATGGCAGACGGAGGTACACTGGAAACTGGCCTGGCATACCCACCACTGGAGGAGCAAAGTCCTCTTTCACATCTTCAACACAAAACACACTACTCACACCAGAATCAAATCAGTCTGGCTTTAAAATACAGAATAGACTACAATTCTCTTACTGCGTGCCAAACGTCACCAAATATACAGTGTTTATAGTGAACTTCAGTGAACAGCAGGAACTTGTGAAAATGTATCTAGCATTTGTGCCAATTCTAAGAAAGCCAAATCTAGGGCCATATACTCATGAAAACAGTGAATTCTCCCTAACTGAAACTACACTTTACAGTTAAGTGACATGCTTTACTATCTTATATACAGTACATGCTCTAAGTATATCTCACAAATACATGTTTCTCGCCAAATACCAGGTTTAATGTTTTTATTAGTTTCTAAATTTTGAAGGCTCTCAACCCAGACCTGATTTAGAATCCCATACCACCTGAAGTCATTATAATGGCAAATCTGAATCTCTCAATCTGAAGCACTTATTAAATAGACACACATAGAACAGGAACGCTAATTACATACGTAACTATGGTTCTATGAACCCTGGATAACTACCAGAAGAGAGAAGAATCACCTGTATAGCTTCTTGTGCGCATGCACACACATGCCTAGCCCTTTCACAATGTACCAAAGTGATGTATGAGGTAGTATTTGCTATAAATGCTGCTGTCATACGGCCATTTTTCCTGGAACCTTCTCGCCTAGTTCCCGATGCTGTGGTGGTTCGACGTGTCTTGACTTTAGTTATAATTGGTTCTGGGTCTGGATTAACAACGAAATTGTTGAAAGGGCTCGGCATGTGTATGAAGGTATCCAGGTAAGAAGGTATCCAGGTGATCCATGACGCCCCCTGGTGGTTAAAGAGGGTCAAACTGAACCCATATTCAACTTTGCACGTTTTAGGCGCACCTTGTCCCAGTAGCTGAGACTCGGTCAAGTAACAAAGTATAGAGAATGAAATACAGCCCTGGTCTTACTTACTGTCAGTGTCAGGGAAGCACCTGTCTACCACTTCCATGTATTTCTCTTCTGTGGTCAAAATAGTGCCTCCTGTAGTTGGCAGCTTATCCAGTGGCAGTATGCCTTTCATAAAAGTCTGCAGAAGAGAGAGATTAGCGTATTATTGCTATCTATAGTCTCCAGGACATTATCGTTCCCTCATTTTTCAAACGCTTGCCTCATAACTCTCGTGGCACTCCAGGGAGTAATTGGCACGAACCACCAAAAACCTCTCCTTCCATTTCTTGTTATCATAAAAGTAGAGCACAGACTCCTGGTAGAGCACCTCTGCTTGCTGTGGGGGATCCTGGGTAAGTAAACAAACACTCAGAGGATTGAATATTTGGTAAGACTTCAGTCATTCTTGGTTCGTCATTTAAGACGAGTCAAGTCTCCATGATGTATGATCCAATGCTCCTTTACATCCAAGCAGTGCTTACCCGCTGTTTAAGGAGTTGAGTATGCTCTTGTTTGCGTTGCACCAGCTCATCATGAACATGGGAGAGAAAGGCCAGAGAGTACTGCTTCTTGTAGAATGATGCGAAGTTCCTCAGTTCTGTCTGCGTCCACCCTGAAATAGACACAAAACACACTACTGAACAGCTACTTAGAGCTGATGTACACTACAGCGACCGCATATCTGAGAGCACGTCAAGACAGCATGCGCAATCGATCGAATAGTTATCCATCTTCATACACTAGGGGCCAGTGTCACATGAAACAGACGGAATTTAGTGATAAGAGAAAGATAATAAAATAAAAAGAGCCGTCTTTGAGATTTCCATGGTTCACTGTAGCAATAATAATAAAGAGAAATAACTTTGTTTTGAAAAGAGCTTGGGGGGAAAAAAGAAACCTTATGTGATCAGTAATAAACCGTGTGCTAAACCATTTACTCCAAGTATGTTAGAAGGAGAAAAAAAAAAGAAAGTAACGTGCACTTTATATTCACAAATAACAATATCATGATTGTAGTTTTTTTGTAAATAAATCTATTATACAGTAATATCAGCGTTTGTGATGCAAACATGAAACACAGGGGAAAAAAAACTGATATGCTGACTTGTTGAGGAGGAGATGTTTCATTAAAGACACCAGTCTAAGAAGCTATTAGCGTGAGTAGACTTTTAGAAATTGTTTTTATCCTGTCTCTGTGGCGAGTTGTTATGGTAAGATCTTTAATGGACTATATTTACTTGTAAGAAACACAAGCACGTCTCCAGTCTATAGAAGACGCAAGCACTGGATGGGATAAGGGACATTTTTATTGTTTGCACTTTAATGTTTAAAAGTTTTTTTTACTTACACTTGAGATGTATTTGGAACAACACAACAATGAATAAAATAGATGAAATCCTCAGAAAGTCTCATCGCAACGTTTCCGCACATGCAACCGAGCACATCTCCCTGCTATCTAATCGGTGTTCCCCTGAAGACAGGATGATGCACAGCACCGCAGACACATAATGCATACATAACGCCATTGCGTCTTGCTCACCACGCTTACCCATAAACCCTTTCTCTGCAGGTAAACGCGCTTCAACACAGAAGTACAGATCAGCACTTGCTCACACATTTTCACACCAAAAGCTCAGTCCAGTGCTCAGGCAGCGGTGATATATATATATATAGAGAAGCAATAAAGTGTTAGAATGAATGAAAGAATATAAGCCTATTGTTCTTGTTAAATGTGTAATATGTAATTCTGACTGGCACTGATATGGTTTGAGATGTCAGTCATGTTCATTACTCTTTCGGTGATGATTGGTTGCGAGGTTCCGCCCCTTTGACAGGTCTACCAATCCTCATAAAGACAAGCTGTGCGTCCAGATACTGGACAAACAAAGGATGCACTAATAAACCAATAGGATGCACTAATAAACCAATCCAATAAACATCAAGATGATTTTTTTTTCTGTGCAAAACCCACAGGCCCACACTCCCATTCACCCCCAGAGAAGCCGTGCGTCCAAGCGTGGCTCAAAATCGTGTGTTAAAAGCCTGCTGTCCAGTGAGTGTTAATCTTCCCTCCTGTTGAAACACCATGCACACAAATCTGCATTAAACAGCCAGAGATGCACAGGCTTCACCGAGTGTCTGATAGCGCTGTACTGGGGGGCTTCAAACACTTCAGTGCTGCATTTTAATGAAAGTTTAGGGGAAGCTGGGCTTCCTGTGTAGTCCTGAAGCGACTTACATTAATCTCATTTATACATCTGAGCAGCTCAGGGTTAAGGGGCCCAGCAGTGGCAGCTTGGCAGTGCTGGGATTTGAACTCACGACCTTCTGATCAGTAGTCCAATGTTTTAACTAATGAGCTACTGATACAGGTAATACACCATAATCTTTTCCCCAACAAGCATCACACACTTTTCAGACTGACCTGTTTCGCTGCACTTAGTCATATTCTTTACAGCAGTAATATGGCACTGTGCATAACCTAAATCAGAACAAAATGGACTCCAAGCATCTTCACAGTCTCCACCCCGTGAGTGTCTACACTGAATATAGATTTTCAGTATGGATTAGCTCCTTCCTGCTCCACCTCATCCCAGTTCATTCATTAGGACTGACTATAATTGCATAATACTAATAATAACCCTACACTACTCCACCCTACCACGCTGCACTACTCCACCCTACATTACTCCACCCTACGACGCTGCACACTCCACCCTACACTACTCCACCCTACGACGCTGCACTACTCCACCCTACACTACTCCACCCTACACTACTCCACCCTACGACGCTGCACTACTCCACCCTACACTACTCCACCCTACGACGCTGCACACTCCACCCTACACTACTCCACCCTACGACGCTGCACCACTCCACCCTACACTACTCCACCCTACGACGCTGCACTACTCCACCCTACACTACTCCACCCTACCACGCTGCACTACTCCACCCTTCACTACTCCACCCTACCACGCTGCACTACTACACCCTACTGTGCTTGAGTGCAGACTGTCATTAAGGCAATAAGGCGACATATAAATAATAAAAATTTATGAAATTCATGTAAATATTTCTAAGATTCTACTTTTCACAAGTTCTTGCTGATAATATCATTTATAATTTAAACCTTTGTGTTAAATTGATGAATGCCAAACAGAAGCATTTTCACTACTAGACCAGACTAGACTTTTGGACCCCACAGTATGTATTAAGTAAATAGTAAATTAGACACTAATGCTAAGAGAGTTGGATTATAGTCCATTACTGTCGTTTAGTTGTAATATTTATCGTATACTAAACACTTCTAGCTGGCACCTAGTCAAACTATGGCACTCATGAAGGGGCCAATAAAAGCCAAATTATACTCCAGTAAAGTTCTGACATGTCACTGTAACAGTCCTACCCAAAAAGTGCATATCAATTTACAATTAACTGTCCATAATCACTGTGAAAAATATCTTAGGTATAGTCAAATGTATCTAGTATTTCCTATTATAAGATTATGAAACATATTTCTCGACATTTTTTACTAGGCCTAATTCCAAGCTTGAAACAGTCTTGTTCTACTGGCAGATACTTTTTCTATTTATAAGCAGAATGATCAGCCAATAGTATAAGAAAATGTAACACTTGAAATTTGTGTAAAAAAAAAAAAAAAAAAATCAAATCTAGAAATTAGGTTAATAATCATAAATTTGGTTTATGGGAATCTTATAATAGGAAATACATTTAACTATATTCAAGATATTTTTATTTGCTAAGATATTAATTTTATTTTTATATTAAATATTTTTATTTATTTTAATTTTATAATTAATGTATTTTATTTTAATACATTAATAATGTTATTATCCATGATTCACTCGCAAGACTCTTACAGTGAGAAGTCCGAACCAAATCAAGATACATCACATGCAGAATAGATTATTTTTTCTTTATAAATAACCAGTGAATGCAGATTTGTGTGTTTGTTTATACTGGAGTGTAGACGTGTGTGTGTGTGTGTGTGTGTGTATGTGTTTCGTTGGTTTGACATGTCTGGAATTCTTGAACTATGAAACATCCTCAGATGGCAAGGATGCATTAGGCATTCACGCCTGACCTGCAGGGCCAGTTCTGTAATCACATACCTTATACGCATGTTTCACCTATGTTACAGAACCTCCAAACACACACACACACACACACACACACACACACACACAGAATTGCTTTAATATGTCAAATAGCGATGGATAAAAAGTGGTCCACTTTCACTCTCTCTCTCTCGCTCTCTCTCTCTACAGAGGTGTAGTCTGTGGAATGATAAAGCAATAACAGGTGATTTTTATGTGTGTGTGTGTGTGTGTGTGTGTGTGTGTGTGTGTAATTTACTGCACTAAATTCACTATTTAAACTATAGGTCATGTCGTCCTGAGTCCACTTTTCGTCAAATCACCCCGAAGTTATTCTGATCATCTTTCTCCTACGATGAAACACTTCTCTCCTCATGGAAGTGCTCTCTCTCTCTCTCTCTCTCTTCCCGGATCTGCAGGCTTACAGAACGAGTACGTTAACGGAGATTTCCAGAGATTTCGGACCAGCATCTTAGTGCTCTCCATCACCATCATCAGAACACCAACTGAGGGAATATCATTTGGAGGAATGCTGTTCCTTCTTGCTGTATATTTCCAGAGAATTGGAGAATCTGTGCTCACAGTGCCTCAACACCTTATTAAGACACTTGATGCTGGCTGTATGGTCTGTACTAACACACCTGGATGTAGTTTATTGCCATTTAAATAAGATGAGGTGAAGACTTGATATGGTATGATATGATATCTAGACTTTTATTAATCTGTGGAACACTTTATTAGAGCCATAACTTAGTGTTTTCTCAGTGTGTTGGTACGAAAATATACCTTTCTGCCAACATAGTTACACTTGAAGCCACTCATGTAGAAGACAGTGTTCCTGTGTGAGCTAATGGAGCTGCTAATGGAAAAGACCTGAGCTGCCTAGACTTACACTTTACCTTCATAAAAGCTAAAGACTAGACTTACCTTTAATGAAGTTGAATTTATTTTCATCCAGAAGACTGGAGGATAATCCCATAATGGCGTAGTTGTTAGTTTTTAAGCTACCCTGCCCTCAGCTTGTGTCAGGTGAAGCTGTGCTTCTTCTCTCAGTCAAGCTTCAAACTCTAACTTGACGCATCTCTGCTTTCCACACCGCCTCCTGCCTTAATACACCGTGGCTCTGTCCCAAATGGCGCACTTGCTGAGCAGGTGAGCTTGTAGGCAGTCTGGCAGGTAATCCCATGTCACAGTGTAGGCTACAGGGTGTTCACTAGCGCCCTCTGTGATCCAAAACACCGCAGCAGCCTGGAGCTCGGGGCGGGGCTACACCTGGTAGGCGGAGCATCACGTGCTACCTCACCTTCAGTGTGTGAATTACTAGGAGTTTATACACCATACACTCAGGTGACGAGTCGATTCGATTCGATTCACGATTCGAATCGATTCGAATATTTTGAATATTTGGAACCAAATTTGAAAAGACTCCTTTTCTTTTATTTCCGAATCATAAACAATGGAAAACAATGAGTGCTTTTTGTCTGTACGAGACTGAATAAATCAAAAATGGCCACAAAAAGAAGTTTAATACTGTAAACAAAATGTACTACAGGTTCCCCATATATCTTATAAATAAATAAATGCATGTTTGCATGCATTTATATATATGTATATATATATATATATAGTGTGTGTGTGTGTGTGTGTGTGTGTGTGTGTATAAAATTCTTTCTTTTTCCCCTCTCATATTGTTCTCACAGTGCCACTTGTATAAGACTAGGAAACCATACTTAAAAAAAAAAAAAAAAGTGTCACAGGTTTTGATTTGATGGAATCTGGGAATCTGGTTTGGTCACATTTCTCCCAGAAGGAATTTGGTTTTATCGCAGTACTAAAACAAACAGTTCTTGGCACTTTAGTTTGTGTGTATATGAGATACGTTCTCTTCGGCATCCTGTCAAGGGCTTGGGTAAAAGTTCTCACCAAAGCCTGTCATCAAGAGTATCTGGGTCACATGACTTGGTTCAAGTCAATGTGGGTTTAAACAGCCTGACGAGAAACGATCATGGCTGCCCAAAGTGCACGAGATGCCGAGCATGTGGTAAATAATTACAAATTAATATATTTTGTATTTCAGTCAAACAATAATATCAGTTATGTACTAGTCTTTATATGCTGATGAAGAAAAATAGTTCATAATGTTGTGAATAAGTGTACTTATCCCCTAAAATACATGGCCAGATTAGGAGAAGAAAAAAAAGTTAATTCACATTACAGAGTTTAAAAATCACTAAATCTGCACAAACGCACTCAGCTCCAATAAAAATAATAATCCACTAAATAAAATACAGACAGAGTAATAGAGTTTATACATTCTTGGCTTTTAGAAGCCCGAGTAATTTGAAGGTGTTGTAATTGAATCAGGCCCTGCGATGGACTGGGGTCCCAGCCAGGGTGTATTCATGCGAGTCCTCAGTGTTACATTTGAACAACTTTAATTCATCATTTCATAAAATTGCTGTTCATTTTGGCTGACCAAACAATGAGCTGGACAGGGCTCCTGACAGGGCAAATGTTAATATTTTAAAAAATGAGGGGAAAAAGTCATGATGTCCGGATACTTTCTGAATTTGCTGTATATGTGTGTTTTAGAATTACGGCGCAAGTGGAAAGTTAAGGGTGTGTGTTAGGGTGTATTCCAGCCTCACGCCCAGTGTTCCTGCGATAAGCCCCGGCTCCACCACGACCCTGACTACGATAAATCTCTCAAAGATGAGAATCATCAACCCTGGCCTTTGCAAAAACACCTAGCATGACTTTTTATACGTGGACACAGAGTGAATACACAGCAGGAGAGACAGTACAGAGATGCTGAGGTTTAGAACTGAGCACTATTCCACCATCATCAGAAACAAAGCAGACAAAAGGCAAGAACCAAATTCTTTTCATAATTTGTTTGATTTAATATTGCACCACAGAAATAATAGGCATCTTGTATAAAACAGCAGTTAAGACAATCCACAGACACCAAAAGACAAAGCACATAAATTTAGTGTAAACTGACAATATATATATATATATATATATATATAAATAAAAAAAAAGAATAGAATTTGATAACAGAAAATGTTACTGAAATATTTTAAATAAAAATTTCACACATACAAAAATTTTCCATTTAGAAAAGCAAAACATAAAACATAAAACAGTACATAATTGTAAGCTGCCGGGCAGCTGGTCATGAGACACAGATAAAAAGCATTACAACATTTTTTTTTTTTTTTTTTTTTACAATTCAATAAATAAATTCAAGACCTTAGCTAGTGTCAGATATTCTCACAATTACACACCTTGGAAAGTGTCTCAAATGCCTGAGTGTTTTAGTGTGTGTGAGCTTCAGTGACGGGTGAATTCGAAGTTCAGTTAAGTTCTCTGTGAGCAGACTGAAGTGTGCGACTAAACTACGCTGTACTCTACCATGCAATGAATTCAAGAAATAACACCGTTGCTATAGCTGCAATGAACTGGACCTCAAAACCAAACTACATGTTTAATACTTCATGCAAAAACTGTGTTTTAACAGGCTCCTGTGATCTGGCTACATGTGTGCCGTCCGGGCACAAGTGCCTTCGAGTTTGTCATTACACAAGTGTATGTCACGTATAGCAAACACTCTAGATTAAAGGACAGACTAAATCTGCACTATATATTGATAATTGAGTATGCTCAATAATTCGAAACCAGTGACTTCAGGAAAGCTGCAAGTTACGCAAGTCCAAGTCGTATTTCGGAATAAGAGTGGAACAAATAAATAATGTTAGTAGTGTTGGCTCTGCTTAAAAGAGAATCTGAGTAAATGCAACATTAATGGTGGTACATATTACTGTACTCATATTACTCTACCGTGAGGTTGAGTAGCTGTAGTAGTGTTGCTCATCGGGCCGGAAGCCGTAGGCTGTAGCAGGCCGCATGGGTCCCCCTGGCCCCTGACCATATCTCTCCGAGACAGCACTGAAGGAACAACAGGAGACAGACAGCTGAGTCAGCCAGTGGCACCATCTACTACAGTTCTCACTAATGAGTAAGTATGCGAGTTACTAATATTAGCCTAGATTAAAAATGCTGCATTGTGCTTATGCCAAAACAAACAGGCTTGATATTTGGAAAGCAGCATGCCTGTTTATCTTGATCTGTGAAACGCCACACCAAGGTGCTTCACCACTAGATGGCACTGCAGGTATGCTAAAAAAGGACATAAAGGCACCCAGGTCTAATCCATACTTCTTACAGAGCCAGGCAACAAGTCTGTGGCAAACAGGGGAATGCC
The DNA here is from genome assembly GCA_037576675.1 of Pangasius sanitwongsei. NCBI lineage: Eukaryota > Metazoa > Chordata > Actinopteri > Siluriformes > Pangasiidae > Pangasius > Pangasius sanitwongsei. The sequence goes on along the minus strand of CM075021.1, from coordinate 2,194,470 downwards.
AACGAAACTTCCCAATAGAAAACCGGGAGAATAAATCAGACTGCAAAAACCTCTATGGTACCCCAGACACTCTGGCCTGTTCTTGGGCCTGACGATGAAACACTGCTTGGTTACATTACAGCCAGATTGCAGTATTATCCGTACAGCCTAATAATGCTGGGAACTGTGACCTCTTGTTTTATTCCATAAGCAAACGGTTACTAAGAAATCACTTTCAAACCCAGATAAATGCCTGATGGTGTACCAAGCAACTGACCAATAAAACGGGAGCGTCTTGAGCACAGAAAGATCTGTGAGGTGCCTTCGAGTGAACGCCACCTTCACCTCTGCGTCCTCTCGTTCCACCCCCCCTTTCCTCCTGTCCCAGCCTGAGCACTAGCTCGCCTCACTGTCCTCTTAAAATATGACCTGTTTGGTTTGCCCCTACCAGCTCCCATAATGCGGTGTTGTTTTTAGCACAAATCACTTCCATGAGAGCATGCGTCAGACGATTTTCTTTTAGTGACCACCTCCCAGTTTTCGCTCGGCTAAAAACATTGCCTTTTTTCAGGGAGAATCATGGCTATCTGGGGAAGAGTTTGATTAAATAGCAGAACAGGGTACGGCACAGAGGCAGGGTTGTGAGAATCCCAGTGCTCAGAGCTTAATGGGAGTTCTAATGAGAGATGTTCATGTAGCTAAATAAACTTTACTTCAGTGATGACCTTGGAATCAGCCACTTTCTTACTTCAGGCTCGTTTCCAGCCGTCTCGGGTTTCACAAGGATGTCTGGACATCGTACATTTTCACTATGGAACGGTGTGATTTATTGTGTTCGACTACTGTAAAACTCACCTTGGCATATGCGTGTAGTAAACTACTTGGCGAGAAGATTTACTATTACTTTAGATCCTATGTTGGACTCAAGGTAAATGCATCACCTTCTAGGGAATAGTGCAGATGATTCCGGATTAATAGTTTCAGTAGATCCTTGTAATGCTGTTGGAAAATCACTGTTATACCAATATACATTATACCCATATTTTCCATATTTTATACCCATATAATATTGTTATACCAATATTTTACCCAATATTAGCTAAATCATGTAACGTCTTATTCTGAGATTGATTCTATACGCAATGTTTGTATGGGGGTTGTGGGAGGCAGGTATTTCATCTGCTAAAACAGTCAAGGGCTTAAGGATAAGTCAAGTAAGGAGACTCAACCAAAAGACATTACTCTAGATAGAAATGATGAAACGAACTGCTAAAGGTAGACCCACGAGTATCACGGATCAATCATCAGGTATCTTACATAATTCCAAACAAAGCGGAAAAATGTGTCTTAAGTGAGATGACTTGTGCAAACTATGCCTTTGGGAAGATTCTCTACACGTCCAGCATTATCCATTTCATCACTCAGCTCCTTCCCCACGGGCAGACAGCAGGAGTGGAATCCGGAGTGGGATGCAGGCAGACAAAAGGCTCCAGTGTTTCCAGTCAGGACCAAGAAGTGCGAGGCTGTTAAACACGCACATGGAGACCTCTTAACACGAGCCTTTCCCTGCTCCTATCTGCCTCAGCGCTTTGATCTTTAGCCTGTCACTACTCACACTGTCCTGATTTTACTGTTCCTCCAAATCAGTGCACGATCCTCATCTCTGCTCACTTTTTAAAAATTGCTCTTGATTGGGTGACTGTAAAGTCTCTCTCCCATGCTGTGCAGGTCTGGCCTTTTTGTTTATAGCCCTCACAAGAATTCAAAGGAAGCCTGCTGGAATTCACATATTGACTAGATGACATGAAAGCCAGTTCTGAGCTTGCTGTTCTTTTACTTCTTTGCGAACATTATGTGTGTAATCTACAACTGCTTACACATTTCTTTAACCTCTGAATTACCCGCTAGGGTCTATTTCAAGTAGCAAGTGAAGAACCGCACTGCACTACTTCTACGAATAATAGCGAGCGCATTAAAGCCATTCCCAGTCCGTCTGGCTGTGTGCTCCCTGCAGGCTGGGTTCCATTATTGTGTTAACCTAGATCTCTCGGACCACTCTGACCAAATGAAAACCAAACTCTCTGGCTGCTTAATTCCCTGTGCTCTCTCGGTGGGTCTTACAGCTATCGCTTACAAAGAGTGGTGAAAAAACACCCTTCTTCCTCTGTACTCACTTGCTTCTTCGATTTTAACAGTCCCTCTCCTCCTTTTTAAATCCAAGCCCCCATCTGGGTTTGTGTGTGTGTGTCTCTCTCTCTCTCTCTCACATGTAATGCTTGTCTTTAAACTCCTCCTGATTCAGTTAAGAGCTTGTTCTGTACACCATAGCCAACAACAACAGATAAATAGCGAGTACCTCAACACGTCTCAGGAGCGTCAGCTAACAAAAATAATCACCTTCTTCACTGAATTTATCCCTTACGTCTGTTGGATTGCGGTTTCTTGGGAAACAAAAGATCTTATCAGAGTGCCATCACACGCCATCCATAAATCAAATCATCGGTTTGTGCTTTGCAAAGCTGTCATGACAGCAGGAAACGGAGCATGGGGGCTGATCTGTAGAGTGTTGGAAGGGCGAATTGTATGTTTTTTCCCTGCACACTACGGTTATTGCTGTTGGAGGGAGTGGTGGTGCAAGCAGGGAAGCGAGGGGGTGTGGGGGCGATGAACTGACACAGAGCGTTTGAGATGTGCTCTGCTAAAAACAACAGAACACACTAGCACTGATATGTGCTTGCTCCAGGTCTTATACGTAAGTAAAGAAAATGTTTATGTCCCTGAAGGAGCTTAAGTCGATCTAGAACACAAGGCTGGGTGTCTGTCATTTAGAAGTTGTGTACGTACCTGCCAGGGAAACCCTGTGCTGCGACATAGTCTCCATTTTGAAAGTCTGTAAAGAAGTCTGGACTGATGGCAGCATCTGCTGGGATTAATCCATCTACAGGGAAATACATTAGGCAGACGTTTAGTAATACTGTGCTCAAACATCATTATGGAAATAGAAATGAATCAGATAACTCAAAGGGACATTCCTACGTTGCATATAATTGTCATACAGCGATTCCGTTAGAAGTATTAATGGATTTGGATTTGAATGGAACGGATTTGGACGGCTTTGCGACCTGCACTGTAGAAGAGGTCGGGCCGCTCCAGAATGTCCGCTCCCTGTAAAAAGGGCTCTCCTTCGTCGCCGTACAAGAAGGGCTCCACTTCATCCATCTGCCGATTCTCAACCATCTCCAGCCACTGTGAGTTGTGCCAGCGGAACTTCTCGTTTTGGATCTTCCTCCCCCATTCTTCATCATACTCCTGTGCAGAGAAGGCGAAAGAACCATAATTCTACAAATCCTGGGATGTCGATAATGACAAATGAAAGTAATGAGTGCTACTGGGGACCAGCCAGCACAGACCTATGAATGCTACTTTTAGCATCCGCATCTGCATTAGCATGCATAGGGCCAAGCAGTTAACAGGGCAAATGTTTGTGTAGGATCTCCAAACATGGCCGAGTTCCACTGAGCTCCATGCACCGAGACCAGCTGATTAATCATCCAAGCCCAAAGCTGAGGCTGGTGGATGTGAATGGCTACCTGAGGCTCAGAGCTTAAAAAGACCTATTTTCACAAAACAGGCCAAACTGACATTTTTTTTGTCAGGGTACAAATAAATCAAATGTGAAACAACTGTCTGACTTATGACAGGGAAGAGGTTTTATGGCTTGGATAATTTATTTTATTGCAACAGAGCTCATGACATTTCTGAAGTTCTGATAACAGTGGATATGAACCAGGGTCCTGAGTGTTTTATAACAATTTAAAAAAAAAAAAAAAAAAACATTTAAGCATATCGTGAAAGAGTAAGGAAAATGAATTATAAAGGAATATATTGCTTAAGGAGACCCAAACGAGATAGTGAAGAGAAGGAGAAGAGTTAAGACATTAGTAACAATAACAAGAAGCTTTGCAAGGAAGAACAAGAAAAATAAGGAAGAACAGAGCAGATAAGGTCTTGCAAAAACTTAAAGCCAAACTTTCAATTTGCCAACAAAAACCTACAAAAATTAGCAAGAGCAGGGGTGAGTGTGTGTGGTATTTAGCAGACCTGTGTTCTGTCCTCTATACCTATCTGAGTCTAACCAGACACCTCTAGCCTCTTTGATGTGGCTCCCAGCTTTAATAGCTCTGCCTGATCAGTTGTATAGAACACTTCCCCTGGCCTCCAAAAGAAACCTGGGATAATGGAGACCTAATTACATTAATCTGAGGCCTGGCATCGATCAGTCTGCAAGTAATGTCCACGGCAAATCCACAACCTAGCCAACACTGCCATAACTAACAACGTTAAACTAACATCATTATTCTGGGGGATCTAGAGAGGTTAGAGCTGGATAGGAAAGGAAATCAAGTAATACTAAGTAAATAAACACCTACAGCGATAATATCCAGTGTGTTGTCACACACTTTGCAGATCTCAGCGTTCTTGTCGTGCATCAGGTCGATGAGGTAAGCTGGAGCTTCTTTAGAACAGAGTTAAGGTAAAGGACATAGGAAAGAGATTAATATACGAGATGCGAGAGCTCAGACAGAGGAGTAAAGGATACGGGTCTCCTTTATAATGACGTCTCGAGTGGCCTGGTGAAACACCATCTGGTAGAAGACGTATACGATTTGACAAACAAATTCATCATCCTCTTGTTGGGCTGCAAAAAAGATAAAGGACTGAGATGAGAATTCTTGTAAAACGATGAAAGATTTTCCAAGACAAGACTATACCCTACCATTGAGTAGCTCTATAAGAGCAGGGATGATGCCCGACTTGGCTAACATGGCGGCGCAGGAGTCGTCCATGGAGACCGTGCCAATCATGATCACCACCTCCAGCACAATGTCATCTTCTGCAGAACCTGGAGGTCACAGGTAATGGCCACAAGGTTAGCGGTGGAGAAGGCTCTTGTGCGAACACTGTTTTAAACTGTGACCTTGCTGTTCACGTGACTTTGTTATCTGCATTAATATAAATGTCTTTGCATTGATGAATCACATCTTAATTTTAGTATCAATTCTTGGGCTCATCAAGCCATCTTCTGTGATGCTGTGAGATGGGTGACAGGCTCACCAGGTTTGAGGTGGTCTTTGAGGAAGGGTACTAGGTTGTATTCTTTAAGCACCAGCTCCCAGTCCAGATCAGGGATGGTGAGGTTAGCCAGTGTGCCCAAACACTCGATCACGAATTCCTCGTCCTCGTTCTGACCAATCTGAGCTGCAAAGTCTCCAACATAATCCTGCACGAAAACAACCACGCACTGTTAGAACAACAACCAATGAACTGGCTCAACTTAACTGAGAACACCCATGAGGATAGACGTGGGTTGTGTCTGTGTTAACGCTCACAATGAATAAGTTCTTGGAAGGTCCATCGTGCTGAGAGATGTTCCGGATCATCTTCATCATCAGTGGATCCTTCAGCTTGAACGCTCTCTTCATCAGCATCTTCAGTCCATTACCTAGATAAGAAGACACTAGGTGCTGTACAGGCCCCAGGACTATATATATGGATATGTATGTAAATATACACATGCCCTAACCTTCACAAATGAGCTGTGCATTTCTCTTGTTGGCTGCCAGATTGATGCAGAAGGAGATGAGCTCCGGGTCTGCCCCCTCCTCGCCGCAATCAAACAACATCTTCATCACCTGTCAATCATCAAAGTGCATACACAATCAGCACTGTGCCATAATAAGGATTAAATATGTACCTAATCCAAACAAATCATTTTTTTTTTTTTTTTTTTTTAGGAAACCTCCTGACTTTAAGCAAAGCACCCAAGACATACAATTAAGCTCTGGCAGGACAAAATTAATGCACTCTCTATTGGCTTTCTCATCTCAACCTCAAGAGCAGACGTCCAGAGAACAGCTCTAATTAGCCCAGGCCGAGACAGGCAGGAGCTTAGGATTTCCCCAAAACAGTTCCTGATTTTAGAAGTGTATCCCCCATGTCACTCCTTATTAGCTCAGATGTAAAGTACATGCCCAGGACTGAACAGGAGCCCAGGGTGTGCAACTTGAAGTGAGTTTGTGTATGTGTGACGTTAACATTAAGCAGGTCGGCAGGCAGGCCTGGCCAAGGCTAGTCAGCTCTGAGAGGAGGCCATGCTGTGCAATCACCCAGCTCTGGAGGATCACATAGCAGCAGCCCTGGAGCCGTAATCACACAGCGGCTAGACTTACTGGCACCTGCCCTGCTCGTGCTTCCTCACCACCCTAAAGCGCCTTTGTACATCCTAAAGGCTAAAACATGCATAATTTGACTACAAATCCCATGCTCCCATATCCGGACCTCTAGATCTCGCCTCATGTCTTGACTGAATAAGTTGGGCAGAGTTGAATTAAGACCCAGTTGTCTTCTCTGACCCATTCCATAACATTCTCATATACTGTCCCTTTTCTCTTTGAGTTCTCTTAAAGGCACATTCTCATGAGTGCTAAGCTCTTACCTGTGGAATACAGTCTGTGTAGGCGAACATGGACTTGAAGCGGTCATCCATGCTAATATGGTATAGTATGCGCATGGCTAAATGCTTCTGTGCTTCATCTCCTGAAACAAGCATGCACAGACACACACGCACACACACACATGCAACAAAAATATTTGTGCTGATTAATGAAAAAGCAAATCCACACTAAATAGACAACTCTTATGTTAGATTCCTTTTAATACTTTATTAGCTAAAACACATTTGTGCAACATGAATCAGGTATATTCTATTATTGTAATCATGTTAGTTCAAATGTTAGGTTAGGTTAACTTTAAATATTTATGCATAATTAGCACTTTTTCAGTTTGAAAGTGTCTTACTGACATTAAAATTAGAGTGTACTGGAACATTTCAGAACCATATACTACAACATACAACTCAGAAGAGGAATGGTAAGGTAAAATGCAAACAAAGGAAAAAGTGAAACAAAGGAATACGTGAAACAAGAAGTGTTTCTAGAAGTGTTTCTTGTACACACATGAAGCAACGTCCAAAAAAAAAAAAAAAAAAAAAAGGACAGATTTGCATATTTCTAGGGTCCTTGTGTGAGTGCGCACACACACACACACACACACACACACACACACACACACAAAGATTAAGGGTCAGATGTGAGGTCTCCAGCATAATCAGAGAAAGTGAGTGTGAGCGAGAGGCAGAAAGAGAGAGTAGAGAGGGGGAGAGAAAGGGAAAGTGAAAGAGGGGACCAGTCGGAGCCGGTCGCAGACCCTTCAGGCTAGGTTATCTCAGCCTATTGAAGCCAGATGTTCTTTCCAAGACCCAGAAAGAAAAGGACTCCTCCATTTAATTGGCAAAAAGAAGGAAGCATAAATTTTACTGCCATTAATAACTTCAAGCCATGCTGCTCTACTCTGCCAGCAACGGCGATTGGCCTGAACATGTGCTTCTCATTAGCGAAGAGACACGCACATACACATGCACGGTAGTGCTCCGCTCGGCAGGTAGGGAGAGCACAACAGTGGATCCTTTACGAGGGCTGTGGAGATCGGCCCCTATAAAAAATGTTCAAAACCCTACTGGAGCCCTGGAAAGGGAGAGGGCTGCGGGGAAAAAGCATTGTTAGAAACTAATTATGCTGTTCAGGGGCAGTTAGTGGGAGAGCAGGAGAGCTGCACTTCAATTACAAACCACCCAGTCTCCAAGAAAGTACAGAGAGGAGGCCTGCAGGCGTCAGCCTTCGTCCCTCTACTTGGCCTTTAGACGAGGATTTCAACGTGGTCAGCCTTCCCACAAATAAACAGTAAATAGCTGCAGTAAACAGACTTCAAAGCAGGGCAGATTTACGAGGTGGCATTGCAAAGAGTGGTCCTGTGAAGTTGATGGACAGGAAAAAAAAAAAAAGGAAACAAAAGTTGAGTGAAAGAGCAGCTTAAGTGAGACCTCAGACAAGCAATTCTAAAGGTGTGCTCTTCTCAATTCTAAAGGAATAAACATCACAGGATAGAGAGATAACATAGATGGTGTGACCGCTAAATAATAATGACCAGTGTCTCCATTTAATTTTCGTTTCGCTAGAAAATAGAGACCGCGGCCTACATTAACTACTTTAACACAAAGCAAAATTACCAGAAAGAAATGTTCATGTTACCATGTCCTTTTCTTTTCTGTTCTTTTTCACCAGGCAATTTTATTCCCAGCACTATGCTGTAAACAACTTAAAATTATACACGGTTTGCAATACTAGCGTAGACTTTCTGTTTCATGTGTTTATTATACACAAGATCAGCCCCTGTAAAACTGTTCACTGCAGCCCTGTTTAAACGCATGTGTTTATATTTGTGGGAACTGGGCGAAATGACTTCATTAGACAATAAATGCAAGAGCGGGCAGGAATACAGAGGAGTCTCTGCAGGAGTGGGTGGGCACAAAATGTACTTAAAGCTCTGCTCTGAAGTTATAAATCGGTGGTATTTCGACCTGATGTGTTCCATCTTTGATTTGAAAAATGAGTTGAAAGGTTAGTGATCACTGACCTCGTTCCCTTTTCCTTGTCCTGAAATTCGGAGTCAATTGCACGCTTCTAAAAGGTGCTGCATTGATAAACACTGCAGGGTACAAAATATGCTTGGTAAAGTGGATTACTGTTACCTCCTCCTCACGGCTAAGAGATAACACACAGACAGCGGTGATGAGAGGAGGCTGAGCCGTGCTTTTTATCTTATCGCCAGGGTTGTGACCTTCGGTGTGGGCTGCTGGGATTTGTGGACTCCTCACTCTATCAGGCCAACTCAGGATAGATAAGAGATGAGATGAGTTCATCTCAGTTAATTATATTCGTCAGCCCGAGTGCCAGATGTAAGTTTGGGACAACACGCATACATTCCTCGACTTTCATATTCACATACACACACACACACACACACACACATATTCTTTTCTGAAATTTAAACACAAGGGCCTTGGCTGGATGAATAGACCTTTAGCTACAGGAAGTTCTTCTGAGTGTGAGCGATCGCGTGTGCTTACGGATCTCCACAGGTAGCTAACACTGGACATCCCCCGTCCTGGAAGAACAACATTTACTTTAGGAGCGAGTGTGTTATTTTAACAAGTATGTTATATTAATTATGTGGGACACATGACACCCCCAGGACCCTTAAAAAGACACATCAGTGGTGCCAAAGGCAACCACGCCTGGGTATATGGATCAGGCACCAATCACACGCGATATTTCTCCTCAGGAAGTGGTTAGATTAAGAGCCGGACACAGACAGAGTCTGTTCAGTCAGCCGGAGGACTGAGGTGTTTGATGTATGCTAATGCTGTACATTTTTTTTTTTTTGCGAGCTATTTTGCTAGCTATTACAATATTCAATGCTCTACTAAAATTGTGGAGGGGTTAGCAGGGTTGAAAAAACAATAAGAGGTCATAAGAGATTTACAATGTCTTGTACTGTAGTACTTGCAGCTGTTTCTGAAGCAGTCCTTTAAGAGCCCCTTCCCTGACCTGACTCATAAAAACTCTACAGTACTAGAAGGACTAATCAACCACAGTGTGGTGGAAAAACAGCTACACGCCATTTAAAGGTTTCGTAACCATTCACCTTTGGGATTGGGACACACATAGAAGCACTAATTACACGTCTCCTTCATGTACATGTTATTCTGTTGTCCTGCCTTAGCTGTAGATTTGTACTGAAAAAAATTATAATATAATATAATATAATATAAAAAAATAATAAAAGAATCCTATATTTTGTATACTTTAGCATACCGAATGTATTAGGACCTGATCTACACTTTATGGCCAAAATTATGTGGATAGCTGACCATCACACCCATATGTGGCTCTTCCCCAAACTGTTGTCTCAAAGCTGGAAGTGCAGAATTGTCATTTCTCTTCACTGGAACTAAGAGGCCCAAACCTGTTCCAGCATGACGATGCCCCTGTGCACAAAGCGAGCTCCATG
>CM075021.1:2153778-2165112 GCA_037576675.1 Pangasius sanitwongsei | reverse complement strand
GTGCACTTGGATGGGTTAAATGCAGAGCACAAATTCCGAGTATAGGTCACCATACTTGGCCACAAGTCACTTCACTTATAAATAGCTTAAAATTTATAAAACTAATGTTGAATTACATTTGCAGTTGAGGGCAAAAGTTTGCATATGACCAAATGAAGAAGAAAAAACATTTAGTGTGTTTGCATTGATCAAGTAAAAATATATGTATTTATGTATATTAAAAGATATCTGACTATTAAGATATTAATAGTAAAAAACGATGGAGTTATATTAGTTTGCATTCCCCTTCTTAATATAATATAAAAAAATATTCTCTAATAACTTTCATGCCTCTGGTTCAGTCTTGAGCTCGGGTTACTCCATGTGTTTGCATGGGATTTCTTCGGGTTCTCCAGTTTCCTCCGACCTTCCAAAAACATGCCAAATTGCCCCAGGTGTGGATGAGTGTGTGACTGTGGGTGTATGTGCCTTGTGATAGAGAGGCGTCACCTCAGGGGTGTATTCCCACATCACACCCAATCATAGGCATAGGCTCTGGATCTATCACAGCCCTGACCAGGCTTAATGAAGCGCTTAATGAAGATGAAGGAATGAAAGAATGAATTACTAAGAATTATCTGTTGTAACTCTGCCAGCTGCTTGGCAAATCTTTGTCCAAAATGGTGATGAAAGATTTTTAATAGTGCATTTATTTATCATATGTATATGTTGTTGGTTTATATTACTAGCCTTTAGGACACCATGGGCCTCATTTATCAATCTTTCAGTAAAGTTGTGAGTAAATGTTTGCATAAGCCAAACCAAACTAAACATTTTTGCCGGATTTACAAAGCTTCCAAAAATGCTGATTTTCTTCTTACTCGTGCATGCTAGTCACCTGTAAAGTGCAAAGTGTGTTCCTGACACAGCTCATTTGCATGTAGTGACGCCCACAAAACTCCATAAAAGGTCGAGTGCACAGACAGCTGGGAGCATGAAATGAACAATAAGAGTAAAGGCTGAAAGGGAGAAGTGGAAGTTATTTTTATGCCAATTAAAATACATAATAATATATACTATTATTAATAATAAGCGAACACTAAATCTTCTGTCAGCTGCTGCTTTTTTTTATGGGTTACGGCTTTGCGCAGACAGACCGGCCGGTCCTCCGTTTATACAGCGCTGTTTCTTTTGCCATAATTCAATTATTCATTTACTTGTCTTAATTTATGGATTTGTGTTGGCTTGCTTTATTTTTCATATTCTTTAATTAATGCCAATAATATAAAAGCCGATATTCTCAATGCTACTCTTAGTCCCTGACCTAGTGAACTAGCATGAGGATGTGTTTGTGATGGAGACTCTTAAGCACTTCTGTGGATAAGGGCGTCTGCTAAATGCTGTAAATGTAATAAAAATAAGCAGTTTAAACTCCACAGTATCTTCTAGATATAAAAGTGCAGTAATCCATGCGAATGATATGATTTGAAGTCGATCAAATCGAGGTTTACCTTACACTCAGGAGCACGAATAGGATACGAACGTTTTTCCAAATTTTCAGGATTTTCATGAATACCAAATTTCTTGTGTAAACGGTCATACGAACGATTTACGAACAAATCCAGCTAAATGATAAATGAGGATAAATGAAGTGTAATTCCACACACTGTTAAGTTGATAAGATAAGCATTGATTATTAGATTTTCCAGTTATGTAAATTGGAATGTAAGGCCAAATATGTGAAGCTCTTCATTTACATTATGTACTATGGCCAGGTCACCTGACAGATAAAGATCTGCTGGAGTTCTTGACGCGAGCAAAGGAGAGCCTAAGGCCCAATGGGGTCATCATTATGAAGGATAACATGGCACGGCAAGGCTGTAGACTGGACCCTGTTGACAGCAGCCTCATCCGCCATCTGGACATCATGAAGTGCATTATCCAGAAGGCTGGCCTCACCATCCTGGACATGCAGAAGCAGGAGGGCTTCCCTGACATCATTGTGCCCGTATGGATGATTGCCATGCAGTGAGCTGGCACTATGTCAGTATTTCAGGGAAAGCACTGTAAAGATGGCAGGTAGGGTTTTATAAATGAAAAATTCACAGTACTATAACTACACAATCCAATATCACAGTTTTCAGTAAACGGTATCTGCTTGGACTTTCAGAGCGATTGCATTATTTTGTGTGGGTTACGGAAACCGGCATATTTTTAAATGGGTCAAAGAGGATTGCTCTTAGCTGGCTATAGTTTACAGAAACACAGCCTTCTCTGATTTCTGACTGGGACGAATCGTGTAGCATATTTTCTGTATCTAGAAATAACATTTCTGTCATATTGTTACACCTGTTTGTGATTGACTGTAGAACTATACCTGCGTGTCGTCATACCCATACATTCTAACATCTGATCATCTGAAGGCAGACAATTATTTAATTCCATTTCTTTTAATTATATGCACTGTCATTTCAATTCAATTATTTAAATCACATTCAGCATAACTGATAAGATGTCCATGTCACTACAAAACAGTTAACATTCCTTTTATGAGTAAGGCGTAAAATATAGAAATAAACCAGTTACAGCCTGAGACGTCATCATTAAGTATTGAAGTCTGTCTTGGCCATTTTATTTATTTATTTTTTATTTTTTTTTGCATATCTGTTTAGGATGCAATATTTCCAAGCACTTGTCACAGTAAATAACACATCATCTATCATTTAAAACTTGCTTCATGCAAAAGAAATGTTTAAATCACAAAACAATGGCAGCCCCATACTGTATGTTCTTAAAATATTCAGAATTCTGTCACTTGAATCTGCAGAGTGTGTCAGTGGTCATGTAGGCTATTGTCATTAAATAACAGCTCATGCTGAAATATTTGTCCATTATAAAAATGGAAAAACTAAAACAAGCTTGTTCTTTGCTTAAAATTGTTCGGTTTAATTTGTTGTTGATTTATATATGTTAGTTTAGTTGTCTAATTAAAATTTTGTTTGAATTGAAATAGTATGTTTCCACAGAAGCCCTGAGACACAAGGTGTGATTTTTTTTTTTTTTTTTTTTTCAATTGCTATGTTATTTTAATTTTGTATCTCAGTTATTTTGACTTATTAAATAACTTACCAAGTCAAAATAATGACTTACTAAGTCAAAACCAGATACCAAGTCAAAATAACAATAAGGACTTAGTAAATCAAAATAATGACAGCAAATGAAAAAAAATAAATAAATCACACCTTGTGGTCCAGGGCTTCCGTATGTCTGAGATATAGATGGGTGTAAATAATAATTATTAATTTATAATTATAATTTGTATCATTTTGGCATTAGAAATATTTACTACTACTACTACTACTACTACTTGTTGTTGTTGTTGTTATTATTATTATTATTATTATTATTATTATTATTATTATTATTATTATTATAAGAATGTCTGTCTTTGAAGAGAATAAAGAACAAATAAAATAATGCAACAAGTAAATTATTTGTGCAAAACAACATACAAAATAAAATTTTGACTAAAAAAAAAAAAGATGATAGAAAATAACAACCACAAATACAAAGCTATTGCTCTCGACCCCAAGCTTGTCCTTTCTTCATGCTAATAAGTAATTAAAATCCACCCAAAAAGGCCACAGTGATGACCCGAAAGTATTTTGTTTTTGTTTCCCAAGCCGTGGCAAAGACCACAGTGTTTAGGTAAATGACTCTCAGATGGTTTCTTTAATGTGGAGGATTCGTGTGGAATTGTTCATGCTCTCGACAGAGAGGCTCCTTTGTATATCTGCTTTGGAGCTTGTCCAGTCCTGTCAGTTCTCATCTGCATAAAGAGCATCATGGCGTCGCCCCTAATGTTTTGGCGCAAGTCGAAAACCTCCGAAGGTTCCTCCTTCCTATGAATGGATGGTCTGTCGAGAATTTTTTTTTTTTTTTTTTTTTTTTTTAAAGCTGAGCCTTCACGGCATGACATGTAGTCGGATGTCTAGATGCTGTTCAGTTCCGCCGTGCGTGAACGAAGCTGTTTCTCTTCTAATTCCTCTCACACACGAGCCCTTCTGAGAAAAGTCTTTTTCATCTTACAACATCCTCAGGCCTTAAGCTGGGCTCCTCCTGGATAATATATGAACAAACAGCTGCCACATATTCAGAAATGGTTAGCGTGCCTGGCAATCTGTACTATCAGCTCCAATCTAACTCACTTTTCTAGCTGGCAGCCTGGCAGCTATTAAGAGGGGTACCATTAATAAATCCAGTCATATTAGCGGTGAATTGGGCTTGGGTCCAGGTAAAGAGTCAAGTCGAATACCAACAGCACCCGCCTTTCCAACTTTTCCAGAATTCCACAAGCCAGTTCATATGAAAAGACGTGAATGTTTAAGCTTAGGTTGAGAGGCAGGGCTGCTAATTCTAAAAATATCTCGAATATAATCACATTTTCTAGTATTTCTTGTCTTGTACTAGATCAGGGACTCTGGTCTTGTACTATTGGCAGAAATCTTTTGCTATTTTTAAGCATTTATTTCTAAAAAAAGAATAAGCAAAATTATATTCCAATAGAATAAGAAAATTTAAAGCTTGAAAATATTAAAAATGTCTAGGAAAAAAATAGGTGTAGTAATCTTATATTTATTTTATTGTAATCTCAATAGGAAACACTAGATGATTCTGACAATATATTCAAGATACTTTCACTTTCCTAGATGTCATTGTTTTGTGGTGTACAATTCAGTTCATGCGGAATCCATAGCATTTCACTGTCTATGAACTGTGCATGAGAGAAGGTTGCTCCAGTATTTGAGGATACACTACTTAAATCTTGCCCATACTGATATTAGATTCAAAGTAAAATTGTAAATACATTCTCAGAACATAGGTATCACGCTGTACCGTTTCTTGAGACCCTCAAGGGTAAGTTCTTTGTGTATTTGGTATGAATGTTTCCCTCATTTATACACAAAATTAGATCTTAAGGACAAAAGTTGTACCTGAATGATGAATGTGAAAGGGCACTACAATCACTTTCCTTGGTCAAATTTGAATTATGTTAATGGTTTGGCTGTAATATATATATTTCATATATATTAAAAATATTTTGCATGACTCACCAGAAATGAATTTTAAGAAGTGAACCGGTAAAAGTATCACTAATTGGTCGCACCGCTTAACAAATTAGGTAAAGTCATATAGAGTCGCCCCCCTGATCCAACCCCACCCCAATCCCCCAGTGATTATTTTTCTTTTTGCTGTGTTGCATATGTTAATATTTAAGTATATTAGAATGGGATTTTGAAGTGACTCTCTGCAGAAATAAATTCAATAAAGTATTTAGATGTCCTCAGAAAAAAAAGTCTAAAAGCTGTTTTTCCGAGACAGTTCCTTGGTCTGATCTGATCTGCCGTTTTAACTGTGAGACATCCCAAATTCAGAGATGTTTATTGGAGACAGGTGGATTTAAAATTAACACAGGTGTACCCTGTTTAACATATTTAGTGTGGGTGCTCAAGAAAACACTAGTAAACTCTGGTCCTAGTTTAGATTGCTTTATTCACCCCCCCCCCCCCCCTTTCTTTTAGCAATCTAAATTAGGACTCGTGTTTAATTTTCTTTTAAATCCTCCTGTGTCCAGTTGTATGCTTGCACAATAAACATCTCTGACTTTGGGAAGTCTCACAATTAAAAAGGCAGATCAGATCAGACCAAGGAACAGTCTGTGAAGCTTCAAGATGAAGTTGTTAGGAAGAAAAAAGCTGGAGAAGGTCCCCAAACATCAGCAAAGATTTGAACGTTCTTAGGAGCACTGTGAAATCCATTATAACAATGTAAAAAAAAAAAATATGGCACAACCCAGACACAAGCAAGATCAGTCCAAACTAAGCACTTCGGCAAGAAGAGCAATTGTCCAAGAAGTGTCCAAGAGACCAGCTACAACCCTGAAGGTGTTACAGACCTCACTGGCTGAAATAGAAGAACCTGTGCAGACCTCAACAATAACATCAGCTCTTCACAGATCTGGCGTCTATGGGAGAGTGACCAGAAGGAAGCCACTTCTCAGAAAGGCCATGTTGGAAAATCTGAGAGCTTTTAGGAAACATTTTGTGGTCTGATGGGACAAAAGTTGAGCCATTTGGTCAAAAGCCAAAGAATAATGTTTGGCGCAAACCAAATAAAGCCCAACACTCAGGTAACACTATTCCTATGATCAAGCACGGTGGTGGTAGCAGCATCGTGCTCTGGGGTTGCTTTTCAGCAGGACGGTTTGGAAAGCTTGTTGGCATCACAGGCAACATGGATGGAGCCAAATACAAGCAAACTGTTGAGGAGATCCTGTTCCAGTTGGCCAGACATCTGCATTTAGGGTGAAAAATATTATGTTCCAACAGGACAATGAGACGAAGCACAGGGCAAAAACTACAAAAGAGTGGCTTGCACAAGAAGAAGGTTTGCGCTTTGGAATGGCCGAGTCAAAGTCCAGACATTAATCCAGTTGAAAATCTGTGGTATGACCTGAAAATTGCTGTCCACCAACATCTTCCATCTAATTTGGCAGAGTTGGAGAAATGTGTATTGAGGAAGGGAAGGAAATGCCAAAATCTAAATGTGCAAAGCTCACAAAGACCCCCCCCAGATAACTGGGGTCTTTGCACCAACGCAGATCATTAGTCTGATAACTCAATCAGCAAACAGTGCGCAATCAACATTAGGGATGATAACAAAATCCTAAACTGACAGGAAAAAGTAATTTCAGGTTTTAGAAGAAGAATTTCTTCTAAGATGAGAGTTCTCCTTTGAACTTCAGAAATCCAGCAGGTTTTTAAACATCATGTTATGCAGTCTGAATTTGATGCAGCTGTTTTTCCTCATGTGTTGCAGTAGAACTCAGGCAATAAGCTCATATAGCTGGAGGCTATCCTATTCCTGTGGAACTCAATCCCTTCTTGCCAAGGGACAAATCGGGGATAAGGTTCCTAGGGATATTAAGTCATGGACACTTCACTATAAATGATAATGAGGGATAGTCTTGGTGATTTGGAGTTGGCTACTGTGGTCATAAACACACACTGCATGCTGCCTAGGGAAAGCATTTAACCTTATGCTACTTGTCAGCTGAAATCTTTTAACTGGGCTGTTCTCACAACAGATACTTCATTTCAGTGTTCTCTGGAGAACAGTAATTTAGATAAAAGAGACGTTCATCACTGGATGCAGTTACAGCAGACCATAACATGTAGCTATGCTTTAGCTATAAACGGCTCTACTGCGGTATCGGATCAGCGGCTTTATAACCTGAACTAGCACGCATTTACACTCTTAAACATAAAGATGCCACAGAAGAAGTTTTTAGATGAGCCCTTTTTGGTTCCCTAAAGAATTTTTTCTGCACATGATTCTCTTGAATTTTTTTGTTGTTGCCAAAATAAACTGATTTATTTTTCACTGCATGATGGGATATTCTTTTAGTTTTCTGTGGCATCATCAATAATTGTTGAAGGTACATTAATAAAACAGTTCTTTCGATCGGAGTTTTTAAACCTTTTGGAGCCAGGGACCCCCTTAAGTGTAAAATAAATTCCACTGACCCTCTCAGTACAGATTTATGCTGCATGCTCGACTAGATGTCGCAACTTTCGGCAAGGAAAAACCAAAGAAAATGCCCCGTCAAATCGGAATTCCCGCTCATAAATTTCAGCAAGTGACTCATCACAATTAGCTGGCTAGCTTGTTGCTAACAAAAAACGAACATGGAGGCATCCATGTTTTTTTTTTCCCACTATGAGGTAAACCGAATGCAGTATTATTATATGAACATAATACAAATTAATAAAAAATTAGATTATAATTAGACTTTAATTTTTTTATGATTTATATATATATATATATATATATATATATATGTGGTAATATTCTGGCTATGTTTTTAATCCATAGAGCTTTTTTTTATTCCTAAACTATCCAACAACAGAACACATTAGACCCAAGCTAATATTATTTGTAGGCCGACTTTTTTTTTGAATTATTGGGGTTTGGATTATATTTAAATGTCCTGTCAAACAGAGTAATAACTATGAGACCTCAGTAATAATTATAGTATTTTTATAATGCTGGATTGTAATTTCCTGTAAGAAACGTACCACTTTTATTTTAAAGTGTGTAGGTGTCAGATTAGTTGTGTGTGTTAGGGAACTGAGATGTCATAATGTTTAGATGATGTTACTATTATGAGACATTATCCCCAGTGTGGCATACAAACGAGGTAGAATAAAACCAACCATATAGCTGACCAATACGGGCTGAGGGCTGTACTCTGGACCTCAGCAATGGCTTTCCAGCAGTCCTTCTGAATTAAGAAAGGGCTTCTGTACTGTCACCAATAGCACTTTATGTCTTTCGTGACTGACTATTTGTATAATGGGCAGCTAACTTGTTTTTTTTTTTTTTGTTTTTTTTTTTTTGCAAGGGACTTTATTATGTGTTTCGAGTTCAACCCAAATCCACTATCCAATCTGAATTATGTCCATCTGGGGATTTGGCCTTGCACAAAGAAGAGAAATTACAACCAAGTGCAAACGTTTTCCATAATAAGGGTTCTGAACAGCTGAGGTTACTCACATTGGCTAAAGGAGACCTCCAGAAGTTCAGCATGTTCTTGGACCTAAATGAACTATTGTTTTGAAATACACACACCTTTATATCTTGACGTCTCTCCAAAAACATTTGAGCAGGATCTACAATAGAATAATAGGCCATGGGATATTTCTGCTATATTCCAACTGGTATAAAATCATCACCCAACACGTCACATGATCCTTTTGAAATGATTTGCTGGACCTTTGACGCTGGACAGATCAGTAGAAGTTAAGTAGAAGATTAATTACCAGTCTAGCTGAGCTTTATCACTGTGGTGAGAAGGGCTGTACAGGGCAAAACAAAGTTATGGTTAGTATTAAATGGTCACCATAAACCATGGCTGCTCCATCAGTGGGCATGTCTGACTCAGCCTGATGTGGTCAGACGTCTGTCTTTGCGATCTGAGCAGCTTTTTTTTTTTTTTATGGTGTGGGGAATAACCAGTGCCCACAGGGGTGCACAAGCTGTAAACCAAGTCAACAGTCCTACATGCTAACCTCTGTGTCTTAATCTGCCTGCAGCTAACTGTGCTCGAATAAAAGCACCTGATACACAACCACCAAAACAGCTTGTGTGCGTCACATGTAGGCTTGTGTGTATCGTGTATAGTGTGCCTAATATGGTGCTGGTTTTAAAACAAAGCGTTCATTTGCACACGCATGCAACCTAAATTTAGCTTAATTCGCTACGCAACACACTTTATTTAAATGTCAGTGTGTGAGGTTTAGCAGTAGAGCTATCCAATTAGATTCAGGGGAGAGCGGCAGAAATAACGCAGAACCCCCTGTGTTTCATATTTTGGTTCTGTTGTCTACTAAGACCATGTGCAACCACCTTTTCCTTCTCTTTCAGACTCTTGGATGTGCTCCTCATGCTGGTTTCAATTCGTTGACATTTAAGATGATACCATAATGAGTCCAAATGAATCTCGCATGCACTTTATGCCCACTTCAATCATTTTTCCACCAAAGCCATTTAGGCCTGTGATTCAATATTGTTTTCCAAAGCAAGTGAGTCAAGAAGGACAGTGGTGTTTGGTTTTTTTTTCTTCTTTTAAATAAGTTTTACAGAACTACCACAATCAAGTATAATAAAAGTATTTGACAGGAAACGCTCAGACAGCTTCAGCTGTTCCATCAAATCTACTAAAATGCCAATACAGCGGGTACTTTCTGTTCTGGGCTTTTCAAGTGAAGCTCTTTTTTTCCCCCTTGATAGGACTGCATCAGGTCTTTATAAATAGCTGGAATTTGCTCTGAAATTTATTATTCCTTCTTTTCTGCAGTACTAAGCTTTTTTTTTTTTATTTTTATGCTTTTATGTCTCTCTATGTCTTCTGTACATCGCATTCATCCTGTCATCATTCCAGACATCCATTTTCATTCTGCTGAACTTTTATACTTATTCAGCTGTTGGCTCTTGTGTGAGCACAATGAAAGCTTTGAGGAAGCGAGAAGCAGCATCTCACTTGTTTGTCCTCCATCTTTGTATACCAGTGCTGATCCAGTTGAAGCCTTTGGATTCATTTCACATGTATAAGAATTCAGAGATTTTGCCAAACATGGTTAGAATACAGTGCATGACACAAAGATGAAGAAGCAAAGGATGACAAGTAGTCATCAGCTAAGCAGTCTAATCCTTGGAACTAATGTTACTTCACCTAATTCATGTACTCAAGTTGACGTAAACTAGGCTTACATGACTACAAAATTTGCACAAAGCTGAAATATTAGCCTCTTTGACAAGCAACAGCTCTACAGTGGCAGCAAAGGGCACATGGAGTGAAGGCCAGGCAGCTCATTTTGAGCAAGGTTTATGAGCCAAGCTGAGAAATATGACTTTAATAATGATTACAAATGGATCAGAGTGTGGTACTGACACCGCTGCCTTGAGAAGAAAATAACTGTTCGCAGGCCAACCAGTCTTGGCGAACTAAATGTAAAATTGCTTGTGGTGTGTCAGATACTGGCACTGCTGAAAGCCGGGCTCCATAAACTCATGATTAAACCACTGTCTCGGTGGTTTCACCACCATTTAGTAAAGAAGTGATGGAGGCAGGCTGTCTTGGAGGTAGTCAGAGCTGTGGCTACATGGAGGCGAGTAGGCTTAAGATGGCACGACCGCGCCTGACAAGCTACAGACAGATTTCTGTGGCAAGCCAGCTCTTTACAGCATTACGCTTCACCCTTGGCCTCAAAAGTGGCAAGTGTTTTTAAGTAGAATAAACCAAGAATTTTGCAACAGCCGCCTTAAATTTATAATATTGTTTCACCCTTTGGATTGTGTGAAAAAGACCAGAGATATACTGCTGTGAAAAACCGCACTGACACTTAACCAAAGCAGAGGAGTTTTTTGTTTTTGGCCAAGCTTTAAAACCCAAACTGCGTTTTTGTATTAAAAATAGAATGGAAACCTACACCAGTGTCAGCATTATGTGCACCAATTCCTGCTAACTGTACATACTTCCTCTACATCTGTATTGTCCCACATTCATCTATTTAATTTAGACTTAGACTTAGACTTTATTGTCATTCAAATATACAGTAGATGTATACAGAAAGAGATTACGTTGCCTTGGCTCAGCATAGCAGGATAACAGGGTATAGATATAAGTATGTGGAAGTGATAGCGTGGATCTCACAGTTAAGTAGTTGTTTACATAGTAAACTTATGGCAGTATTAGATACATTATGGCATTTATGGCTTAGTGGAAAAACAGTA
>CM075021.1:2138736-2153678 GCA_037576675.1 Pangasius sanitwongsei | reverse complement strand
GGCCTGGGGGAAAAAGCTGTTGCAGAACCTGGTGGTTCTACATCGGATACTGCAGAACCTCTTTCCAGAGGCCAGCAAACTGATAAAAAAAAACTGATTTTTATTATTGAAGTATATATAATAATGCCACACTGTACTAAATGAATGCTACTCTACGCTCTAAAACATGGCACAACGTTTCTCTCAGAACCTCACTTTCTGGGACTATGTGAAGAAATGTTGTTCATTGTCACATGACATTAAGAAATACAGATAAACCCGCCCATACACCCCCCATCTCCACCTCCTCCAAACCCCCTCAGTGCTCCACATCCCCCACAAACACACATCTTGCCAGCAGATGTGGCGAGACTGTGGAGTCACACTTCAAAGCCGCCGTTTCCCCGACCTGCTGCACACGCTGACGCCGACTTTAAAAAGGCCCCGGATGTACAGCGTGGAAGATATCAAACTGCTGCAAATAAGAGCCGACCAGCTGCCTTAAAAGACGAGAAAAAAAAAAGTCTTCATTTCTCATCAGCCGTTGCCATTGCGGGTTGAAGTCTGGCTTTACATAGCGTCACACTGCATTAAATAGGAACTAGCTGCTGAGTGATTTAAAGAAATGGTTTGGGTGGAAATCAAACTCACCCAAATTTTCCACTTACTTCAAAAGCAGGTGTTTGGTGTCAAAAATTTGCTTTGCACCGGAGCTATGTGTCCAACAAAACTAACAATTCATGAGCAGAATGCTCATGCCAAAATGATCACCGCCTTGACTCAAACATTTTGGCCCATTTCAGTCTACACTTACAATTTCATATAATAGTAGAAAGAATCTTTAAGTTTTTACGTTTAAAAATGTAAATTTGATGATCAAGGGTGTATTCCCGCTTTGTGTCCAGGGTTCCCGGGATAGGCTCCGGATCCACTATACCCCTGACCAGGATAAAGTGGTTACTGAAGATGAAGGAATGAATAAAGATGAATGGAGATTAATTAAAAATTTTATTAGAGATGCCACCAATCTGATAACCTCCAATACCTGCAAAAAAATGGTGGATCGGATATCAGGAACACAGTTATCAGATCCTGTAACAAATGGCAAAGAATTGAATTTGATTTGGAAAACAAATTTACTTTTGGAATTGGACATGTTTACATGTAAAGACAATTGACTGTTTTTTCTTTTGGGATTGATTTTATTCTATTTTTTACTTTATTCTTTATTATATCTTTTCTATTTACATTATGAGTGATTGCAATCTTGTGATTCACAGTGAGTTCAACAGATTCAGTGCAGTTCACCGATGCAGTTTTTTTTTTTTCTCTCTTCAGCCCCCTCTATGCACAGACATTATTTTTTTTGTGTGTGTGTGTGTAATTTGTCTAATGAGGTAATGAGATAATACATTACTGCTGTGGCAGGGATGCATTGTGAAAGAGGTGGGCTGTTGCAGTCCTATGGGTCTTCATTCTCTTCCAGTGTTTTCCCATGAACATGAAATGCATTCTCTGCTGCCCAGAGAGAATTGCATGCGAGTATGTGTGTGAGTGTGTGTGTGTGTGTGTGTGAGTGTGTGTGTGGGGGGTAATATAGAGACTGTCCCAATTTGCTGTCTCAAGAGACCAGGGGTTTAAAGTTTGGAGTAAAGTTTGGAGAAAAGAGAATCTGCCACGAAGCCCATAAGTAACTGTGGGGTTTTGTTCTACTCTGGCTTCCAGATGGGGAGCATGGGAAAGCTTCTTCTTCTCCTCTCATCTCTCTAACTATGCTGTTTGCCTGCTTTTGTTCACAGCATCTGCACTGTGACTTTTCTTTTGTTAGTACAAAGCCACACTTCCAGCCTCTAACTCTGCTGCTCTGCTCTCATACACAGGAGCTTGTATTATACTCAGTATGTGTTTAGTATGAAGTCACAAAAACCTCCTTTATAAGTTTGTGTGAGGAAAAAAATGCCCCTTTTTAAATTAATCATACACACACACACACACACACACACACACACGAATAATAATGTTCCAAAATAAAGCAACAAAGCAACCAATATGGACCTGATTAAATCTCTCCAGGTCATTACAGGGAAACTGGAGTATTTAGTCATTTTTTTGCGTGTTAATAACGTACACTAAAATAAAGACACCTGCCTCTATTTTTTTTCCTTCTTGCTCCAATCTAGCCGCACTAAACAGAAACACATTTTCAGTATCTCCCGTCAGCCAGTGCTACTGTATGTGTAATGAGAATTGACTGGCATGACTGGCATTCGATCCTCCAGAGTGCAGGCTGTACTGATGACGCCATGTCCGTCATGGCTGCCAGGTCTGAATAATGAAATGTTTGGGTCCTTTCAGGAGGACATCTGAATAAGATGTCATGACTACCTTTTTCTGTTTCTGTTCAGACTAGAAGATCATGATGAAAGGACTGAAAAGAACATTCTCTTTGTTCCTGATGTTGGCACTTAAATATAAATGTATGCACTCAGGACGAACCTTTCATATAGTATATGTTTAATCTATTTTATAGGTCAAATAATTTACTTTGCTCCTGATGGCAACCTTGGGTTAATACACAGTGTTGGTGAAAATAATAATTAAAAAAAACAAACAAAAAAACAACAGGCAGTAGTTAACACATACTTTTGCTAACCAGCACCCCCCTTTGTGTTCCTGACACATCACGGAAACCCTGTGGCCTCTCGTAAAAAGCCAACAACATCTCTCATGCTCACAGTAAACCATCCACAAAACACACAAGCTGCACTTTTTTCGACGGCAAAAATAACTGCACATCTTTAATTACCTTCATAAAATAAATGGAAGCAGTAAATCACCCAGGGTGTGTGAGTGTGTACTGTATGTGTGTTCTGGTTGGTGCTTTAAACGACATATGTGCAAGTCAGTATGAACTATTTCATGGCAGTCTAAACACAATGCAATTCAGTAAATATGATGTCTGGTAGGGCTGCGAGCCCATAACAATGAGCACACTGGTGTGGCTTGTGGTGGAGATGACTGTGCCAGTTTATTTTTTTTCTGTAATAAATGCATTAAACAGTCCCATATAAACTATTTTAGGCCCAGGGGGCTGGTGCTGTGTAGCTCTGGGAGTGGAGAGAGAAAGACGGAGAGAGAGAGAGAGAGAGAGAGAGAGAGAGAGAGCTGCTAACTGGGTTTGAGAGTTGGCCAATTCCATCCTGCTGATGGTTACACTTCAATAATTATGACCAGATGTTCATTAATGGGATTTTAGTAGACAGCTGAGTGAGAGAATAGAGAGAAATAGTTGTAGCATGTGATCTTTGCCTGGCTGGTACCCATAGTTCCATGCTCCTCTGCTCCTGGAACAATAGGTGCCATCAGAGGGCCTCCAGTGCCAGGCGTCCCTAGCAACACCTCTGTTTACTCGTGCATCATGCCAACAGCTGGAGGAGAGAGAGTGGGATGTGGAGCCTGACGCCACATCTTTTAGACCAACAAACATGAGAGCAACCTACACAAACCTGCGCTGAAAGAAGGCTTGGCTACTCACACTGGGGATCAACAACACTGTGGCACAGCAACCTCAATAATCATTGCACTTTAGAGGAAAATGTGAGTATGTACAATAAATATGAGAGGTCAGACTTTTATGGCACGAAATGGACGACGCCTATATGTCAGTATGGAAGATCCCAGATCCGGAATCAGCCTTCTTCCGTGTGAAATGTGAAACCCCAACCTCAAAATGTTTGAGGCGTAAGACAATCTTGGTTCCTAACATTGTTTTTTGTTTTTTTTTTTTCTTTTTTTTTCCCTTCATGTTTTGCTTATGAGTCTTCTGGTTTTGGAATGAAGTCAGATATCCATGTCTCTTGAGTGTAAGGAGGCACTGAAACTTTTCACCCTAAAGTCTAACATTTACAAGGATCTCCAAAACTGCAGTGTTCCCCATAAACAAATTTACTATGTTGCAGTCCATAAGCCTACTATCACTGAATTAGTTATGCCTACAAGCGTGAGAAAAAAAAAAATCTCTTACTTAAAGGTCACACCACTGTTTTTTTCCAGTAGTCCAGCTACAACATGTGGTCCAAATAAAAGATTTTACCGAGAAGCTGACATAACGAAGTTTGTATGCCAGAAAAATTACAGACTACTGATGTGAAAGATTTGCACAGATTTAAAATTACATTTATTCTCCCTCGTCACAGATTTAGCAAGAAAATGTTATTATACTGGAGAGCTGTGTGAGATCTAAGCCCCATTTCGTTTTCTTATGATTTTTCAGGATGTTTTCTCTATTAGTCCCCCAGCCAGACAGTGAATCGCACAATCCATAATGTCTGTTTTAAACAAACACTAACAAAGTATTTTAGTCGTATTTACATAAACAGTAAGCCCTTTGATGGCCTCTCATTTTATGAAGAGAAATGTTTCCTAATTTAAATGGACTTTTCTAAAGTAATTTTAGTATTTCAGATCAGCTATTCATCCCCTATAAACAAGCAAGAGATTTAACCAGCAGCTCTGAATAAGTTTTGAGGTTTTCTTTTTTTTTATTTTTTAAATGAACCAATTACTCAACAAAGTTGAGGTTTGGCCCTATGGAGCATTATGAAGCATTATAGTAATTACAGAAGCAACAGTGATGTATGAATTTTAGCAAAGAGATTCATTTAAGATTTTTCATGTTGATCATGAATCTTCATTTCGCTTCATGTCTGTGATGGTTGTCACTATAATGTCAGCGATGACAATGAAGAATGGAATGCATTTGCTCTCCTGTTCCTCCTCTCCTGTACAGATTATGTCCAGATGTGTGCGCGCGCACACACACACACACACACACACACACACACACACAGAGAAAGAGAAAGAGAGATGAAAGACATGAACCAATCAGACAGTAACTTCACTAATGTGGCAGATCAAAAAGGTGAAAAAGCCTCTGTGCATCTGTCTAAGATCTTTAATGACACATCACATCCTGTATCCTAATAGTGCTTAGATCATCCTTCTTTCCCTAATAGTGGAAAACAACACGAACGTTTGCTTTTCTCATGTGTCAGACAATCTTTGACAAAGCAATTCATCTCTAAAGACAGGTAGGAAGACGGGAAAGTGGAAGCCACTGTGTGGAGTGGAGTCATGCAGTGTACTGTATGGGTGCTGTAGAGATATCAGATTAAACTTACTCATTTATTTTTCTACTGCAATCTTCCCTTCATGGAACATGGCCCAAATTTGCTGTCCTGGAACATCTCATACTGACAGTTGGCGTCAACACTGGAACTATTGGCTTAGGAAAAATGATATACTACTGAAAAAAAAAAAACAATTTTATTGAAATTTCGTATTTGTACTTGGTATAGAACTTCTATGTATCTATTGTAGCTTTTAGATTATAAGATATTACATTTAAGATTTTAAATAACAGATTAAAAGGTTCTTTCTAGCACCAAACACTGCAAAACATGATAGAAAGCTCACTGCAGAAAAGTTTCAATCTAGTTAACTTTGTCAAGTTAAAATATCTTCAATGTAATCAAATGTATCTAGTATTTCCTATGATAAGATTACAATAAACCAAATATGAGATTATTAAACTTATTTCTAGACATTTTCTACTAATTTTAAGCTTGAAATACATAATAATTTTCTACGTTTACTCATTCTAGAGATTATTTTATTTCAAGCATTTATTTCTAGAAAGAAACAAAATGATCTGACAATAAAATAAGAAATTGTAAAGCTTGAAATGTCTGAGAATTGGTTTAATAATCTTATATTTCTTTTTTTTGGTCATTTTATAATACACAATACTGGATACATTTGACTATATTCAAGATATTTTCACTCGCAAAGATGTTATTTTTTTTGCACTGCTCATTATGATATTATGACAAAATAAATATAGTTTTACACATCATTAAACACATTTCTAGACATTAGTTATATTAGTCTTGTTCTATTGGTGGATTAGGCAGCTTAGTTCAAGCATTTATTGCTAGAACAAATCAAATTACAAAGCAAAAAAATTTAAACCGCCAGGCAAATGTGCTTTTTAACTTTAACACCTCTGTGCTCAAACTTCATTTTTGGTTAAACTTCAACTTCAGAAATGGGTTCAAGTTGAAATACAGTAGAATTAGAAAATCTAAGCAAGAAATAGATAAAAGGGAACTACAAATCTGGGCACCATCTTAGGCGCTAAGATGAGACAGATATACTGTAAGCTTACACTCACTTCCAATCTTAAAGTTACTGTTTGATCAAACAAGTGCACTTGCCTTTAATAAAACACTAATTTAGAGTCTAGTTAGAATGCATTGTTTCCACAAACTTAACTGACACTAGAGCAGCTTGCAATGAGTAAAGGCGTCTAGAAATAAGCTGAACAAGCATATATGTGCTTTATAATGAGAAATGTTCATTTATTTAAGATACATTCACTTTGTAATACATTTTTCCAGTACAAAGGGTTCTTCAGGTTGTCCCTCTGGAGGAGCCCTATGTAGAACCCTACAACAGAGAGTTTCCCTTTCAGAAAATGTTCCAAGCAGACCTCTTCTAGAAATATATGAGTATATGGGACAAGGATGAAAGTGCATTTATAAACCGTATTGTTGATCTCTCATGCTATATTTGGCCCAGTGCATGTTCATTTGGCTGCAGTCACTCAAATCCAGATGTGTGCTGCTGTTTTGTCATGCTGATGCAGGTAGTAGAAAGTGTGCTTAGAGACTGAACAACTTCCAACTAAATCACCTCCTGAACTGATGTCGACGCAGAGATAATGGGGAGGTTTATTCCAGAACTGGTGTTCACTGAGTTCACTCAGAGTAGGAGTAATGATCTGGGCTAGGTTTTCTTTGTGAGTGAAGGCACCAGAAACGGGAAGAATGTGATTTTGGATGTAGCGTGTTAATGCTGAGAGTGTTAGTGAGCACAGGGCCAGATAACTGTAGGGAGGAGTGAGTACACTCAGTGATGAGATTAGTGAAATATCTGTAGTATGACAGATATTGGCTGGGTTAAAGCAGAGACCAACCCTCTGTGTGTGTGTGTGTGTGTGTGTGTAAAGAAAGAGTGGAACATAAAGAAAAGACAAGAATTGCAATAAAAACCTAAACAGTTTATTCAGTATTAAACTATATAGGCAGTGAAATCCATTTCAATAAAACACTTTGCATCTTACTTTTTTTAAACAGTACAGAAGTAAAACCTAAAACCTCAATTAAATATATGCAAATTGCAAGAAAATGGTATAATCAGTGCATGATATCATATAGACTTTGTCTGGGCAACATAAACTCTTTGCAGATGGACAGCTCAGGGGTCACAGATGGAGTCCCGACCACAAATGCATGGATCAGATGTGTGGGGAAGTCTGAGCGACTCAACGGGCTTGAACAAGCCATTAGATTTGTCCTGAGTTCAACCCAAGTGCAGTGACATCTCTGACCCCTAATCATCCCCAGCCTGACCCCCACCCTCCATTCCTTAAGGTCGTCTCCTCAGCTTGGATGTTTATCTTTCCTACACGTTTCCTGCCTGATTACACAAAGTGTTTTTATTGATGGCATCAAGTCAAAGAAAGGGCACCATGTGCACTTGCTAAGCCTTTGCTGACTCTTACCTAATTACCCGTGAGTTATACCCAGTCCTGATTGGTCATAATGACAAGGCCTGCATTCAAACATATCCACCTAAAGCCTGTACAGTAGACCTTCCCTCCTCTTTTCTTTACATAATTCAAAACTCCAAGACATTTCACATGGGAATTCGTCTTAGTCAAGTAATAAATAGTTCTGGGTATTGGACTCTGCAGCTGGCGTTTTAGGAAATATGTTGCTTTTGGCTGGAGGAATGTCCTTTGGCAGTATTGCACATAATGCATCATGTTTTCCTATCGGCTTTGCTTTGAGGGAACCACCTCGTATGATTAACAAGGCTACAGTACGTTATGTTCATGGGAACTATTTCTGACTATCCAATTTTAGATGGTGAAACTGGCGCTGTCTCAGAGGTGTTGGGAGATCTTGCGGCTTTGTTCTCATCTATTTCTCAGATAGGTCTCTCCGTTTAATAAAAGATCATGACTGAGCTCTAGCATGTTATTTCAGTCAGTGGCAAAGCAAATGGTTATGTTAATACAGATGCCTGTGGTATAAAATCATGCTTGTCTTGCATAAATATATCTCTCCCTAGGGGACAATCCACCCAGGCAGCATTTTTTAGAGTTGCCTTCCCATTTGAACTTTTGGAAAAAAAAAAAAAAATGGAGGATTTATTCTGCTCCTGGTCTGTGTATAGGACATGCTCTCACGCACACTTGCCATACTTCCCCCTCACGTTTTAACTTATGAACCATAACATGGGTCCGTTTACCTCAGAGGGTGAATACTGACACAATTTGAGTATGGTTCAATCCAGGCCTTTGGGTCGACATTAACAGAATTCCCACGTAAACCATCACACACTGCCGCAGCGTATAGTCATTTGTCCTTGCCATGTGGAGGCCAATACAACTGCCCATGTCTCTGCTGCCCCTGTTCAGGTTCTGCTGAGGTTTTTTAAGTCTACAAATAATTGGCCACCAGATGGGTGAAACGTGTGTCTGCCTTTAAAAGCTCCCGAGAGATGGGTATTGTTTTGGTTGCACTAACTGGGCTAGTTGGAGGTGCACTCAGTTTCTCTCTTTTACAGACAGATTTTTCAGTACTTGTTTTATCAGAGTTTGTTAAACACTGCTGAAGAATGACTGTGAGGGCACAGGCGTAATTGGCCTTGGCATAATTTCGCTTCAACCCATTATAATCATTTGTATTCAGGCTAAATAGGCGTCAGTTTGACATATAGCCTGTGACTGAGAATGAGTAAGGAGAGAGGGAGAGAGTGTGTCCATCACTGTGGTAGTTTTTCTTCTTACTTCTGGTTCCCTGTCTGGATGAAGTTTGCTGTCATGACAACCTTCCACCTTTGGGGCGAAAGGGCCAGCACATCACATAGGATCTGTCAAAGTGGCTGCCAATATGTCTGAATTAATAGGTGATCATTACAAACCAAGGCTTTAAAGAAAACAGCCATGTTTTATGCAAAATATTTAAGACATCAAACAGTGTTGCTATTGGCAGGTGGCACCAAAAACTTCAAAAAAAGTGGCCCTTTTTCAAACGCTTAGTCATGTCACTGTTGGAGAAAGGGAGGGCTATGCCATCATATAAAGTTGGAAACTATGAGTTTGTTTGGACAAAAAATACAAATGCCACCCAGTAGTTCAAAAGACACTTGAACTGTCTCTGCGTTGCCTTCGCATTTACAGTATAAGTTCATGCTTTGGTGGTCTGGATGAGTGACTGTCAGCTGAAGTCTTCAAATTACATTTAAATGGTTGCTTAAAACCAAGAGTGTTAGCCTACTGTCTTAATTTCCATGCTGTGCATCTGCCAGACGACCACAGTAGCTCACCACTAATTAAACTTAGCTCACCCAAAATGTGCTACTGAATGACACATTGTTATGGTAGAGGAATTAGGTGCGCTTGACATTTAGTCTCAGAAATGTTGGACCAAGTTCTTTTCCATTGTGGCTTGAATGCAAATGTTCAAGATGGTTCTCTGAACTAAATTTCTTTTCCAGTACACCCCTTTAGTCTGTTATTTCTCTGAGTCCTGTTGACCTGTTCATGCAGGATTTTGTATATTAAAAACACAGGCAATATATTGACATTTTCACAAATTAACTTGTCAGACAAGGCCATTATATTGCAATGTGATAATAACCGACTACTGAAGTGGAACTGAACAAATAACCAATGACCACTAAACCTGAACAGCTCCTTAGACCTCATAGAGTCTGTCAGACATCTGCATTTACTTCTGTCCCAATCACAGAGCTTTCCGATGAATCTAAAATGTGACATTTGATAGGACTGTTTGACATTTCTATGTCGTTGGCAGGCTTTACACTGTTTATACTGAGCGTGTTCTTTGACTGACCTTCAACCTCTCTGGCCACAAGCAGAAAAAAACGACTGGCTAAAGGTGAAGAGAGCAATAGAAAGAAACAGATGAACAAAATTAGCAGCTGACTCCAGCAGTCTGATCCAATTCATGAGGATTATTTACAACACAAACATACATTTAGATGAACACACACACACACACACGTTTGTCTTAGTATCCTTGGGAGGACCTTCCATTGACATAATTGTTAATGCTGCTAATTATGCTTCAATTATTCATTCAAGTAAAACTCATAACTCAGAATTTCTGAATAGGAAAAACCAAAGAAAACACGGAATTCCTACTGGGGAACTGTTCTCCTCAACTCCGAGTTCAGCGAATGACATCAAATCAACATGGCTGCTCACAGCATCAGCAGTAAACAAAGTAGCACTTCTTACCTTTAAATGATTTATACTGTATATACAAGTATTTGCATTAGATCAGTCAACATACAGACATATTCATTTGTTAAATCTATAACACGGGCCACATAGTTCACTGTTTTGAGGAGGAAATGTTCCAAAATAAAGCAACCAAAGGACCAATACTTCACACCTAGAGGCAATTCAGAGGGGCCAATGCAGAGTGAGAGATGAGATAAAACCATATAATTCAACATGTTTATAAACTACAGTGAACGTTTTATTGAAGTAAAATAAATGGGACATAAAATTTATAGATAATGACTGTTATTATTGTATACAATTATTCCTATTTTTGGTTTTGAGAACTAGGGGACAGGAGAAGGAAGTGTAGTGTCTGATCGCCAGTTATGCTTCATCCAGTGGAATGAGCCAGTTGCTAAAGGTGATCCTGGATAGCATGCGATGGAAAAATGGTTCAGAATGCTTTCCAAAGTTGTTACCATCCTCTTCTCTATCACTGCCTCCAGTGAGTTCAGAGTCAGTCCTGTGTTGGTGCTGGGCTTTCTGATCAGATTATTGAGGCTCTTTCTATCCCCAGGATTCATGCTGCACCCCAGCAGACAACAGTATAGAAAAGAAGGCTGGCCACAAAAAATGATAAAATAGCCACACTGAAAGAACTCAGCCTCCTTATGCCTTTCTCAGACTTAACAACATAACATCTGTCTTGGGTGAACCAATCACATCCAAGTGGATGGCTCAGACATATAACTGTTCACTCCTGATATTTTCATGTGTCTTCAATGCGTCTCCACTGACCACTTGTGATCACATCCAGTATCTTCAGTTGCCAAATCTGCTGAAAGCAACTCAACATGATTTCAAAAACAGACCCAAAGATGCTAGCCATGTATGGAGATTTCTTTTGACAGCTTTAGCATAGCCATCCTTTAACAGTGCCTTTATCCAAACCCTATACACTTTAAAGCCAATCAAGACCATCAGTACAAAAAACTCATTACCATTATATTGGGAACATTCCTTTGAGATTCTGGTCCATGTTGACATGACTAAATCAAACAGTTTCTGTTTGGTGAAGATTTGTCAATTGCACATACGTTCTGTGGTTGGATTCAGATCTGGTGAATGGGGAGGCCTCTGAAATACTGAAATACACTGCCATGTTCATAGCCATTACAACATGGGTAAACTGTGACCACAGAGGGATGTACATGGGGGGCAACAATACTCTATAACATATCTTTTTGAACTGCTGCTCATGCTGCATCACAGGCAGCATAGTATATGCGGAGGAAAAAACAGAGCCCCTCAATTGGCTAGTGTCACTGTAATTGACAGGGAAGATAGTATGCACGGCCAATTTTGCTCTCTAGACTCCCGGCCACAGATGCCTAGAGTCTAGAATTTCCCAAATGTTTTTCTGCTGTACTACTCAGGAGCCAACACTAATTTCTGCAGAAGGCAAGATTTATCAGACTAGAGGACATTTTTCCAGTCTTCACCTGTCCGGTTTCTGTGAGCTTGTGCCCAATGTAGCCTCAGATTCCTGTTCTTGGCTGGCAGGAGTGGTACCCAATGTGGTCTTTTGCTGTTGAAGTTCATCTGCCTCATGGTTCAACATGTCCATATTGAGGTTGTAAAGAGAGATTAATTGCATAAAAGCAGCCTTCCTGTCAGCTCTAACTAGTGTAGCCATCTCCTCTTACCTCTTTTATCAACAAGGCATTTCTGCCCACAGAACTGCTGCTCACTTAATTTTTTTTTTTTTTTTTTTTTTGCACCATTCTGTGTAAAATCTAGAGGTTGTTGTGTGAAAATCTCAGGAGATCAGCAGTTTCTGAAATACTCAAACCAGCCCATCTGGCACCAACAACCATGCCACAGTTAAAGTCACAGAGATCAGACTTTTTCTTCATTCTGATGTTTGATGTGAACATTAACTGAAGCTCTTGGACCTGTATCTGCATGGTTTTATTGCATTGCTGCCACATGATTGATTGGATAACTACGTAAATGTGCTTTTGTACATTGAGCGCATTGGTGACAAGGCAGTCTTTTGATGTGGTCGCATTAGGATGCACATATGTCCCAGACCAGCTCCACAAGTGGTCTAGCTGATACGATCACAAAACGAATACGACCCTGTTCACCCGAGACGGATGTTAATACCAAGTCTGAACAAGGCTTTAGAAAGAAAAGCCTGCTCTGGCTTTTCCTGTACTGTGCATCCATGTTATCAGTCCAGTCTGTTGTTTAGGTTGACCACCTTGTAGTCAAGAATGAATTAAGAAATACATTGAACACATTATAAAATAAGTTTAATCACAGTTAATGTTTTTATTGCATCAATTTAAACAGGGTGGGTGGTTTGCCTGAATGCCTGAAGACATTTTTACAGTACAGAATGTGTATCATGATATTTAGGATGTTATGCTAACAACTTGTTAGATTAAATCCTTTTAACTCTCAAAAGAGGAAGAATGGCTAACAATTTTTTCCCCTTAACATTTAGTTATTTACTGTAAGAAAAGAGGGGGTCAAATTCAAATTCCAATTTTATTTGCCACATGCATAACCATACACAGTACGACTTGCAGTGAAATGCTTTATACAACTTATTTTTATTCCGACATAAAATAAGAAAATATAGAAAAATATTAAATATAAAGAAAAATATATACATAAGAAAATACATAAAGAAAAATATAAAGAAACATTAAATATATGAAACATATATACATACAAATATCAAGGGATTAAAAGTGTATAAGAATATACATATGGATATATGGATGGATGGATATATAGATGGATATATGGATAGTGTTGTAAAAGTGCAGAAATTCCCATAAAGGAGACCTTTTTTTTATTGCAATCTCAGGATCTTACAGTTACACTCCCCAGTACTAAGCCTTAGCCTTTACAGTGTCAACACCATCTGTATTACAGGAGGGAAATGAATTTGTATATAAACTTCAGGGATTTGATGTACACTACTGTACTACTAGGAGTTTCATTAACAGGTTCTTGCTACTTTAGATAGCTGCTCATGTAGGACATTACATTTGTGAATTTCCCTCTGGGATTAATAAAGTTCTATCTATCTACATGATAAATGCCTCCTTGGATTTTGCCTGAATTTTAACTTTACTATGCAAGTTCAAAAGAATTTTATTTTAAGAATTTTATTTTAATAAATATTTTAGTTACACACTTTCTATTAAAAACATAATTTAAAATCGCACACAACTATAATACCATGTAATATTATTTTTTCCCCCCGTCGTTCCAACAAAAGCAGGCAAAATCTGAAGACACCTATTCTGGGTCCTAAACGTGGCATCCACTGTACACAAAGATGGCGGATGAATGAAAAGTTTGCAGACTTGCTTTGTGACTTTAGTCGAAATGCAAACGTTTCTTAGTGTAGACGTTTGTAGTTGATGTAAATTAATATAGTATTTTTGTAAAGGTGTTATATTTGTGAAAATGGCTTCGTGGGCTGGGTTTTCGGAAGAAGAGCTGCGGAGGATACAGCAGAAAGGCGAGGCGAGTGAGTGTGGAAAAGTTTGCTCATGTTGTAATTCCGTTTCAGACTTCACTGCCTTGGTGAAAGTTAAAACATGTTTAGATTTTCAAGGTTTGTTCTTCAGAATGATGCTTCGCACAGTAACCCGAACGCTCTTTACTGCTCAGATGAGAGTGCAGTCGCTTCAGTTGGCCGCGGCAGGAGATCCGCTCCTACTAACCGGAGCAGGCAGCAGCTGCAGCGGGAGAAGGCGCTTCACATGGCCGCTAAGCAGAAAGCGGCTCTCGGCGACTCTGCACTGTCTCCTGAGCAGCAGCTTCAACCCGCTCCGGTACCTCCACCCGCTCCTCCACACCAAACAACTCCAGACAAAGTACCAAAGCAAGAGCTACAACAGGCGGAACCAGGAACTGTCCCTCTCGACTCAGAAGATCCGCCTGCAGCAGTGAAGGAACTGGACAAACAGGAAGTGGAATTGTTAGTAAGTCTAATGCAGGGGTGCTTTGTGCTGATTTGGTTTCCTTGCATGAACACCCCAGATTTTACACTTTGGCTAATTAAGGCAAGACACTACTAATGAATAAGGTGTTTTTTTAAACTAATACATCTCACAATCAATCTTTCAGCCAGTTGAGTCCTAATATTCTTATTAATGTTTCTTATATTGGAGCTTTTTCCCCAGAAATATAGATGTATGTATACAAATGAGGCATCGTCTAATTAAATATGCGTATATGTACATACGTAATAAAATAAAACATCTACTGATTTGATGCTGTTAGCATTAGACACATATTTCACTGTTAAGACTTTGTATTGACAGAAAGAGTTTTACAGAAAATCCTTTCTTGGAGGTTTCATCAAGAACATACATTATATGGACACCTGACCATCACACCCATGTGTGTTTCTTCCCCAAACTGTTGCCACAAAGTTGTATAGAATGTCTTTGTATGGTGTAGCATAATTACATAAGTACAGTTTCTCTTCACTGGAACTAAGAGGCCCAAACCTGTTCCAGCATGACGATGCCCCTGTGCACAAAGCGAGCTC
>CM075021.1:2126509-2138636 GCA_037576675.1 Pangasius sanitwongsei | reverse complement strand
TGATCTCACTAATGCTCTTGTAGCTGAATGAACACAAATCCCCACAGCCTCGCTCCAACATCTAGTGGAAAGCCTTCACAGAAGAGTGGAGCTTATAACAGCAAAGGGGAATAAATCTGGAATGAGATGTTCAGTATGCGCATATGACTGTGATGGTCAGGTGTCCACGTATTTTTGGCCATATAGTGTATTTTTATTTATTTATTTGTTTGGAACTTTTCCCCAGAAATTTACATTTATGCATGTAAGTGATGCTTCAAATAAGCATAAAGTGTAATTAATTATTCAAAACAATAACATTTTGGGAGAAATTCCTCATTAATATCCTTCTAAATAGGTATAAGAATGAACATTCATGAACAGAAAATTTCATGTGTGTATAAAGAAACTGATTTTGTGGAAAATGGTTTAAGGAATACAGTGTAGTTTAATGTGTTACCACTTCATTACTGGGGTTTATGTGGTTTATAGAGGAAATTGACATGTATGTCATAATGGCACATGTATCAGGAAACAAGCTTTTTAGGGATTTATGACATGACGTGAAAGCCTTCTGCAAACGTTGCTAAGTTTCAGACAATGCTGTGGATGCTTGTGGACATGAGCCGTGAAATAAATCGTTTTGTTCAGGTTTTTTTAAAAAAAATTTTTATTACTACAGTTTGAGCGAGGTGATTTTGGATACATTTGCGATTTGAAAAATTATTGACGTGACCCAAATGATCATTTCTACTTGTAGTGTCTTGCCTTAATAGATCTAGGTGTGCTAGAGCAATGAAATCTGCCAGGTGTGCTGGACTCCGGCTCTGCAGAACCACAGTCAGGCACCTCTGGTCCAGATTTGGCTCAAATCTGGTAGAAGTGATGAAGTACATGCGTCTTTCCTAGCTTAAATTAGAATAGATACAGTCCCTGCAATGCGCTCACACAGATGGCACCCGATAATTTGATTCCTTCTATCGTGTTTTTAATTCTCTCTAGACGAGAGAAGACCCGTCTGCAGCACCTTCAGTGGGAGCAGCGAATGATGGAAGAGAAGAATAAAAGAACCAAAGCCCTCCTTGCTAAGACCATTGCTGAAAAGTATGAGTAATCCCTTAAAGGTCTTTCTTCGTGAAAGTTCTCCAGTGTCCTCAGTGTGCTGGAATGTGTACATTATTTTAACAATGGAACTCCGTGTTTCTACAGATCTAAGCAGACGCAAGCTGAAGCGGTAAAATTGAAGAAAGTCCAAAAGGAGCTCCAGGCTCTGGATGATTCTGTGTCCAGCGATATCGGGATCCTCAGGAGCCTGATCGAGCAGGCCAGCCTGGAGTATTCCACTGCATGGTAACAAAGCCGTGACTCAGTGTTAGTAATGCGGAGAAGTAAATGCAGAGCAATGAAGGGTTTGTGAGGACATTGTGGTTTAAACGTTTGATATGATTTTACGGTTTTCCTCAGTGGAACTTGATTAAATTAGAGTGGTTTGCAGCCAGCTGATACTAGTCTACACACACACACACACACACACACACACACACACTGGCTCAGTTATGTTGTGGGGGCTTTTTGTTGGGCACACAGAAGGAAGCATAAGCGCAGTGTCACTATTTAGCAGCATTTGATTTGAAAGGCGCAAGTAAGACCTTTTGTCTTTTTACTATCAGTTCATCTCACCGAAATCCCACCCTCTAGAGCATCTGAATACTTTATTTAGCCCATGAAGGTGCGAAACTCGTTGATGGACTGTTGATTAAATCATTGCTCCGGATTTTACTCTACCTTAAAGAGAAGCACATTTGGATCAGCTTCATCTTGTTCTTTATATACGAAAGGCCAAGAAAAAGTAACACAAAGTAATTTGAAGTATGGACCATTTCTGATCAAGGGACTGCTGGTAGTATTAAGTCACATTTTGATCAGTCTTGAAGATGAATCACTCATTAGGGGGCTACAATTGAACACTGATGAGTAGTAAAATGTTTTCAGTATTATAACTTAAGCTCTGTAGCCTTGATTAACTCAAACACCTGGACCTGAGAAACACAAATCCTTATTTATGGTGACGTTATCTCTCAAGGTCTCCATGATGTAGACAGCATTGACGTTCACTGAAGTTCTCCTTTTAATGTTCTGTTCATGCTTTTTGTTCAGGAAGCGCTTGGAAAAGGCTGAAGCCGAGTACGTGGCAGCCAAGCTAGACCTGCACAAGAAGACGGAGGCTAAGGAGCAGCTAACCGAGCACCTCTGTGCCATCATCCAGCAGAACGAGCTGCGCAAGGCGCGCAAGCTGGAGGAGCTGATGCTGCAGCTCGAGCTCCACACGGAGCAGGCGTCCGACGGAGCGCAGGAGGAGGGGTGTGGGGAGAGAGAAGGCCCCGCCCAGCATTCCGCAACAGTCAACGAGACTGAAGTGAAAAGTGACGGCCAAGTTCGCACCGACTGCACAGATATTAGCGAGGACAGTGCTGTGACTGTAGCAAAGACAAGCGAAGGTCAGGAGAGGAAACTGCTCACAGCTACTGTGAGTGGCGACGGCTAGTTTTTCATCCTTTATTACACATACGCAGTATGGGCCTACTTCCATGTGTAGATGACCCACTACACTCACAGATAATCCCCTAATAATATTGCCTTATTAGTAATAATAATAATAGTAGTAGTTCTAGTCTTATTTATTATGGTGGAGGGAGTAGGAAGAAACTGGGCTCCAGCTTAAGGCTTTAACAAAATGGTTCATATGTTCTTTAAATCAAAGGTGTTTTTATTCACATTAAGTTTATTGTGCTCAGCTAAAGAGTTTTCATTGTTGTATACAGCTTCGATTTTGCTGCAAATCCCAATCTTTGTTAAAACTTGTGTAACACTATGCTCTGTAGTATATTCTGTATCGGACTTTTCTTATTGAGCAATTTCATGAACACTGTGCAGAAATGTGATGAAAGTGGCAAGGCCGCGTAAAACCGTGCGAAAAGCCATACGATGTTTAAACTCGAAAGTGCGCGACAGTCACGCAGCTCTGCGAGGTTATATCATGCAAAGCCATGATTACTGCCTGAAGAGCCAACAGCCGTGGTACATTCATGTGCAGTTTTTTTTTTTTTTTTTTCCTTCCTTATGAATTATTCAGGAAAGAGAATAGACTGGGCAAAGTGTTTAACTTGTCGTAAGGTGATATGTTCTAATTTATGGAGATTATTCTCCCTGGTTCCACAAGACTGACTTTAGAGTGACTTTATATTTTAACTCAGAGTTTGACAGAAGATTCTTCAGTCAAAATCTTGAACATTATTCATTTTTCATTAAGACGGAGAGCCAAGTGTATTGCAGTGGATTTGATATGTTTTGAACCGATGGGGAAACTTGATTTTTTTTTTTTTCTGTCCTTCTTGTTTTCTGTGTTTATCAAATAATGACACTATGTTTAACGTTATGCTTTCAGAGATTTGATACATATTTATATACCCTTTAGACTACATTTTTTACAAATTTGATACATGTAAATAAAAAAATATTTACTTGTTTCAAATCGTTGCCTTTTTTTTTTTAGGTCAATGATCTAAGCAGCGGTGTTTTATTTTTGTAGTGACGGGAAATTGGTTACGTGTGTTTTTTGGATTTTGGAGGACAGCGGCTACTGTTTTTTTTTTTTTTTTTTAAAAACACATGTTCCAACTCTTTATCCGCTCTACAAACTTTTTTATAAGGGTCACAGCTGGACATCTGTGCAGGGAAGACCATAAATTTAGTTTATTTAATGAGTCTATCAGCGAGCACATACAGCGGTTGATGAGCATCTGTAGCTGAATTACAGAATTCTGACCATCACATTACAGTCACGTTCGTTTTGGTCTTGAAACTGTTTTCATGCGCTCGTCTTTGCTACGACAGTAACGGCAGTGTCTGCTGGCGCACGAGAGTGAAGGTGTGCGCCACCTGAGCCTGTCTGCAGGCAAGGCCTTCTCTGTAACGGCAGATTTAGCAAAATGCCAATATACGGTGCCTTTACTGAACATTTTGGCTTAATGTCCATTAACTAAGTATGTTGGCTTGGGTCGGGCTAAAAGACGATATAAGTATCACGATATCTTTTTTTTATTAAATTTATTTAGTTTTTAAAATAATTACAGCTTGACTGGAAGAGGCTGAGTTGGTAACATTTTGTACTTCATCTTTAAAATTTTTAAATATTATTATTATTATTATTATTACAATTTTTTATTTTTCACCTTTTCTTTGTTTATGTATTTATTTATCATTAAAATGTTAATTTTTTAATATAAAAAATAAAACCAATTTATTTTTGATTTTTTTTTTTTTTTTAAAGCAATGCTACTGTATTGCTGGTTATTTATTCACAAGCCTATACATCATGATCCATATTGTGTATCGTAGAGTTGTCTCACCCGCCCCTAATATAGGCAGTATTTTCCGGCATTTTACATGTACAGACAACGAATGGTCTAAAACCATCATCTTGCCAAAGTTAATTCCTAAAAACCAAAGTTCTTGTGTAAACAGGTCAGGAAAGGGATTCCAAGGCAGCCAGTATTGTTATTAAGAGTAAGGGAAAATGGGACCTGAAATCTTTTAACCGAACAGGCACCTTCAGTGTTTTCCCTCTGACAGTAATGCACTGTTCAATGTTTGTGCACTTTTGTACCTGATGTTCTCACAATGGGTGCATGTGTTTCTAAAACACTGTGCATTTACATGAGCTTTTTGTCCTGTACTTCTGCCTGTGCTCCTTTTTCCTGACGTGATTGTGTTGTCTTTGTGTTTAGTACAGCGACATTCCTCATCTGCTGTATGGATCTGCTTCCTTTAAGCGATAATTGCTGCTTTTGTTGCTTTATTGTTCAAATTAAGACGGATAGCTATCTCGCATTGTAAGAATTCTCCTTGTCTATTATCAGCCCTCGTGCTGCATGTTAAATTGTCGGCTTTAATAATGGATTTTATCATTTTCTTCACATCTTCTTGGTTTCATCTGACTTGTGAAACCATGGTCTGCAAAAGAGCTGACAAAGACTGTACAGGGTCTCACTGTCGAAA
Organism: Pangasius sanitwongsei; assembly: GCA_037576675.1. Taxonomy (NCBI): domain Eukaryota; kingdom Metazoa; phylum Chordata; class Actinopteri; order Siluriformes; family Pangasiidae; genus Pangasius; species Pangasius sanitwongsei. Next base: position 2,133,599 of record CM075021.1, on the reverse strand, counting down.
GGAATCGGTCAGGACAGAGGTATGAAAGAATTTTCAAAACATTAGATGTACCATGGAACACTGTGAAGGCCATCATCAACAAGTGGAGAAAAAGGAGCACCACAGTGACATCAGCAAGAGCAGGACGTCCCTCCAAAATTTACAGCTACAAATACCAGTCAATTTTAGTGCAAAACCTTCAGGTGTCTGCTAGTAAACTGAAGATGAAAAGGAAATTCACCTTTTAGCACGACAATGACCCAAAGCATACATCCAAATCAACAAAGGAACAGCTTAAACAAAAGAAGATCAATGTTTTTGAATGACCAAGCCAAAGCCCAGACCTGAATCCAACTAAAACTCGGTGGGGGGACCTGAAGCGGGCTGTGCACAGGTTATTGTAAGTGTTTTATTTTTCCTATTTTTCTCTAAAATGTTTCAATTATGACGAAAGAAATGGCGCTGTATTAGCAGAGGACGGGCCGCTCTGTCTGGACAAATCTGTAAGCTGTAAACAAATGCCTCAGCTCACTTACAATTATTAATAGCATATATTATTAAATATTTTTATTGGCATAGAAATGAGTCAAAATAGCTTCCAATTATGTCTTTCAGCCTTTACCCTGATTGTTCATTTTGTGCTCCCAGCTGTCTGTGCACTTGACCTTTTATGGTGTTTTGTGGGTGTCACTAAATGCAAATGAGCTGTGTCAGGAACACAGTACACAGAAAATCAGCGTTTCTGAAACTTTTCCAAATCTGATTGAAATTTTTAGTTTGGCTTAGACAAACATTTACACACAACTTTACTAAAAGATTAATAAATAAGGCCCAATGTATTCATATTCGGTTACATCCCTAGTGTGCACTTAGTGGCAGGTAATTATGGTTTAAGATAACATGCACTTTAAATATCTTCGGTTTCACATTAACTGCTGTTTGTGATGTTTCACCCACTGTTCCATTGAGGTTACAGAGAGAGAGAGAGAGAGAGAGAGAGAGAGAGAAAGCGATTATATTCTCCAGCCAAAAGAGGTGCACCATCATAGAGCCTGCCTCTGCTGTCAAAAAGACGAGATCTGTTTAAGACCCCTTATAGATAGATAGATAGATAGATAGATAGAGATATATATAACATTTGCCAGATGTTCATGAAGAGTCAACTCAAAGATTCAAATGCCCACTGTAACCTCAGATTCATATTCTTAGCCTCAGTGTTTGATGTGTTGTGCATTCTGAGATGCTTTTCTGCTCACCACAGTTTTAAAGAGTGGTTATTTGAGTTATTGTACACATCCTGTAAGGTCAAATCAGTCTGGCCATTCTCTTCTGACCTCTCTCATCATGTAGGCGTGTCTACCTGCAGAACTGTCACTCACTGGATGTTTTTTGTTTTCCACACTGTTGTGCATAATCTATAGAGACTGTTGTGTATGAAAATTCCCAGTGTCTACAATTTTCAAACCAGTATACAGGCTGGAGAAGATTACCCTCTGTTTTCACTCTGAGTGAGGTTACCCTTTGCAAAGCAAAGGGTAGGAAAGCCTTCCAGGCAACTTCCGGTCAGGGTTTCTGTTCTGTATAGCATATTGCAGGGTTTCTGAAAGGAGCTAGGTGCCCTCAATCTGGCACACACCCCATCAGTCACACATGGTAACTCCCCCTTATGTTGGAGTCCCTTCATACCCCTCCCCATTTGCAAGGCTGGGGAACTGCATGCCTTGGCAGTATGCTCACCCTGTATGCACTGATGTCCGCAAGGTTCTGGAGTGACCTTTTGACCAAACTCAGGTTTCATGCCAAGGGTTGTGTGTCTCATACCTTAGAACCTGGTGATCGATGTCGCAGTGTGCTACGAGAATCAATCTACGGAGTGTTCCCTACCTTGTCCAGCACATACCTAACAGTGCTATTTGGGCCAAACAGCAGCTATTTGGTCATAGAACCAACTATTCATGTGCCACAATGTCTGTCTATGCAGAGTTTTGGGCCACCAGGTGAGGGGTCATCACCACCACCTGCAAACAGACTGGAAGCCTGTACTATCGTTATGTGCCACTGCACAGGTGTATTTCATCCTCACTGGCTCTACTGAGTGCAGCGATCATATCTGACCTAATTAATAAACTAACTAACTAATTAGTCTGAGGTTTGTTAGTTTGTTCCACGTGACCTGCTGGTATAAGTTATTCAAACGCCACTCCTGGCAGTTAGGCAGGGTAAAATAGAATGTGGGGTTATGTATGTGACCATGTTCTATAAACTGCGCAAGGTTCCCCAGCACTCTCCGGAATCTGAGCTGAATTTGGTGAGAAGATGTGAAAGGGAATGGTGTCCATTAAAGATGGCATTTTATAATGTCATATGGTTACCATGTGACTTTGTGTTAAAGGTCTCAACATGTGTGCACAAGAAGGGATCCATCTGATAAAACACCACCCCTGGTGGTTTTCCAGAGTTCCTAGGACAGGCTTAACATAGATAACCTAATGTTTGTTGTTTATAAGCGAATCTGCTGCAATCTTGTGCTTAGAGAGTGCTTAGAACGGTATATTTGGCAACTACGTTATTGTTGATAGCCCCAGCCTGCAGCCCACCACAACAAGCCAAGAAATGAGAAACACTTCTTCAATTCTGTTTGTGTAAGCAGACCCAAAGAAAAATTAATTCTTGTACTAAGAGAAAGATCAAAGCTGAGACTAGGAGTTAGTGACTGCCAGCAACAGCTTAACTCCAGCTGCTCACACTGTAGAACCACATTGCGGTAGCATACCCCTCAGAAGTGTACCCTTCAGAAGTGTACTCCTCAGAAGTGGTGGATTTTGCTAAATATATAGCATGGTGCAAGCTCTTTAGTACTGGTCTCTCCCACTTTAGTGATCATCCTGACAGCTACAGGGCATGGAGGTCACAATCAGAGCCTTAGACTTCATGCCCAGCAAAGAGGTAAATTCAAATAGTTATCAATCATTGTTCAAATGGCTTGGCAAAGAACCATCTGTAAAGTGCCTCAGAGCAGTCCACATAGACCTCCTGAGAGATCTTTGGAAATGGTCACTGAAGTTGAAAGTTGAGGAGTGCAAGAGGCTAGACAACTTACGTAAAGTCTCCATTAGTGTTTTAAGCCGAGAAAGCTTGGAGATCTCTTGATTGAGTTGGAGTCTGCAAAAGAAAATGACTACATCCACATAGGTTTACATGTAGGTGGCCTACTTAGACATTTCCCCTTGGTAATGGCCCCATAGTAGAGAAACTACCATGGGGTTTACTGGAGAAGTAGACTATTTAGGGATCAATGTTCAAAGAGGAATACAATGTATAATAAGCCCCCTTTTGCTTTTTTACTCAGTTCATCTGCTATCAAGTGAAAACGAGAAATGACTCCACCTTCAATCTGCCAAGCAATAATGGCTTTGAGAATCATGCTGAGAATTTTCCACACAGTCTCTCAAATATCAGGATGCATGTGTCAGTACACAAAACCGACATGTCTTTGTCTGTACATCATAACACAAGTACTATAGCTCTTCAATATACACCAAAAAGTATGTGGACACCTGACCATCACACCCATGTGTGAGCATTTCCCAAACTGCTACCACAAAGTTGGAAGCACAGAACTGTCTAGAATGTCTTTGTATGCTGTAGCATTAAGATTTCCCTTTACTGGAACTGAGAGGCCCAAGTCTGTTGACAGTAGCCAGCATGACAATGCCCCTGTGCACAAAGCAAGGTCCATGATGATATGGTTTGCCGAAGTTGATGTGGAAGAACTGAAGTGGCCTGTATAGACCCCTGACCTCAACCCCACTGATCACTTCTGGGATGAATTGGAATGCTGACAGCGTACCAGTAGTGAAGTCAGTTCCTGACTTCCCTACTGCTCTCATAGCTGAATGAGCACAAATTCCCACAGCCACACTCCAAAATCTAGTGGAAAGCCTTCCCAGAAGAGTGGAGGTTATATAACAGCAAAAGGGGACTAAATCTGGAATGAGATGTTGAAAAAGCACATATGGATGTGATCAGGTGTCCACATACTTTTGGCCATATAATGTATGATCCAGCGAAAACACCGTACCATTCACAACAAGCCTCATCGCCTGAGAACATGCCTTAGCTTTAGAGTAAAAACTACTGAAGATAAGAAAGTATACCTTAAATAGAGAGGACTATGCTTCAGATGCTCTGTGTCCTCTTCACATTGCTTACAACTGCAAAGCCACACTGAAGTGCAATAAGTATAACAGCCATAGACACAGTACAGCCTTGCATCCTGGCCCCCCACTGAAGGCATGCAAACCCCTAACAGTGCATGGCCGGGAGGAGGAAGACACTTCCTCACTTCATCAGTGCCAGCAGTGAGCTCTCTATGCACTTAGGTTTGTGGCAAAGGCTTTCAGTGAAGTCCTGCTCCAGAGTATACCTTGTAAAAGTCTATCCAAAAGAGCAACCGGAATGGACCATCAAGATGCATGCTATGCTGAATGACCAGAGCAACAGATTTTTGGGCAGGTCAGAGTTATTTGATTTATCTATCATCCATGGCAGTGAATAGGTGCCAAGAACCTGTGTTGGAGTGATGGAAACTTCAGGCAAAAGAGCAGTTGGCTCTCAGATCAAAAGCTTAAATGATGAAGTCAGCCTAGCATTCCCAATGCTGATCGAGTATAATGAAATACTAGATGAAATTCCAAACCCAGAAGAAGCTCCACACCATTCTCACAAGTGCATTGCACTGGAGATCCCAGCATTAGAACCTGGTGCCTACGTCCTTCTTCTTCTTCTGGGTAGGGTCATTCTTAGTGTTCATAACGTGATGCAGCCAGTTAATGGCCCACACAGTGCTTTGCACGCAAATTACAGATTATTACTAGGAATAGCCCATAAGCCCATTGTGCACAGTTTCAAGACAAGCATATTGGAGAATGGAGGACCACCATTACTCAGTCTCTTGAAGACCACAAGAGAGGTAAACAGACAGTGATCAACTTATCCTCAGCATCTTCAAGATAACATCAGATGATGATAAGCCTGTTATTTCTATCAAAGATGAGGTCTTCTTAAAGTTTATGGATGAAAAGTTGGCTGTTTCCTTTCAGAAGCCCCGAACCACCTGTTCTTAACAACAGAGCACAAGTTTTCACCCATCTCTCTTCTCTATGATGTATCCTGGAAAGGAAACCAAAGGTGAAAGAGCAGTTTGTCACCTTCATGCGGAAAATATTTGACAGCACCTCCACTGACAGAAGAAAAGGAATGCTGGTATTTGCCAACATTGGAAACGTTTGGAGTTTATCACCTCTGCAAGCCAGACCAAATCAGCGTTTTAGTTTTGAGTTGTGTTTGACTACTTAGAGTGCAGTACAATGTCATCTCCCTCAACAAGGTCCTTCTTAACAAACCAGGCTTGAATTATAACCTGCAGGGTGTTCTAATCTGCTTCATGAAGGATCATGTAGCACTGGCGTAAGGCACACAGCCGATTTTCCAGCAGATTGCTTTGCTGTGCGAGAAGACCACAGGGATTACCTATTCTTTCTCTGGTATCAAAACAAAGACATCATGGAATTTAAGATGAAGGTCCGTGTGTTTGGAAACAGCCCATCCATGTCTTGCACCCTGGAGGGCCCCTTGTCCTTAAACAGTTGCCATTTTCGGTTGTTAGTAGAAGTTGGATGAGATCATGCTAGTTTTGCTTGCTCTTTTTTGCACAGTAGCAGCCTGAAGTCTCTCTAACTCCATCAGGCATGCTAATACAGGAGAAAAGCAAGAATCAGTCGCATACAGGCTTTGTTGATCCTCTAAGGATTGTGGCAAGGACAGAACAGAGTGGAGCAGGAAGAACCTCTGGGTAAACTACTGTCTCCTTGGAGATAGGTCCAGGTCCTCGTCAAAAGATTCAGGCTTCATGTTTAACTCCACAACTGCTGCCCACTTTGACACGTCAGTAATTTCCTGCTCTTAGTCTGGAAGGTCACTTTTGTGCAGATTAAGGTCAAGAGCTTTAGTTGATGTTCACATCAAACATCAGAATGGGGGAAAAACTGTGTTCTCAGTGACCATGGCATTGTTGTTGGTGCTGGTTTGAGTATTTTAGAAACTGCTGATGTCCTGGGATTATCACACACAATAGTCTCGGGTTTACACAGAGTGGTGCGAAAAACCTCAGTGACCTCAGAGTAAGGGACAATCTTCAGGCTCTGCTGTTAGCTACTAAAAACAAAAGAGCAAGCACTTTTCTCTGCAACATTTAGTGTCATATTAATGAGAAATACAATGTACTGTAGAAGTAGTGGAGACAGCAAATGTTGATCTTAAAGCTCCAGAGTAAAATACAGCTGAGTTACGGCAGAGACTTGACTCACAATGATGCTGATGGTGGTATTAGCATGAAACTTTGGTACCTCATCTATATAAGCAGAGTGAACAGATCAGGAGTAAATCACGCTCTTGAGCTTTAGAGGGCAAATTTCCACTGGTGTCACTATCACCAGGGAGTCAAGTGGCATTGGAGGTAATGTAGGAAACCATTAGACAAAGTTAAAATAGACCAACACATCGATGAAAGAGGTTTAAAGTTAAAAAGTTCAATCAGAATTTCATTATAAATTAAATGTTACATGCCACTGAATGTCATGTTAATTATAAACATTAATATGCATGTTTTTCAGGGTTTAGGTTTCTTATAATACTCTCCATAATACTCTATGTAGTAAGTAACCATGGTCTCTTATCCGCCTCCGTGGGCATTACCGAAAAACCCCACTTTGCTGTTTCATATGCATTACATTAACGCACACAACTCAGACTGCTACACTGCACCTTCTTACTTCAGACTGTGAGCATTTGCACTGGCCCACTTTTGCACATCCTGCACTAATGTACAGTTAATGTCTCTACTTTTATTTTTATTTTCCTAAATCTTTATATTTTTATATTTATGCTCATAGTTATCATAGCTTTATAGTTTCTTTATATTTATGCTTCTCATTTCATAGCTTTCACTTTTCTCTTTTTCTCATTAGGCAGTTGTGGCCTAATGGTCCGAGAGTCGGACTTGTAACCCGAAGGTGAACCCGAAGGTCGTGGGTTCGAGTCTCGGGTCCGG
>CM075021.1:2100962-2116747 GCA_037576675.1 Pangasius sanitwongsei | reverse complement strand
TTTCATTTATTACTGTTTACTGCTCTTTATAGTATTTTTTTTAAATGTAGAAACATTTAGTTTCATTATTTTTGAAGGCATCTTCGCTCTACAGCATTTCTTTGCATGTGCTTAAGACTTCTGCACAGTACTGAATTTTATTGTCAAAAATACATCTTAAGTAAATTTGAAAGAGTCCAAAATACTAACAAAATAATCTTGTAAAAATGAGTTTATTAAAGCAATAATTTCAATTCAATTCACAAACAAATCATATGAAATTCCACAATAGGTATTATGTATTATGTACAATATGTATTATAACCCCAAAAAAAAAAAAGCTACATGGGATTTCATTTTAAAATAGCAAGCTAGCTAGCAAATGTTTGTTATATATCTAGGCTAGCATTACCTGGCATTGCCTAGCTTTAACTCTGATTTAAGCTTGTTGTACTATTGCTAAAGCCATGCTTTTTACAAAAAAAAATAAATCAATCAAAATCTACAAGAAATGAAAATTTGAAAACTTAGATATAGTTTCTTCAGGGAAACGATTCTGCTGACTAGTTAATGATACTGTATGTTTTACTGTATTGTAATAATTGTCACAGCAGTGTTACATATACAGTAAGGTGCTTTGATACAGTATAATCAGACGGTATTGTGAATATTTTCCCAGAATGCCACGTGGGCTGCCGTGTCATACTGTAAAACACTTTCAGCGTATCATAGTGGTTTGAACACAGTATTTTAATGACAGAAATGATTTACAGTGTAGCTAATGCATCACACCCCATACATTTGATCGGAAGTATAAAGGCTGTGATCTGAAACTTCTGAACTTATGCGAGATGTTTGTGATGGTGTGGACAGATGAACAGTTGAACTCGGAGGAGAAGAAGAAGCGTAAGCAGAGGCGGAACAGAACCACGTTCAACAGCAGCCAACTGCAGGCGCTGGAGCGAGTGTTCGAGAGGACGCACTACCCTGACGCCTTTGTGCGAGAGGATCTGGCCCGTAGGGTCAATCTCACCGAGGCCCGAGTGCAAGTGAGTTCAAATTCCACGTGCATCAAGCTTCTCAAATTAGCCTGGCCTTTGATCAGCTCAGTTTTACACATTTGATTTACTGAAGTTACTGTGTTCCCTTCATATTAAAGACCTCGGAATACAGCACTCAGCCAGGAACGGAGATCATAGTCATTTTATATAGTGGTGTATCCATCAGGAGATATTGTTTATAGTGAATTAAATTCATTATTGTGCCAACTGCCCATAATATATATATATATATATATATATATATATATATATATATATACATATATATATACATATATGCTAGCTACCAAATATGAACAAAAAAATAAATATATTGAGTCCAGAACAGGTTAAATTGGGAAAATAATAAGATTGTATCACATGGATTAACATGTGTATGAAGAAGTCACATCAGTGTTTGGTTTGTGTGATATTTTGTGTACCAGCCACATTGGCGTTTAAAAAAAAGCCCCAATCAGAGATTCACATGGAAGAGAGCAGACCGAAAGCACATGCTCCAGGCCAGAGACGGTCTCCACATGTTATAATGAGAGGGATTTTTTTTTTTTTGCTAAAAGATGGGGATTGTGCCCATTTATAGATCAAGAGGGAGAGAGAGCGAGAGAGAGAGAGAGAAAAAGAGAGAAAAAAGCGAGAGAAAACACATCTGCAATTAATGTGTCCCAGAGAGGGTGAGCGATTCCGAAAGGCTTTGATAAAAGCGACTTTGAGCTCATTCCTGAAGCACTGCGTAACCGGACACTGCGCCTCCACCAGACCTTGGCTTGGGAAGCGAGTCTTGTTCTGCGTCTCCACCACTGTTTAGAGCAGAAAGAGTGGCACTCCACCATGCCTAGCTCTATCATTTCATCCTTGTACAGGGCTGGTGAGAGCTTATCGCACCATAGGTCTCATATGTTGTGCATGTTTGTCTGTCTATCTTTAACGTACGAGCGCGTTATGATTATTTCTAGTGCGATAAGATGCTCCATATTGCTCCGTTATAGTCTTTCACTCTTCTATGGTGGACAAGAAGGCACTAGAGCATCATCGGCAAACTACACGTTGAGCTTCAAAATCTGTGATGAGAAAATTCTGAAGATTTTTTCACACTTAGCAACAATTCCACAGTGATCTCTGTTGGTTTTAGCAGTGTGTCTTGCACGAAAATGTAGTTACACAATAATCTCCATGCTGCATTTCTTTTTACACGCAAAGCACATTGAACACTTAAATGATTTAATGCATCATATTTCACTTAAATGAAACATTTAATTTTATTTATCTCTGCATGATTTTAAGGCCTTTAAATTATTATTATTATTATTATTATTATTATTATTATTATTATTATTATTATTATAGTTTTGTAGTAAAAAGTTGTAAGGAGTATCAAGCAGGTTGTGCATAGGCTTATCATTTCAAAATATTTAGCTTCACCAAATTCAGCTCAACAATTCATCATTTTTCATAATACACAAAAACCTGAGTGCTTTATTTCAGTAGCTTTTTTTTTTTACTTTATAATAATAATATATATAATTTAACCCGGTATAATTTAACCCGAAACAAAACAGATAATAATGCACCTTATATTAAATATATGTAGTAGACTGTTTGATCATGCCATCTGTGTAACCTCTGGGCTTTCCTAATTGCACTGAAAATAATAATTTCCGCTCCTCCTCCCACAGGTGTGGTTTCAGAACCGACGAGCGAAGTTCCGCCGTAACGAGCGAGCCATGTTGGCCAGTAAGAATGCCTCGCTCCTCAAATCCTACTCAGGAGATGTAACAGCAGTGGAGCAGCCCATCGTGCCTCGTCCCGCCCCACGTCCCAATGACTACCTATCCTGGGGCAGCGCCACCCCTTACAGGTAACCCCAGTAACCTTACCGTGTCGTTTGTGCCACTCTCATGCCCCGCTCAATCCCAGCATGCCCTCCAGCTATCTGCTTTGTTTTCCTTTCATTTCCTCTCAGCACATGACCTCTGCTGTATCTGTGTTACTAGCCCAGTCTCAGGCACTGTTCTGTTTATTTCCACCAGTCTGACTTGTTCTGGCTATTTGCCTTTTTTCCTAATGCAAAAGAATTCGCCCCTTTGTTGCTACTGAAATGAACATAATAACTAAAAAAGGCAATTTGCAAAGAAAGTAAAGTGTTATGATGAAAAGATTTGCTAGTCAGACTGATCAAATAAAGCAGCACAGACTGTTGTACGTTCTCAAGCAGTTCTGCATAGTAGTCTCTCTCTCTCTCTCAGTAGGGAAGGGGTGGACCTCAGGAACTCAACCCCTCACCGTTAGGTGATAATCTGAAAACAAACCGTGTTAAATCCACCTCTGTGCCCTGTGACCTCTGGGTTATAAGATACATGCTAACAAAGTGAGGAGGAAGAAAGCTTCACTGGGCAGGATTTTCTGTGACTCTGGTTTCGATGGTTATGGTCTACAGCGATGTCTGTTCTTTTGAGCTGTACAGAACAGCTGACCAGGCCACTCGGGCCAAACGCTCAAATTCTGACTGTGCAAATGTGTTTCTTAACCACTTTCTGGCATATTTATGCTCACAACTAGAAGCGAGGCCAGTAAAACAAGCTAATGTAGATTTGGGGTTGTCTTTTTGCCTAACGCACTGATGTGCACAATTATTACATGTTAATAAAGTACATATAAAGCCTTAATAACTATTTATATATTCTTAAGCTGGTTTCCGAGTTCGGAGGGAGGGCCAGTGCGAGTGCCACAGAAAATGCTGCCCACAGAAAGCAAGTACTTTTTTTTAAATTTTACTATATGTGATTTTTTACATCTCAAATGTGTAGCAACAATCAGAGAACCAAAGAGCCTCTTTGGTGTTTGAACCAAAAATAAAATATTGTATATAATGTATATAATATCTGAGATGTCTGAATGTTTATAGATTGTTTATAGATTTTTTTGAATCAGTCTTTGTGTATTCATTCTTGCTGTTGTTTATTTCCTGTTCATCAGCACAATGGCAACCTACCCACCCACTTGTGCCAACACCACTTCCACCCAGGGAATGAACATGGCCAACAGCATTGCTAACCTAAGACTAAAAGCCAAGGAGTACAGCCTCAACCAGGTCCCCACTGTTAACTGAGACGAGGGGGTGAGAGAGTAAAGAAGGGAGGATGAAAATGGAGAAGATGAAGCCTCGTAGGAGTTGGATGACTTAGAAGGCCTTAAAGAATGGGACAAATTGGTCTGAGATTCCTCTTTCTGCAAAACTCCATTGGGAACAGACCAGTCCTACCCTCCTTCTGGAATTATGGTTCTTCCTCTCCCCCCTCCAATGCTGGCTTTTTTTTTTTTTGTCACCATCTTCATCACTGCTGATGAATGTAGATACTTTTCTGAGGAAATGAAACTCTTCATATATCTGGACTAATGTGGAGACTGCAAGGCAGACGTAGTGTCTGGATGATTTAACCCCCTTTTTTCATTTTTTGTGGCTTTAAATTAGAGTCAACTGAATGAAGTGTGTTCTTCAAAGAAGCCAGTGGATGATTGTAGCTTGCTTACGTTTGAATTTACACAAGATCTGGATGAAAAGGTTCATTTGCTGGAAACCCAGCGAAAAAACTCGGATTCTCCAGCTCTCTTAGACGTGAATGACCAATCCACCTGAACTCTAAAAAGCTGAAGGAACATCTCCATACTGAACAGCTAACCTTGTTGTGTTCAACGAGGAAGGTCATGTCTTTAATACATTTCATTCTATATAACCTACTGTACCACTGACACATAGATGTTGGTTCATGGTGATACATGTAACTTCTCATACTAACACAAATGTAATTAGTTTTTCAAGGACAACTTATACTTCCTGTTTTGTTTTTTTGTTTTTTTTTACATCTGTATGCCATTTCATAATTGCAAAGCATATGGGAATAAAGAGACTTGCATTTCAAGCAATAATCACGCATATTAAAATTGGTTCTAAAGGACAGATCGCCTAAGGTGTTCCTAACAGCTCTGTTGCAGGCAACAGAGAAAACGGCATCATGACAAACCCCCCCCCCCCCCCCCAACTAATATGCTAAGAATACATTTCTCAAACTCATTTTTCCCATCATGTTAATTTCCTGATTAATTACAGTGGTGTGAATCAGGGTGCTGTGACTTTAAACAGGGTTGGTGTTGTGTACATCTTCTGTGGAACTGTGTGTGAGCAAATGATTTATTTAGAAAGTGTTGAAAATGCTTGTTTTATTCGTCAGATCTGACTTTTTTCCCCCCGAATACAGACTTCTCTTCTCTCAGTTTCTAAATGTGACACGTATTTTCAAAAAGTAAAACACTCTTTTAAACAGTCCAGTCACGCTGATTTTCAGATCTTTTGAATATACTGATGTTTGTTTGAAAAATGTCCAGTTCCAGTGTGAGAAAATAATTACTGATTTGAAATCTTTTCTTTCATAGCTTTTTTTCTATGCTTTTAATCATTGATTATCATTAATTAAGTGAGTCGAATAAAACAAATTATTCCTGAATTGCTTTTTACTTTTAACACATAAATTGCTTTCTAATTTCTTTATTTTTGGCCGGCTCCACATTTCTCAAAACAAACATAATGTTGTTTTAATATAACTGAAGTACTTTTATGGGAGCTTCTTCATGAACGTACGATTCGGGGTTTATTTGGTACAGGCCATGATCTTTTTTTCTTTTTTTTTTGTTTGTTTGTTTTTTGATGTTACACATCATGCAGCTTCGACTTTTCTACCATATCTTTTTTTTCCCACTGGGGCAAGCAGTCTGAGGACCAGTGTACTTATTATAGTTTGATATTACTCCATACTGGTACACACGTACTACTGTCCGTAAATGTCCTTATCGTGCTAGTCTGCCCTTCGCGAAGAAAAAAAAAATGACTATAGGTCTGTAGAATAAAGATGGCAGTAATCATCACTGCATCAAGGCAATGACTATTCCCTCTCCTTGTGCACCTATTACACGCATCGATTGTTGAACTTTTTAAAAGCTATTCTATAAAAGAAAATAGGATCACGGTTTGTTTGTGTGTAGGCTTGTTAACTCAGATTCAATAATGTATGTTGTGTATCATGCACTCTGAACTTCTGCGTGTTTCTTGCACCAGGCCAGGGTGTGTATGTCTCACCTTTCAGGCAGCCTTGGCCTTGTTGACCTGAAGTGCTTCCAGATGTGCGTAGGCAGTGACCTGCTCGCCCCATCCGCAGCACCTCGGGCCTGGGGGCCTCGCTCCCTCCTTCAGCCCTGCCGGCGTCCCCTCAGACGGGCCGCGAGCGCAGTGGATGACATACAAGCGCCTCACCCCCTTCAGCACCACATCTGGAGCTTATTACAGAGGAGACAGTCCGAGAGAACTGGGGGGGAAGAGTCTCAGTGTGTGTGTGTGTGTGTGTGTGTTTTGTATGAGAAGGAGCGTATATGAGTTAAGGGGATGGTACAAGCATATGTATGCCAAGCTGTTTACATATGCATCAGTTCTTAAAAAAAAAAAAAAAAAAAAAAAACTCCTTTCCTTCTTAACCTTGTATTATTCTGGCTGTCATTCTCACCCTGGTTTTCTCCGTTCCCCATCATAACCACACTGTGTGTCTTGTCAGGGCTTTAGCTGAGCCTCATGATGGTGGAAAATTTATTAATGAGAAGCTCTTGGATCTTGGTTTGTGCAAAAAAGAAAAAAAAATCTATTAAATGCTTAAATGTTGCAGGCTTTGAGTGAAATATAGCCCAGCTGTTAAAAGCATGTGGTTAGGGTGAACAACCAAAAGAATTTCCTTAACTCAGTGCCAGCGCAGAATGTACATACAAACCGTGTTTGTCTATACCGAGCTATTGAGCACCGTGATCCACCTGCTGTATGAAATACAGTACAGAGTGTGCAGCTCTCTGCAGAATACACTGGAATTACACAAAAACCCAAGAAGACCATTTTATCTACATTTGCATGTACACCATGGCATTGATGCCTTCTTAAGGTATTACAGACTGATAAAGCTCACGTCGTTAACAAATGTCAAGGGAAAAGAGGTCATGGTTGTGTTTAAAACGCTTACACTGTAAGACTGAGTGTACTGGCCAATATAATGGCTTTACATTCCTGAACATTTGAACTTACTCTCAGCAAAAGCTTCATGTGGGAGCACAACCACAAAACTTTCTATTGTCCTGCCCACTCTCAGTCCTTAACTAGTCTTGCCATGTTCAAGGAAATCTAGTTATCGTGCTTTTAAATATGTGGGCCATGCAACCTCACTGTTTTTTTTTATTTTTTATATAAATATATATATTTCCTTGCCCTCAAAAACAGCACCACACAAAGAGCAGACCCAAATGGCAATTATGGTGACAGATATAACATTGGACCCCAGTCATCACCATATAATCAGCCTCAGATTTGCCCAAATATGAAACGGGGGCACATATTCCTCCAAACGCCAAACATTTTGAAGCATGTGCTGCATATAGGCTTTTATTTACAAGCGAAATGGCAGAGAAGGTGATAGGGATTTTGGTTTCTATAACTCAGGGGAAAAAAAACAAAACAAAACATGTGAACGTTGGCATGAACTGGTGACAGCTTTCAACTTTTGGAGGAAAGAGAAGAAACGCAGAGCAGAAACACTGCGCTAGTCTTCACCAGCTGCAACGTTTCTCTGGGATCAAAATCCCTTTCTATTTTTTTTTTCACTTCATGGAACTTTGTTAGCTTTAAGGAAGCAAAATAATCTTTGATAAAGCACGAAGCAAAGAATGAACATTAGCATGGATACGTATGCGGACTTATTTACTATTAGCGATGTTTAACGACTATAGCAAGCATAAATAGCAGACATGTTTGCAGTGGTAAACGATATAATAAACATAATTATATTGATATAAAAAGTCATGGACATTTGTTGGACTGTAAACGTAGTTTCTGTGGGACTTGTAAATGTACCGGGAGAATTCACTTGGCATTATTTAGTGTATTATTAACCATTTGGGATCTTAAAGGAGGTTAAAGGGATGCCTCATAATAGCTTCTATTAGCTTTTATCGACTGTCAGCAGTGAAAAATAGTATGTCTATGTGCACTGATGAAGTATAACGCACTTTATCACTAAGGTCCTCATCAGTCTTTTGGCATTTTCCTGCGTGGTGCTGGCAGACGCCTCAGGTCAATAGCAAAGCTGAACTCTCTTGGGGTTGCAGGTCAAAACAGGAGTAGATTTTACATCACAGAACGGACGGAGCTCACATGTTCATTAAATGCAGCTGACTCTCTACTGAGGGTTCTTTCCACACGTGACCCAAAACGTCTGCACAATAAAACCTACTCAAAAAGCCTCAACCATGTGAACCTTGAAAAAGATCAAACGTCAAGTACCCTTTTAACCAGCTGACCCTTTTACACAACACCTCACTCTTTGTCACAGGATCATTGATATAGTCAAGGAGCGCCACGCGGGTCTTTTCAGGGCCGACCTCAGTAGTTAAACTGTCCCTAATTTGAGCGAAACAGCTTCCTGCTCTCGTTACTCTTTGTCGGCCTAGCAAGGGGATAACGAAGGTCCCAACGGCGCCGCCGTGCTGGAGAGAAAACAGCCCACTGACCAGTGGCGCTCAAGCAAAACGCTAAGGTCAATGTCCAAAGCAGCCGCTAAAACCACGGGAAACACAAATAGGTTGGGGCGCACAACTTCCTCTGAGAAAATGTGTCACTTAAAACGAGGAGATCGTTTTCTGGAGAGATGGGATCTCAGGGTAAATGTTAGTTTAGTTCGCCTCTGGAGGTTTCAGATGTTCCTGAAGGTTTATTCCATAACTTCATCACTGGGGATTCTCTGAGGGATCACATCCAACAACATCTGATTGCTCTCATTAATCACATAAGCAAGCTATATTTGAAATTCTCATATGAACTTAAAAAGTGAAAAAGTCAAATAAACATGCAAAATGCTTACAAAGATGGAACAACTTTGAACTCAAATGGAAAGACATTTTTAGCAGTTTTGCTATGATATGCTCATCTCCTATAACATATTGCAGCCCATTCTTGTAAATTTCCATAGAGGAAGTAATCCAGCCATTAACCTTTGTTAGAGTGCTGATCCATCACTTCTCTCCTAACAAGTCCAAGCTAATGACTTAATGGCTCAGGCTTAGATCTACTTACCCTATATATCTTCCTCACTTTTTTTGTTTTTGGAAAGAAGCTTTCTCCCTTTCTCCCTTCGGAGACAGTTGTCACTTTCAGAGACAGCCTCGCTTTGGAAAGTTTTCATAAGTTCCTTCTGCGAAAAGAGCGGGGTGTATATGCTCAGAAACAAATATTACAGTTACATCTTGTGCCAGGTCAAATTCCCCAACAAATGTGCAATTTGGAGATGATGGAAAGTCACAGAAAGTCTGCTTTTAATTTTCTCCTCGCGCATACAGGGCACAAATGGACATACATACACACACACACACACACACACACACACACATGGAGGCACAAGTAAATGCAGAGATAGAGAAAATGATAAAGGGTGAGAGAGAAAGTTGAGACATTTGATTCTTTGTATTATAGGTGCATGCTGAACACACACACAGACACACACCCCCCCTAACCTTAACCTCAGTAACTAGGAGGAAACATTTAGACTTTTTATTTTATTTTATTTTATTTTTTAATAAACGCAGCAGTTTTGGTAAAAGAGAGGTTTTCCTTGTGGGGCAAGCCAAATGTCTCCACAAGGTCAAAACTGTCAGATATTCCTACCCTTGTGGGAACATTTGGTCCCCACAAAGATATAAAAACACACACACACAAACTCTCCTGTTCAAACTGAGCAAGCTAGTTGTTCAGGAAGTGGACCCAAGGGTTTATTTTTCCTAATTATCCATTTAGTTTAAGTGGCGGGAGGTGATGAGATACATGCTGAACGGAAATTAATTCTATTATTGTTATTAAACAAAGGTGTTAAACCTAATACCTGATTATTTGGTGCAAAAGATAACCACTCACAACTGTTTTGTTTCATTTTGATTGAAACAAGATGCGATTGATTTCCTGTTAAACAGACCAAAAAAAAAAAAAATTACAACCAACTAAGATTTCTCTTTTAGCCTTCTTTTTTAAGGCTCTTTATTTCCTAAATTGCAGAAAACATCTTTTTAGGTATGTGAAATGCTGAAACTTTCAATAAAAACAATAAAACATTTTTTTTAAAAATCATTACTGCAATACTGGCCTTGTCAATACTGGTATTACAGAATAAATAAACAGAATAACCAATCAGTATATATTTTAGTGTGTACTATTAACATCCTATCTACCCTCAGACATTTCAGATGAGAGATTATGCAGGACGGAATCATGCACAATTTGTCAAAATAATATGCGTTAGTCTTTAAACATATCCCATTTCGGATTTACAGATGTGTTTTTAATATATGGCAACTCTATTAAACAGCATGATGTGCATATCATGCAGCTCTATGATCCGATCTCTTTTACTTTACCAAGCTGTAGTCTGAATACTTAAACTAGGACGTGCAAACAAACACATCAGTTCCAATCATGCAAGTGAACGTGGAGCACAGACACCATTTTTTCCCCCTTTGGCCTCAGTTCGTGACTGTCATTAGAATCCATTTTAATGACGGCATTGTGGCAGCATGTGTGCACAGAGTCGTGGCACTCAAATCCGGTTTTCATTAATCTATAAGACTAATTGAAAACACAACTGTCCAAACATTCCTAGATTCCTAGATGTATGTAGCTGTGAGCTGGTAGAAGTACATGAATTCATTACTCATGCAATAGTGCAAATAACCAGCTAAAATACTGTAAAACTGCAAAATTCCATAACTCAACTTCAAGTGGAAAAGTGCAAACTCAAGAAAGAATGATCAAGACAGTGCTAAAAAAAAACCACACACACACATTGATTTTGGTTCCTCATGGTTAATTTGTGTGCTTTTTGCAAAGGAACTACACTACATGGCCAAAAGTATGCGGACACCTGACCTTCACGCATATGTCATTCTTCCACAAACTGCTGCTACAAAGCTGGAAGCACACAATTGTATAAAATGTCTCTGTATGCTGCAGCTTTACAGTTTCCCTTCACTGGAACTAAGAGGCCCAAACCTGTTCCAGCATGACAACGTCTCTGTGCACAAAGCGAGCTCCATGAAGACATGGTGTGTGAAGGTTGGAGTGGAAGAACTCGAGTGTCCTGCACAGAGCCCTGACCTCAACCCCACTGAACACCGACTGCACCCCAGACCTCCTCACCAACATCAGCGCCTGATCTCACTAATGCTCTTGTAGCTGAATGAACACAAATCCCCACAGCCAGGCTCCAACATCTAGAGGAAAGCCTTCCCAGAAGAGTGGAGCTCATTATAACAGCAAAGCAGGGACTAAATCTATAATGGGATTTTCAACAAACATATATGGATGTGATAGTTAGGAGTCCACAAACTTTTGGTCATATACTGTAAGTAAGGTGGGCAAACATTTCTCAAAGCAAGCTCAGTAACTAGTGTTAGTGATCATAATAACGCTTGCCTGCATGTTAATTGCTCGCTAGGACAACATAAGCAGCTTAGGTGTAAATTGTAGCTACTGACAGAGAGAGATACAGAGATACAGAGATATATTTTTACCTACTGTATATGTTTTGGTCAGTTAGCTCACCCAGCTCTTATTCCTTAACTGAAATAAGAACTCAAGTAAAGTACCTTAAAAGTACATTTAAAAATCAGAATTAAGCACAATGGATTGTATTTAATTCTTGGAAAATCATAAGTGATAATTTGTCAGAATTGGACCTGGCATGGATGTGTATACTATATGACTCTCTCTCTCTCTCTCTCTCTCTCTCTCTCTGTGTGTGTGTGTGTGTGTGTGTTAATGGGTATACATTAGGGAAATGAAGATGCACCTCTGTACTGTGGTTTAATAACTGTATGCTTGTGCTGAATTGACATTCATTGGCATCCATCTTCATACTAGTATTTTATTGTAGCCCCCTAATAACCATCTGTTTGTGTTTAATGCCAAAATACTCCTCTGCCATTTATTAAAATGATTGTTCTGGTGTGTCTAAGACTATCTGTGAAAGGAAAAAAAAAAAAAAACAGCTCAAGGCAGCTGCTTTTGACATTTTGTTTTCATGGGGATGGAGTAATCCTGTTTTACCTCAAGTCATCAATTGTGTTCGCTTACAAAATCTTCCTGCTTTCATGCTAGAAATGATCTCTCTTGGTGAGGGTTGTGTAGATTTTCTCGGTCAAGGCCTCATGAAAGAGATTCTATTCCCTGGGAGGAAAAGTCTCCGCTTGGAGATGGATGTGGGATTTGAGGACTGAATTTTCATTTTG
The DNA here is from genome assembly GCA_037576675.1 of Pangasius sanitwongsei. Taxonomy (NCBI): domain Eukaryota; kingdom Metazoa; phylum Chordata; class Actinopteri; order Siluriformes; family Pangasiidae; genus Pangasius; species Pangasius sanitwongsei. The sequence continues at coordinate 2,104,355 of CM075021.1, read as the reverse complement.
TTCTGCACAGTCTTTTTTTTTTTTTTTTTTATCCCAAGTGTGGAATTATATAAGAAAGACAGTTTTGTAAAGACTCTGCCTCTGGGACCTGTACGCACAGCTCTTCCTTATTTTAAGTGAAGAGCATGACTCTGAGGTATAATCAATAGACAAGATACATATACACACTTGAAGTTGGAATACAATACGTTGTAAGGCAGCTTTGATACTCGCAGTTTGTCTGTCCAATAGTGTCTCTGCGGAAGCATTAAAAACACGTCGATCCTGACTGATCATCCTACGAGAGTGAGCCGATCACTGCTTTCCAACATTTCTGGATGTTTTTCCCCTCATCTCATTCTCTAACTATTTCATTTTAAAATCCAAAAAGTCGCCATCATATTAAAACTTACATGAAACATTGGACCAGACGGTTTCAAAAGCCACTAAACTTAAAAATATTTTATGCATCACTCCTGTAGATGAACCCATTTTTATAGCAAGGTAGAAGAAATATGCTCAGCCTTGCATTTTTACTTTGTAGACGACTGAAAGTTTTTTTTTTTTTATAGCACAATATAACGAGAAGGGTTTTCAGCGTGTAGTCCACACGTCTGTTTCAGGATCAGCAGTGAGCTGCTCTGAAGGGAGCTCGGAGGAATGTGGTGCATTTCCTCCTTTCGTGCGCTCGGCTTGTTCACTCACTGCCAAGCTGAACCCCATGCCGCCTCCACATGATGCCTTCCCTCAGGGCTCGCCATCAGAGCCAGGGGATCAATAATTAGAAAAACAAAAGTGCACGGTCATAGAGGCGGCGTGTAAAACGAACATAGACGCTGAGGAATGGCTGCGAATCACAGACTGTTATGGCAGCTTCAAACAAACCAAAGGGCTGCTGAGAGACAGACTGATGATTAGGTGACTTTGAGGAGGGAGGCTCCTGCGAGCACACAACAGACCGCAGTGCAGACGTTCCCTTTTCTTGTACAGCATGAATGTATAAACCCTTATGTAAAACATTACATACATTTCACATGATTATGTTTTTCACACGTAATTATGTGGGTAGTGTTGCATGTGGAAAACATGTGAAGGTGCATTTCATACTGTTGTGCCCTGAAAGTGCACATGTGAACTCAACATGGACACACACACACACACAATGAACAGTATGTGATCACAGGAAAAAGAATGAATCATATGAGAATATCACATCTGAAAAAAAATGAAACCACATGACCTGCTTATGAAAAAAGAACACGCCAAAATCGGATTGATCATGTGAGAAAATCACATGTAAGATCAATCAAAACACATAACTCGCTTATGAAAAAAGAATGTGAAAATTCAATTTGTCACGTGAGAAAATGAGACAAATGGAACCACGTGAGCTGCGTCTGAGAAAAATAACATGAAAACCAATTTCATCATGTGAGAAAATCACAAGACAAAAATAATAACAAAAAATAACACATGACCTGCTTGTGAAAAAATTACGTGAACATTAAATTGGCCAAGTGAGGAAAATCACATCTTAAAAAAATGCAACCATCTGTGTGTGAAAGAAATAATGCGAAAATCAATTTAGTCATGTGAGGAATCGCATGAAAAAGTAAAAAAAAAAACCACACGATCTGCATGTGATAAAAAAAAATAACATGCAAGTCAATTCAATCAAGTGAGAAAATCAAATCAGAATAAAAAGACATGCACCACGTGAGAAAAGTCGACATATGAACATGGTGCGAAGCATAACCTGAAGTGTCTAAGAATTCACATCTGAATCGATTATTCACATGAACAAATGAGGTTTGTGTGACTTTTCTATAAGGAGAGTCTTATATTCACGTAACTATGTACTGCTCCGTACCTCTGTTGAAATAAGGAGTTTCACATCATATAAAGTTCATGTTATGATAAGGGTATAATGCAACATCACGGTGTGATTAATATCACTGTATCTGTTTACTTCAAACACACAGCAGCTGTCCAAGTATTTCATTACTTGTTGAGGGAAACCAAACTCTTGTTGGAGGATCACTTTAAGCCTTAAAGAGTTTTTATGTCAAAACAATATAGAAAATTATACTTGGTATGTATTTTTTTTTTAAATCACTTTGGTGAATGTTAATGGGAATGTAACCAAACTGTGAGATGGGAAATGTGTCAGGATCCAGCTGTGTTTTTACTGTATGGGCTATGCATCGCTTGGCCTTGACCACTAGGTGGCCTACAAATACCCAGCAGGCCATAATCTGTAATTGGTGGACATGGCATAAGTGTGGGTGTTATTTAATGACCATACAGCATTGGTTAAGAGCTTCAGTTGCTGTTTCTGCGAGTAATCAGATTCTCTATTTGCTCTTTTTATTCTCGTTGATAAAGACATCCCTAATTAATATGTACATTTCACTGACCTTATCATCATCTTTTATCCTATACACATCCTATATATTTAATAATTGGTGTATAAATGGATTCTTCCTTTATTTGGGTGACATTAAGATAAAGTCAAAAGTCAAAGTCATTTGCACGGCTGACACATGGAAAACTGCACACTGAAGTTCATATAGTAGCTCCACTGACAAATACAGGACATATAACATCTACTAATCAAAATATACAAATGTAAAAAAGAAAAGAATATACTTTCACACAACTTCAACACATTCATTATCTCAACTCTATAAGACACTGATGGATATATAGAGGGAAAGAAAAAATTAAAGAGAAAAGAAAGAAACACAATTTAAAAAACTGTAAAAGATGCACAGGTTAAAGAAAAAAATTCCACCCATAATGATTTGCATATTCACTCGCTCACTTTATTTCTGATCAGGAGCCTATCCCAGGAACACTGGGTGCCAATACTCCCTGACCTGGACACCGGTCCATCAGAGGGCACCATGCACACACACATTCACACCAAATTTAACATAGCCAATCCACCTACTGACATCCATTTGGGGGGTTGGTAGAAAACCCACACAGAGAAAATGCACAGAATCTCCACACTACAGTAACTCGACCCACTGCACCACCATGGCACCCCATGAGTTGCATATTGATGCTTGTAATTAGCATCGAAGAGTTTAATTTTTAAGTTTATTTCGTCAATATAACAGTTTCCTCCATTACCCATGATACCATTCGACTACCTGCTGATCGTGATGCTACTGGGAATTAGCTCATTTCAGTTTTGTATAAAGAGACGGATGCAGCAGTCCTTTAATTCAATTCAATTCATTTTTATTTGTATAGCGCTTTTTTACAAAGGTCATTGTCTCAAAGCAGCTTTATACAAACAAAAGTAAAGAGAAGTGTGTGTGTGTGACGGCTCTGATGAGCAAGCAGGGCGACGGTGGCAAGGAAAAACTCCCTGAGATGGTGATAGGAAGAAACCTTGAGAGGAAC
>CM075021.1:2048918-2078367 GCA_037576675.1 Pangasius sanitwongsei | reverse complement strand
CTAATGCTCTTGTAGCTGAATGAACACAAATCCCCACAGCCACACTCCAACATCTAGTGGAAAGACTTCCCAGAAGAGTGGAGCTTATTATAACAGGAAAGGGGGAATAAATCTGGAATGGGATGTTCAACAAGCACATGTGAGTGTTATGGTCAGGTGTCCACATATTTTTGGCCATATAGTGTATTTCAATTCAATTTTATTTGTATAACACTTTAAACAGTATACGTCGTCACGAAGTAGCTTTACAGAAATACAGATATAGATTTAGATTTTGGTCCCCAATGAGCAAAGTTGATAAAGGCAAGGAAAAACTCCCTGAAATGACATAAGGACAAAATCAGGGCAGTGGTAGCTCAGTGGTTAAGACATTGGGTTGCTGATAAGTAGGTTGTTAATTTAAATCCCTGCAGCACCAGGCTGTCACTGTTGGGCCCTTGAGCAAGACCCTTAACAGACAATTGCTCAAAAAAAAGCATCAGCCAAATGACATAAATGTAAATGTAAACTTTGAGAGAAACCAGACTTCTGGGTGACACTGGATAATAGGATTATAAATCATTACAATATATCGTTTCTTCTATTATTTTATTATTTTCTGATGCATGATTTTATTTCATACCATTGCTTCATTTCCCACTCTGATGCCGACTTTTCTATCGCAATTCACCTGCAGGTAATGAAACTGATTTCACTGGGGATGTTTCTGTCCCAGGAGATGTGTATTGCATGTGAGATCATGTTTGGAGAACTCAGCCCAGTTTTGCGATCTCGAGCACTGGTCCGTGAGTGGCAGTAATCCGATTTCGAAAACCTTTCGTCTATTTTAACAACCACACTCAAGTACTTGCTCACTCCCGTGAAAACGCTCCGGCTACATATGAAACACAAGAACTGAACCATCAAACCCTTGTTAAATTGCTTAAGCCTGGCGCAAATTATAGTACAGTGGGGTAAAAAGCCTTATTATGTGTTGTGGCAGGTACTGTAGGCCTGCTGCTCTAATGGAGAGCCTGTGAGGACTGGACTGGCTAGCAGTGTTTGTAAATACCACTGCAATTATCAGTAATGCGCCACTAATAAGAACCAGACGAGAGCTTATTTAATTTGTCAGGAAGGGTAAGATTAAGCAAAGTGATGGTCGTCCTCTGCCAGGACTGTTAGGATGTGTGCCTGCGAATTAGACGCCAGCACATTCACGTTGTTCTTGTTGCTGGTTTATTAAACTATAACCAGGCACTTAGCCAATCAGGAAATGCCGGCGGGTGGACACACTCTGGCTAATCAGATTTCAGATGGAGAATTTTCCAAAACTCTAGACTGGAATATGGCACACTGCTGGGTCGCAATAAATCAAATCAAGGTTTCTTTGTTTCCAACAAGAGCATAATGATATAATGTATCTTGTAAACTCCCAAAACAATCATTTTATTATGATGTATCCCAAAGCCAAATTAGTCCTGATGTTCTTATATTGACACGAGTCTTGTTTACTCTTGAAGAGATTAGTGGTAAAAGACAAATTGCTATAAATCTTGCTAAGTAAATAAACACATTTAAATAAAGGCAATTTAAATGATACTTTTATATGTTGTATATATATATATATATATACATATATACACACACACACACACACACACATATATATATAGATATATATATAGATATAGATATAGATGGATATAGATATATATATATATATATACACACACACACACACACACATATGATGTAGTTAACTGAGTCAAAAGAGAGAAGCTGCTAGCTTATTTATGTTTAGAACCTCTTGTTCAGTGATTATTTCAGGGATGAAGCCTGTTTTGTTTCATAATTATACTCATAAAGGGCTATTTATAAGTCTGCAGACATATTCGCCCTTGTCAAATAATCAAAACCAAATGATCATTTGGCTGATTCGTTGGTTTTGTGTTTGTTGGTGTCTGTGTGTAATAATAGGACGCATGATCATTTTGACACTCATGAAGAAAATAGCTTTTTTTAAGACACAAAAATGTAGCTTTTGATGGAAAAAAAAAAAACTCCAGAGACTTTAAGGTTTGGGGCTTTTGGTTAGAATTTGGATTAGTGTTAGGAGTAGAAGTGGCGTTATTTAGCTGCAGTAATACACACTTCATAACTCAGAAAGAGTAATATAAGAGTGTGTGAGTACAGAGTGAGTATACAGACTTTTTCCCCTTGAAGACCAAACGATCCAAACTCGTCTCCTCCATTACTCTAGCACCCCCCTCTGGACTTACTGTAACTGTGCAATAGAGCAGCCCTGATCACCTCCAGCAGTCATCGGCTGTGTCTCAGTGGCATGCACAATCATTTATAAACTGGTGATGAACCATGATCAGCCATTAAAGCGAACAGAACACAACAGGATGCAGCAGTCAGGCATGTGAGGTGTGTGCTGCTCTCCAGGTCACTGCGGGACAGTCAGGACGTTTTTGCGGTGGCCTGTCTCAGACTGCATTTGTAAGACTTTATTTTGTTCTGCCGCCGGCGATTCCTCTCCTTTTTAAAGAGAGCTTTTTGTTTCTGCATCCTGTTTGTTTAGCAACCACTCTCTTGATCGGGGCAACAGAGAGACCCAATAAGACAGAGAGAGAGAGAGAGAGAGAGAGAGAGAGGGAATGAGAGATTTGGGCATATCCTGTTTCATGTCTGTGTAAGACAAAAGCGCTGGTTGGGAGAGTTGGCAGTGGTTTTGGTACTGGGTGAATTTGATCCCATAATTTAGACCCACCATAAACACATTGAATTAAAAGCAGCTTTGGGCTTTTGATCTGTGTCTAAGAAACCAATGCTCTGCTTGTCCTCGGTTAAACAGAATTTTGCCTCTAACATGAAAAATGCAGAGGAGGCCCTGTTTATGGTTAGGTCTGGGAAAATGTTTTGCTGGATTCGTTCAGTATACACAGAGGTGAACAATGATGCATATTATTTTCATGTAATCCATGTTCGTTAGTTTGTGTAAGTCGCAGCACTGACATTTTTAGCTCGAAAAATCAAATGTTTGTTTCCTATGCAGTTACGGAATAGTGATGTCATTGTGATAAGATTTGGATGCTGGAGACACTCACCTCAATCAGTGATGATTTTAGCCTTCAATGGAGGTTTAGTGCTGTAAGGCCCAGAGTAAAAACCTTTAATTATAAGACTTGGAGGTGGAAGATGAACCCCTGTCTATTTCACTCAGCCTTACTGGCCTCCTCACCCGTTTACTCAGGTTTATCTGGTAGCAGCAAAGCTTACTGGAATAAATGAGGCCTCCCAGTGACACACTCACAAACACACACACACACCTCATCCCATTTTTCCATTTTTTTCCATTGAGGTCACTTCCTGCTTGGCTGATGGACAGACATAGCACCTCTGAATGTGTTCTGGAAGATGAGAGAAAGGGAGAGATGGAAAAGGGGGGATACTGGGATAGAAAGCCAAGCCTCAGATGTCTTGCCAGTGGAGTAACACTCCAAAAGCTTTCTCTCATTTTTCCTTTTGGTCCTCCTATATTCTCACTGTTTAAAGAATCAGAGCTTTAGAAAATTTGAACAGAAAGCCATCAGTTCATCTTATCAATTAACAAGGTAAGCAGCATTAAAAAAAAAAAAAAAAAAAAGGCAAAAAAAAAAAAGAAAGCACAGAGACACCAAACTCACAATTTGAGCTTTAGCTCCTTTTCAAATGTGTTGGAAGGATAGGAAAGCTGATATGACACCGGGATGGCCTCACAGTGTTCTCAACCAGCCCCATATGATTGAGTGACCCAGGCTTCTTCCAAGGCTTTATGGATTGGATGGTGGAGCTGAGCCATTTAAAAACCCTGTCATCCTCTCTCATCACTGAAAACAAATGTGCACGTAACGTATGGGGTGTTAACAGAGTGCTACTGATGATGTCGTATCTGAGGTGATGAACAATCTCCTGCCTTGATGTAAGAGTCAGAAACAGATCAGCTCTTTGCATATAAGAGCGTAAGAGAGAACATAAGAGGAGCCTTGTAGAGAAAATATGTGAATTTTACTATTAAGAGAATTCCATAAACTGATTCGAAGAGATCTGAATAAAATGAAAGGGTGAATGACAAAGAAAGAGAAAGAAACTCGCTCTGTCTGACTAGAGGTCATAATTCAAAATTTTTTTAAAAAAAACTTGACATTCGGTAGTCTTCTCTACTGTGAGTCGCTTCGAGTTCAGAATAAAACGTCAAATCAACATGGCTGCTCACAGCATCAGAAGTAAACAAACTAGCACTTGTTATCTCTATATGATTTATACTGTATATACAAGTATTTGCTTTAGATCAATCAACATACAGACATATTCACTTGTTAAATCACTGACTATACAGGAAAATAGACATTACTCCTCACAGCTAGCTGGCTTGCTTGTTGCTAACAAAAGACGAACATGGAGGCATCATTAGTCTATATTCTAGCTTACTGGTGCTTTGGCGGTGTTATAGTCCACAGATAAGAGAGGAAGAGTCCAAGCCTAAATCTTAACCTCTCAGTGGGAGTATCAATCCCACATGATGGATCTGAGCTACACTACAAGGCCATCTGTCATACAGCGTACTCAGGGATGGATGCTCTTCCTGTGGTAAAATATCACAAGCCATAGGGCCGGCGAGGTTAGTGGACCCAAGGCAGCGACATTAGATCCTGAGCCAAGAATCCACAGGTCTGGCTTTGGGTTACAGCTCGAAAAGCCATTTGGATGGTTTTGGATGCTTAGATTGCACCATGCTGGACTGTGGATTTGCTTGAGGTTATAAAAGGTGGAAAAAAAAGGAGTGAGACAAATAATGGCCATTGTGCTGTGTGTGAGTACCAGATGTATGAAGCATTTCTGCTGAAACTCTTCCAAGTCACTTTGGTGTGTCAGGTTTGATGCAGAAAGACTCAACAACAACGCGCTAGATTTTTAGGGCAGCCGTATGTCCCTGGTGTGTGTCCACGCCTTCTCCGTGCAAACCTTCCCAACTCACAGACTCACATATACACAGACATTTCACTCCGACGCAGTCGTCACTGCAGGGAACAAGGGTGTGGGTGTCTGAGTCAGACTCTGTTTTTCTGTCTGCACTGTGTTGTGCTGTGTGTGAATGTATGAGTGCATGTGTGTGTGTATGTGTGTGTGTGTGTGTGTGTGTGTCTGTTTACACCGCTGTGCAGCTGGCACGCTCTCTGGAAAAGCTCTCCCCCCATTTCAGTAAGATGCTGGCAAAGGGGTAAAGGGCTCAGAACTGAGCCCTACACACACACACACACACACACACACACGCTACTGGCACTCTCCCTTGCCACCACATCTGGGAGCAATTTACCCACCGAAATGAAAGAGAAATGGGGGGAAGGTTGCAGAGAAGAAAAGAAGGGGTGTAGTGGAGGGAAGTGGGACAGCAGGAAGGAGAAAGACAATAGTATTTAGGATGAATTGTGTAATTAATCTTATTGTTGTCACAAAATCTTAGTCAGCATGAAAAGGAACATCTTTCAGTTAGTGTAGAAAATACAAGAGTGATATGTTTCACACAAGTACACACAAGTAATGTACACAACTGAGCGATATTGTGCTGAATTCCTTGCCAGTAGTACAAAATGCAAGTCAAGTCAAGCGCTTTTTATTGTCATTCCACTATGTATCCAGAATACATCCGAACGAAGGACCCCAGGATCGTGATGCAACACATAAGAATACAGTGGCACAGTACACAGGACTACATAAAAAAGTGCAAATGTGTGACGAGTGCAAACAATAAATACACAGGACAGTGAATGTCAATTAGACAGGACAAGAGAAACTGTGTTAAATCGCCTCAGCAGCAACGGTACCTGATTACTTCTATTAAGAACAACGAGCTATGGCTGCTACGCCTGTATCACATGTTCACCACCGATTTCATGCCTGATTTACGTTGCTGTTCAATAAAGACACAGCAGTCCTCGGCCTGTCAAGTGTGTGTTTTACGTGAACACGTGTGCCATGCCCTTCAGCCATTTTAAAAGCAACACTGGAAATCTGACATAAACACAGAAGTTGCCCCCAAACAAGACCGCTTTACTGGACTGTAAAATTGCAGCTAATGTTATAGCTTCTGGATTTAGTTTGAGACAGTCAGTGAGCTTTGACCTTTTTTTTTTTTTTGGCTTTTTGTAAATTAGTCTTCCTAAAAAGTTTTCATTCTTAAACACATCCTTTGGAGCATTTCATTGAACACACATTACGTTTACAATGCTTTAATTATTAAAAAAAAAAAGAATTTGTGCTTTTGATTCCTTTAAGTACAATTTTATTGATATGAAATTGGTCAAACAAAGCTCATCACTATTTAATGTGACTTTGATCAAATGAATATGTCTGATCTCAAGAAGAGACTGTTAATGATTTCATTTTATTTTATTTTTTTTAGGAAAGAATAGGCGATTGTCTCTCATGTTTAATTCGGGGATTGCTCTCGTTGGTCCCTGAAAGCTGTTCAGAGACATAATTGTCTGCTTTCTGGTCTTTTAAAACAATGACCATTTTCAATTTGTCAGAGAATTTTCCAACATCTGGTAAGGGCATAGGAGAGCTCAATACATCAGCTGAGTTCAAAAGAGAGAGAACATTTGTATGTATTTCTAGCTCGGAGAGGTGGGAATGCTCATTTATTATCTTGATACATGTTTATTCTGAAATTTCACTGCCTTTCAATAATAAGGATACTTGTAGGAAGCTTGTACTAGTGGAAATAGTACTCATTTAATGCTTCTACATGAATTCTCACATAATTGGTCTTTTTTTTTTTTTTTTTGCGCCTCAGTCTACCAAGATATTGTAAAAGCATATTTTATAGGACTTCTATAAGATTTCTGGCATCCCAGCCACTAGGTGGCCAAGATGAACAGATGAACAGGTTAAGCATGCACTGCAAAAAATATCATCTTAGCAAGTGAAAATATCTTGAATTATAGTCAAATATACCTAATTTCAAGCTTCAAATGTTTTTATTCTATTGGCTGATCATTTTGCTTCTTTCTAGAACTAAATGCTTAAAATTAGAAATAGAACAAGAAGACTTCAAGCTTGAAATGAGCCAAATATGTCTAGAAACAGGTTTAATAATCTTATATTTGGTTTATTGTAATCTTATCATATGACTGTTTTCAAGATATCTTGCTAAGATGTCATGTTTTGCAGTGCATTTACAGATTTAGAAACATTTGCATGCTGAAGTACAAATACAAGTCTGTAATTCTACAAAAATGAGCTTTTAGAGCTTTGATGATTATCTGGGATGGGAAAATAGAAATATGAAAGCGTGATAATCGGCAAATCCTTTTTAATGGTGTAATTCATAGTGTCATGTAACCTTCCTAGTGAGGCTCATAGTGATGGCAGTTTGTTTGAAATAAATAGTGTACATGCTCATTACTTTATCTCAAATAACCTTTATGTTTCCTGGTGTATGTGCGCATACACAGCTCATAAGCTCTCTAATCACACCATGTCCAAACAAATCAAACTATGATTTTCATCCGTATAGCAAAAGTGCTGAGCTTCCAGCTGATCACAGTTGGGTGAATCCAGCAGGGCAAAGCACTCCTGTGCTGAACAGAGGGCTTTTTATTCATTTAGGATTTGATTAAAGCCAGAGAGACAGCATTATAAGACTTGCAAGTACACACACTAACAAAAATGACTTTATTTTGTCTATTAACTGAGACATGACATGCGAAAGGGGATATCTTTTACTTATAAATCACACTGCATTCTTAAGAAAGACATCATAAAGGTTGCGTCTCTGGTTTATTTGACAAATTGGAAGGGCTACAAGCTGTTTTTCAGGCCGCTCATGTTGAAAACGCTGTTGTTACCACAATGCGAGTTGCTTAGAGCTGTTTTGGCAAAGCTTATAAGTGTTGCTATTGATTCCCAAGTTATTAGGTGCTGACAGAGGATTCATATTATTGATATTCTAAATGTAAGTAAGTTTTTGATCCAGGATCACACGAAGCAGTTTCCATGGCGTGTCCTCCTGGGTCTTGATAAATGGGTTAGTTGCTTTGCCTGTTCACGAGAGGCTGTCACTGATGTTAAGGGAGCGATCCCAGATCGGAATTCCACAGTGACAGCTGAAACAAGACGCTTCGCAAAAAATAACCCAGTGCTCCTGTCTGACAGGGCCTGTTTCATATATGCTCAAGACTTTTTAATACCATACTGCCCCCTTATGGTCAAAGACTGTTGCAAGGAACCTGACTAACTGACTGACTAATTAAATAAATAAACAAATAAATAAAGTGGGGTCCAAAATTCTGAGACCACACTGAAAATCTGGGATTTTTAAACAATTAAAACTGGGAAAAACAGTTTGACAATTCTAAAGCAAAGAAAAAAGGAAATGTGCAACATCTTGACTATTCAGTATGCAACATGTTGCACTATTTCTAGGTCACTATTTAAATTTAAGCTAATCAGATTTTCAGATTTTCCGATTTTCCGTGAATCTTATCTCTTCTGTTGACGCGTGTGTTCAGACGACACTCTGATGGATTTGATCTGACATGGATCGTAAGGTTTAACGCAAACTTCTGGAGTCTGTGCCAGCTCGAGTGCACACTGTCGTTAAAGCAAAAAGGGGACGTACCAGATAATAAGAAGCCCTAAAATTCACGTAACTATTTTGAAGATTCTACTTTTCACTCAAGTTATCGCTGATAATATCATTTATAATGAAAACCTTTGTGTTAAACTGAAATTTTGCGTTTTCCCTAGTGGGCTTAGACTTTAGGACCCCACTGTGTGTCTGTGTGTATATATATAACAATAAAGAAGTGTGAAATCCTTTGTGTGTGTGTGTGTGTGTGTGTGTGTGTTCATAATACATTTCATGTTTGACAGCTGGCTGCTGAAATCTTGCAGGAAGATTAAACCACAACTCATGGACACATTTTCACTTCATGTATTCGATTAATCAGCTGCACATGTGCAAAACAGTATCCACCGATGCCTGAAACAACTTTTTCTGCTTTTAACCCAAACGACACGGAGAACATGCTCCATATCTGGTGCTGATTAATAACCGCTCCGACGTGTTTGATGCTTGTATTTAATCGTGCTGTGCTTACATAATAGTGTTAACACTGTGTGGGCATGGTTAAATAGGCAGTAGTGAACTATAAGCTGTGGTACTACACACACACACACACACACACACACACACACACGTGCATGATGAATATGGTCATGCCAAGCAGATAGAGAGACGGAGAGAGTGTGGGCCCCACATCCAGTTGTCTCCTGTTTGATTTGGTGGGTTTAATAACAGGATCAGCTAACACCAGTTGTGTGTGTTCCCTCCACTGCACTGCTCCTGCCTGGCAGAGATTCTTATGTTAAAAAAAGCAACACACCCTGCTCCCCCCACTCACACACACACACACACACACATCAAACTTCTCTGAGCAGGAGGTCCCTCTATCTCACTTACAACTCAGAGTTGTTGTTGTTGACAGTGATCTACAGATAGACAGCATTTAAGTGTCATGCTTTTTTACATTTTTTTGTTTTCTTAATTAGTTTAATTAGAAGAGTTTATCATTTTTTCCTTTCCTTCTGTGTGTGTTAGCATTTTATAATCAGTATTTGAGACTTCCTGTGGCAGTATGGTGCAGCGATGAGGGGTCCAAGGACCCCACAGGGAAACAGAGAATGACGTCTAATGGCTATCGCACCATCTCGCAGCACCTCAATGACCTGAAGAAGGAGAACTTCAGCCTGAAGCTGCGCATCTACTTTTTGGAGGAGAGGATCCAGGGGACGTTTGAGGACGGCAGCAGTGAGGATGTTCACAGGAAGGTCAGTAGAAGCGAATAAAATTAATGGAGCAGTCAGCGATAAACTAGACTTACTGTATTAATAACTTCTGGTGCACTGGAATTTCAGGACTTTTTTCTCCGGGTAGGTGTCTGTCAGTTATGCGCTACATCAAAACTGTTAAAACAGTTGAACATTAGTGGAATGCAGGCTTATTCGTGTTACATATTGTACTGTGTTTTTGTTTAGTCTTGCTGAGAGCCCCCTGTGAATGAAATGTGAAAGGAGTTCTGCAGCCAGTTGCGTTGATACCGAACAACGGTCAAGCTTTATAAATGATACTGACACCTGCAGGGAGCCGTTTCATTGGTTTACTGGTCAGCTCAGCTGTTTTTAAACTGCTTTAGTCGAAGGAATGTAGTGGACAGCACACACACGGATTTCATGCAAGCTGCACACTCTCTGCATACACACTTTCATCCAAAGTGCACACACTCTGCATACACACTTTCATCCAAAGTGCACACACTCTGCATACACACTTTCATCCAAAGTGCACACACTCTGCATACACACTTTCATCCAAAGTGCACACTCTCTGAATACACACTTTCATCCAAAGTGCACACACTCTGCATACACACTTTCATCCAAAGTGCACACACTCTGCATTCACACTTTCATACAAATTTCACACACTCTGCATTCACACTTTCATCCAAAGTGCATACGCTCAGCATTCACACTTTCATCCAAAGTGCACACACTCAGCATACACACTTTCATACAAATTTCACACACTCTGCATTCACACTTTCATCCAAAGTGCATACGCTCAGCATTCACACTTTCATCCAAAGTGCACACACTCTGCATTCACACTTTCATACAAATTTCACACACTCAGCATACACACTTTCATCCAAAGTGCATACACTCTGCATTCACTCTTTCATCCAAAGCACACACACTGCATACACACTTTCATCCAAAGAGCACACACTCTGCATACACATTTTCACCCAATCTGGTCACAGCAATTTAATCAGATTTGTAATTAATATCCATTTTGATCAACTGCAATAGGGAATCTTTATTCTCGGTGGCATGATTATAATTTCTTTTGGAAGACGATCCAAAGCAAACAGAAAGAAAGAGCTATTCCTGCTTGACTTTCTCAAACTGACCTGCTCCGGTCTAAAGGCCCACTGACCCACATGCGCTAAATCTGAGCTAGCAACATGAAAGTTATTCTGGAGTGCAACTGTAATGGTGAACTTGGAGAGAGGAGGAGAGACAGTGCATGCATGTGGTGGGGGTGAGCAGGTGGCTACTGTCTATCCATCTATTTTTGTCCCACCTTACACCCAGGAGACTGTACAGAGTGTACAGAGCTTCAGTGAGCAGTAACTGTGCACAAACTTTGATAAAAAAAAACCTGAGGGCATTTTACATTTTACAGATTAATCTGAAAGGTACAATGCAGCTTGTGAGAAACAAACTCTAGTGATTATTGCATGTGGGGGAAAAAAAAACCCTGCAAAAATGTGAAATTATAGTTCCTGGGAAATGTAGCTTATGCCATTTTGGACACTTTATTTATTTTGGTCAAGTAAAATGCTTATAATAATAATAATAATAATATTGGTTTTGAAATGAGTAGGCACATAAGGATTAAATGGCATGGTGTAAAAGATGTCCTTTTTTTTTTGCTTTGCAGAACATTGAGCTGAGGGTTGAGGTGGAAAGCTTGAAGCAGGAGCTACTGGAGAGACAACAGCAGCTTGACAAGGCCCTGTAAGTACTACTGAATTAGTGTTAAGGAGTCAGTAGATATTTATATATACAGCTAGTATACATGTAGTGCACTTGGTGCAATGTCACTTATACTATTTTTTTTTTTTTTTACCACATTGTGGTGCAGTAGATTGTATTTGTATTCATGTAGATTATGTAGTGTATTTATTACATTAGAAATAAATACCCTTTTAAAATGAGTTATTATATTATTGAATTCTCAACTGCAGAAAAAAGTGAAAAGTGTTGATTAATTTTCTATAACAGCATGACTCTGACAATCGTGCCGGCTGCTCGTAATAATATGCTATCGTTTCTATAGTAACGCCCAATTCACAGAGACTTGTACGGTAAACACTCTGCGTAAGTGGATTTAAAAAGTTTGTAATCGCCAATGTGGTGAAGTTTCTCTGAGGAGACATTTATTTAACATTTACGTAAGGAGTCTCCAGTGTCAGAGCTTTGGAAGAGTCGGGAGTAAAGCTGTAACTTCCAGATGGAGGGTAACATGACAAGCTGCAATTCTTCTCTCCTTAACTTCACGAGAGAGAAAAAGGAAGCTGGGGAGTGATTGGGAAAGCAGTGCCAGAAACTGACTCGTTTTCCAGACATTCCACGACGTTAAATGTAACCATAAATGGGTAAAAAGCATGATATCATTCTTTAATCAATGAAAATAGTTAGCATTGGCAAATTGCTTAGGTTTAAGAGGAATAAAACACTTTGGGATGTGCTGTTATAAGAAAATAAGCAACCAGGGTAGTAACAGAAGCTCTGGTTTGTGTCGGGCCCCTCACACCACCCAGTCGTTGATTATTTTCCTATAACAGCACATCCTAAAGTGTTAATGTATTTCTTACATATTATGTGCTATATTTTTACAATGATAATAAATAATGACTTGTCGTTTTTGGTATAGTATGAATCAGGATAATTATTTAAAAGCCTTCAGTCACACCATATGAGGCATGTATGAATACTTTTTACATACCTTTCTTATTTTAAATGCATTATGATTACGCTTATTTACTACTTGGAATACTCCTACAGTCATTAACATGTGTGATGCAATACTTGGCACCCTTGAGTAAAGCGAAACCCTTGAGTAAACACACACACAGACACAGCCCGTCTCAGACTATAGGTTTCTGTCCCTCTGTCGATGTGTATATCCGCTTCACACAGACATTTCAAGCATGACACAGCTGATGAACTGATACAAAAGGCCACGGGATAACTGCCAGACCTTTATCAGACACTTCTGCAATGAAGTGGAAGCGTTCACACGATCCAACAGTCGCCTGAGTGATATTCCGTTGAGGGACACTATTTGACCTCTCCTACATGAACACACACACACACACACACACACACATGCACACAACTGTATGGAAAGCTGACCTTCTCTAGTGTCTTCTAACCACACAACCAAGCTGCTCATACGCTGTCAGAGCCCTAGTGACTGTGTTTAGGGAAATGACTTGCATATACAAACAGGTTTTAGGTTTTAGGACTTAGCATAATCGCTTTTCAGTAAGCTTCCTTGTTTAAGCTCACATGTGACATCATTAGGTTATAAAGTGTTGTTTGCTAAGTCACATTTCTGTCGGATTCTGCATTTAGTACTGCTGATGGTGATGCTGAGGTGCCTACTATTCTTACCAAACTCTCATCAACATCAGAATTCACCCAGATGTGTTTCTGTTGTACCTACGTACTAAAACGAAGGCCCTGTTCAATTCTCGTCTTCTTAGCTGTAGTCAAGTTCAATTTTACATTTATAGAATACTATTGTTTACGGATAGTGGCTGGTTTGGTACTGTAGGTCCAGTCAAACAGACTACAGGGTCACAGATGTGGTGATTGTTAGGAGCAGACAGCCGCAAGTCTGGAGGAACAGCCTAAGTGGAGCAATGAGAAACAGTCTCTCTCTCTCTCTCTCTCTTATACACACACACACAAAAACCCCAAAAAAAACCCACGCAGTCTGTTGGAGCCATGCAGAACGAGGACCTTGGCCAGTCATTATGTTGTAGTGCTGATTCCCACAGTGTTCACCATGGACATGGAAATGCAGTCTGGATATTTTATAGAATCTTAAAGGTCTGATTATAAAAGTAAACAATTATACAATCATGTATTATACAATTATAAGGCAGCGATAATTAATTGCCAGATTCTTCCAATTTCATTGCCATTTTCCACATTCATGAGTTTATTGTGCTTTCCCGAGTCTCATACAAAGCCACACTTCTTTCGCATCGAGGCTTCCTAAAGTTCATTTCATTCTTTGCCCTGAAAGCACAATAGAGACGCTGACTAATCAGAATGGAGCTGATTCGCAGAGTCACTGTGAGGAGAGGCAGCAGGAGATCTCCCACATTCAGGAGGTCCTGGAGAATAAGATCCAGCTGTTGCAGGAGGTGTATACACACACACACACACACACACACACACACACACATTTCTTTTACTATCCTTGTGAAGACCTTCTAACATAATTATTAATATCATTAATTAACACTATGTCTACACCTAATCTAACTAAAGGAAACCTTTTGGCTCTTTTAATTTTCATAAGTAGATGCTATAGTTTTTGTAATAATAATAATAATAATAATAATAATAATAATAATAATTTTGAAAAAAAAAAAGTATCTTTCTTCATGGAGACCAGCCATATTTTCCACCAAGATATAAAAACACACCCTACACACACACACACAGACACACACACACACACACACACAGACACAGACATATGTTAATTAAACTTTTTTTTAACCATTTTTTACATTTACATCCATATTTAAGACATTCCAAGTTTGTATATTTTATATGTTATATTTTACTTGTATATCATCTTCAGCTCTTAGTAACCTGCTGCTCAAACTGGTCTCTAGTCAGTTTTATATTTCTGGAGATATTAAAACATCTGTCCTTGTCTCCTCCCTCCATAAAGTGCATTAAATCTGCAGAAGGATTACTGACTGCTTTTGTGATTTGGCCATCAGGAGGCTAAGCTTGCACGAAGTGAAGCTGAAAAAATGGCTTCCCTGGCAGCCTCAGAGTCCCAGCGCTGTGTGGATCTGGAGAACAGGATGATGGAGACTAAAGAGACACAGGAGGAAATGCTGGCTGGAAAAGAGAGGTGAGCAAATGCGAGTCAGAGTCATGTGAAAAGGCAGATCTAAGTGTCGGTATTCTGTATGCGCATGTAAATGTTTAAATCTGTGCTCTCAGGCTGATTCAGACATTAACTGAGGCTCTGGCTAGTAAAGAGGAGGAAGTAACATCTGTGCATGAAGAGAGGGACTCGCTTACTCACAAAGTAGCTCAGCTGGAGGAAGAGCTGCAGGTCTTGAGCAAGTCGCTTCAGCAGAAAGAGGAGGATGTAAAGGTATGCTGCAGTGTACCCACAATGCAACACTGAATTTTTGGAATCAACAACATGACATTATCATTATCTGTTGCTCCTTATTGTAGTGTAGTCATACTCTAAGTTGTCATTAAAGAAACAAAATAAAAATACACTCACAAATACACCCACTTTATTAGGAACACCTGTACACCTGCAGATTCATGTCATTATCCAATCAGCCAATCATGTGGCAGCAGCGCAATGCATCGCATCATGCAGATACAGGTCAAGAGCTTCAGTTAATGTTCACATCAAACAGCTAAAGACTTCAACATCAATGTGTTTCTGCCTGTGGAACTCTCACTCACTGGATGTTTTTTGTTTTTCGCACCGTTTTGTGTAAGCATTAACTAAAGCTCTTGACGTGTATCTGCATGATTTTATATATTTCGCTGCTGCCTCATGATTGGCTGATTGGACAAGTGGACGGTGAGTGTATATTTCATCTTTTTATGTCTTTTGGACAAAAAACAAATGTGAAACCCAAGAAGTAGTGTAGTTCATTCACTGTGATTACAGTCCAATGCATATCATTCTAACTTCTGCTGAATGGCTGCAACGGCTCAGATATCTGCATGTATTTATAAATACACACACACACACACACACACTCTCTTTCACACACATACCACTGTATGTAGGTCAGTAAGCACCAGAGCATATACTACTGCAATGTTTTTTTTCACAGATTTTTTTATTTATAAATATGTACGGTGTCTCTGTTTTCCAGTTACATATGCACCTATTCCTATGAGTAAATATAACGTGCATAAATAAAGATATATGTCAGATGCATTTTGTACTTTATGTTGCACATGAACGCAGATGCTTTATCCTTCTCATTTTAATCAGTAATGTCACGAATCTTTTAACAGATCCTCAAGGAAGAACTGGAGTTTGGGAAAAATCTCAAGCAACTTGAAATGCAGGTCAGAACTGCCATTTATCTATCTATCTATCTATCTATCTATTATGTATTTATTTATCCACACATGAGAATGTATAATGAATTGGTCTTACTGTAAGTATTGCCCTAGAGTGAGTCTTTCCCCCTATATGATATTGTTTTATTTATTATTATTATTATTAATGAAGATGAATAGGTTGTTAATGGGCAGTGAGAGAGTGACATCTAGTGGACGTGTTTTATAAGCGCAAGTAATTGCAGCAGGTTTTGGAAAACACACACACACATACACACACACACACACACACAGTTAATCCCTTCAAACACCAAACCAGTTTTTTCTTTGTTTTCTTGTATTTTTGAAAATCTACCCTTAAGCATGAGATCAGTTAAATGACGTGAGTGATTTGTGGCTAAGTGTGGTGACCCATACTCAGAATTTGTGCTCTGCATTTAACCCATCCAAGTGCACACACACACACACACACACACCGTGAACACACACACACACACACACACACACACGGAGCAGTGGGCAGCCTTTTTTGCTGCAGCACCTGGGGAGCAGTTAGGGGTTCGGTGCCTTGCTCAAGGAGTCGTGGTATTGAGGGTGGAAGAGAGCGCTGGTCATTCACTCCCCCCATCTACAATCCCTGCCGGACCTGAGACCCGAACCCGCACCCTTCCGGTTCACTTTCGGGTTTCAAGTCCGCCTCCCTAACCATTAGGCCACGACTGGCCCAAATGTCATGTCACTTTAAACTGCCTGCAGAAAATGACGCCATCTCTTTATAAAAGAAAAATCCCCAAACTCTTTTCATAAATAAAATCATTTTCCACAGAAAGAGCCAGTGTAAAAGTGATCATTTATCTAGGCCAATGTAGCATTCATATTAATATTTATGTGACCTGTGAGTACCATTTGTAATGTTTTGTCAGCAATTTTTTATTGCTTTTCAAACATTGTGGTCACACTTGCTTGGCCTTCTTAATGTGGGCACTATAGACGAAACGGTAGGCAGCTGAAATGGCCAGTGAATTTCTCCGACTCTTTGCTATTTCTGTCAACTGAAGCAATAAACATTGAGATCATGTTAGTAAAAAAAAAAGGCACTGATGCATTTGCTGATTAGGATAAATAGTTTTTTGATTAGGGCTTGTTTATGGGGGAGCACTGCTATGGCGTCCTGTCTCTTTTGCCTAATACCCAGAGGCACTTTGGGTGATAAATTCACATAGTGACACCAAACAAACCTCCCCCAAACTTTCCCCAAATACAAATGATATCTTTCTGTATTCAGTGGTTTATATGATTCATATGGCCATGTGCTTGGCTTGTCAGAACTGTATTTGCGTGCTGCATGTTAGCAGAAATTTCACTGCTGCTGGTGAAGTCATCTGTGTAATGAAGAAAGCATGAATTGCTCTCATTCTCCTAGTGGAGAAAGATATAAACTATAGAAAAGTCGTGGTTAAATGTAGACCTCTGGTCTGTCGCACTGATTTAACAGACAGGAACATTACCCTGAATGAACCAGTCTTCTTCTTCTTTTTTTCCAGTTACTGTAATGGTAATGCTTATTGCAGCAACTTCTAACCAACATGTTTCCATCACTGAGGTTTCATGCAGGATTGATTTTGACCTCAAAACCATTTCCTGTCATATGACCATAATGTCGTCAATATTTGGTTTAGGACGCAGGTTTCCAACCCTGGTCCTGGACTACCCTGTGTCCTGTACATTTTGGTGTTTTCCCAGTGGTGCAGCGGATACCATAGCAGTCGCACAGCTCCAGGGTTCCCGGTTCAGTCCTGACCTCAGGGTTACTGTCTGTATGGAGTTTCTCATGTTCTCCCTGTGTCTGTGTGGGTTTCCTCCAGGTTCTCAGGTTTCCTCCCACCTCCCAAAAACATGCCAGTAGGTCAAACTGTCTATGTGACATTGTCCCTGGGTGTGAATGTGTGTGTGATAGACTGGCATCCCATCCTGGGTGTGTTCCCACCTCACACCAGGCGTTCCCGGGATAGGCTTCGGATCCACCGTGACGCTGACCAGGATGAAGCAGTTAATGAAGATGAATGAAAGAATGAATGATTCAACTAATCAGCTAATTAACAGCCCTAAGTGTGTGTGTGTGTGTGTGTTAGAATAGGGGAAACAGTACAATCTGAAGAACAGGGAGTACTCCAGCACCAGGGTTAGGATCCTGTGCTTTAGGGAAATAAGCTTCTGGTCCATGTGACATCAGAAGTCATGACAAGCAGCACTTTCACTTCTCCATTAAGAGGAAATAAGCCAAGCACAAAAGCACATACGTTCAAACCTTAACTGTTAAAATCCTCGTAAACCAGTAACACTGTGATGTGTAACACGGCCATGATGTGAGCTCAGGTTTGGACAGCTCTATATCTGTGTGTGTGTGTGTGTGTGTTAGTAACAAAGCGGGAATGGCTGGCTAGCGGTTTCGGAGGGGAAATCACAGAAAACAAATACACACAATGCTTTTAAAACACGGCGGTGTTTAAAAATAGGAATGAAACCAGTACTAGAAAATGTTATCGCGTACAAAATGTACATAACAACACGTATTATAAATGAGTTTTTCTGTTAATAAAGAAAACTAAAAATCGTCGTCCCCCCCTTTTTTTTCTGTGCAATGGTGCAGGCCGCTTTTCTGGCTTGTCTCCTGCATTGCCACATCTCTGTGCCGCTCTGTTAGAGAGGATCTCCTCAAAACTGGGAGTTGCTCTTAAGCTCTGGGGTTGTATTGTCAAGAAACTGCTTTATAGAAGAATTCTGCTGGGATTCATATCGCTGTTTTGCGAGGTGATATATTTTGTTTTTGAGTGTGGGCGGGTGAAACCTGGCACTGAGAGTGATGTGGAGAAGAAGCTGCCATGATTGCTCTCTCAGTATGAAGGTGTGGTGAGAAGACAGCTGACATCAGGAACGTGTTTGAGAAGGACATTGCTTGTGGTGGTTCAGCTCTGATAGAAATGTTCATCCACGCGTTTAAGGAGGAACTAGGACATTTGCCTTCACAGTGAACTGAAATGTACAAGTGAAATATTTTAGTTGTATACACACATACACACACACACACACTGCAAGCTCTAATTTATCTACCAGGCACCATCTACCAGAAGTTACAATGCTGGACTCCAAAACGAAGGACTTGTGTCGTATCTGTGCACGGGAGCTGTACGGTAACCAGCGTAGATGGATCTTCAACCCGACAGCCAAGCTGAGCCTGCAGGTGTTGCTGTCGCACGCTCTGGGAAGGCAGCTGTGCCGGGACGGGCGCAGAGAGTTCACCTGCAGTAAGTGTGCCTTCATGCTGGACCGCATGTACCGCTTCGACACGGTGATAGCCCGTGTTGAGGCTCTGTCCATCGAGCGAATGCAAAAGCTTCTGCTGGAGAAAGAGCGGCTTCGACAGTGCATAGCCGGACTCTACCGCAAAAACAATCCAGAAGAAATCGATTCCGAAATGGTTAAATCCACAGCAGAGGCTTCACTCGTAGACACGCCAGGCCCGTCCGATGCCAAGTACAGCTCTCTGTTAGAAGAGGATCTGACGTACTCTGTGTACGAGTGCTGGGCTGAGCATGATTCTCAGGAACGCGCATCAGGTCCGCACCAACAAGCTGCACATCACCACCACCAGTGCCATGCTGGATCGGAAGCCGGTACAGCGCAGCGCTCCAGGAAGTGCAGGGGATGCACCACATTGCGAGTGGCCGACTCTGACTACGAAGCCATCTGCAAAGTGCCCAGAAAGGTGGGCAGAAGCACCTCATGTGGACCGGCAACCCGCTACTCTGTTAGCAATCTGGCCAGCACAGAAGAGACATGCCCTGAATCAGAATCTCAAGAGCCAGGCGCTCAGTCATCAAGTCTGACAGAGATCAGTCAAACTGCAGAAACTGCTGAGGAAGAAAACGTCAGTCTCAGTCCGGCAACATCGATCGAGTCACTGGATGCCACAGGTGACGTCAGTCAACCCTGCTCACTAGTCCAATCAGACCTCCTGCAGGGACAGATGGAGGAGGAGAAGGTCATGACCCAGAGCTCCAGTACAGAGCAGAGCCCCAAAACTGCAGTGGAGCTGGCTCTCAGCCTGGTCAAAAGCTTTGAGTGTCGTCCAGTCCGGGCTTTTCGAGGCAGCCGACTTCCTGTACCAATCAAGCCTGTAGCCACGCACCAGATCCCTCAGGCAGCAACGGACTGCTCTTTCTCTCTCCAACCTGCTGATATGGTTCCTCTCAGCATCCAGCAGGAGCTGCAGCTGGACCTGGCTGAGATCGAGGCACTTTGGATGGATGATTATGTTCCATGTGGGCCTCTGGGCTTCCAGGAGGTAGTTGAGAAAATCTAGAAAATCATAAAGCAACTAAAATTTTAGCGTGATCCTCGTGATTATATTTACATATATCTGCTTGATTAGGAAGCAGTGAAAAAGAGAAAGTTCCGTGACATATCGTTATCATTTGCCTGTGGACTGTGAGCATATTTAGACATTTATGTGTCTGGAGAAGCCTCTTGGCTACATTTCCTAATCCTTTGATCACTCAGCGTGCTCTTAGCAACACATCCACTGCCATGACAACTGTTGTTGTAGGCAACAATGCTTACTACTTCTCAGAGGAGTTTTCCCTTGTTGTGTCTTTTAAATGCACACACACACACACACACACACACACTAAAGTAGGAGAGCTTATAATATTGCCTTTCTTTCACCATCAACATACAAATCACCATAGTAACGCATTGGTTTAAGCAGTGTGTTCAGATCACAGCGGTGGTACGATGGTGATTACGCAGCAGGCAGTCATTAACACCGTGTTACTCGTTCAGTCTCCAGTGTTCACACTGAGGCTGTGGCCATAGACTGGACTGTCCAAGGCCACCTTTAATCCATTAACACCACAGCAGGCAGTTCACGACAACATCCCGTATACACTGTTCCTCCTTTGGGAGAGAATATAACCCTTGATCTCTGCTCTCTGGAATATAGATGAAAAGCAATGGACCACTATTAAGCAAATATATGCACAGGAAACACAAAAGACTTTTGCGATGAAGGAAAGTTGATGAATTTATGGATTTGGGCAGCTTGAGACATAGGACGAGGAGTGAAAGTAAGCACAGATAGATTCAGACTGAAACTCGGGAAACGAATGACGTGCCATCCAGGAAAAAGGGACTTCCTGTGGAAGGCGTAGAGAGTGACTGTATCAGCATACTGTTATATCATTTTTATTTGTAAATCACAAGAACTCTGGAAACTGATTTGGTGAAGTTTCTCTACTATCTTTAAAGTCGTAACATGAACATTAAAAACATTCTTACGGATTAAAAAATAAAAATTCAGTATTCATTAATTTTGTACACATCAAATGAAAGTACCATCAAAAATATTTTAAATGCGGCGCTACTGTTTTGCGTTTTGCTGGCAGTTTTGTAAGAGAATGTCTATGTCTTGATACCTATATATCAAGTATCAGAGAAATCGCTTGAAATATTGTGATATTATTATTTATTTATTTATTTATTTATTGGTATTGTGGAGAATATGAGCGTGTGTAAGGGAATTAGGCATTTGAGAATAATTTCATGAAATATGAATGTGTATCTGAGAATTTCACCTCTGAAACGTGTGTGTGTGTGTGTGTTTATCAGAAGCTCATTGCGGAGCAGCAGGATCAGCTGGTGCAGTATGAAAACGCAGCTGGTCAGTGTGTGACTGAACTGCAGAAGTCCCAGCTACAGGTCCAGTCTCTCCAGACTAAGATCATCGAGAGTGAAGCGAACAGCAAGGTACAAACCACGTTATTATGCTTAATTAAGGTCTTGACGCTCAGAAGCGACTTTATCTTAAAGTTGTTGTTAAGTTGTTGGTAAGGGTTTAAGGGTATATCATAACGTTCCAGCAGGCTGCGTAATATATTAGGCTACGCGTAAAAAAAAATACCATTTATATTATGTGAGGTGTAATAAACTTTTAAACCTAATCAAGCCCACAGTCCTTCCTCTGGAAAAGTGGCCTCCTCTTTATCTCCTGAACACGCTGTTTTTCACAGGTTGACAGCTGATACAGTCTGGGTTAAAGAAATCAGTGTAGTGATGGGGAAGTCCGTATATTGGAGAACGCAGGATTCACAAACACGTTTGAGCTACAGAGAGCTACGTGACTGTCACAGCACACCTACCTAACAGCACAGTCGGGAATTAATTCCCCATGTTTCAGACACACCTGCCGTGGCTCACGCCAGCAGGGTTGCCAGGGATTTTACACCAGACTGGGTTAGTTTTGAAACAACAAATCAGATATGCATGCACACCACAGTGAACTTGTTTTCCCCCACGCAGAGAATTTTTGTACAGTTTTGGGGTGAAAACTATGCTGAGACCTGGCAACCCGGTACACCAGTGAAAGCCTGGCCGGAGACCTAATGTTTCATTGGCTATGTGTGGTTTTTGTTAAAATGGATTTGCTGTTTGATTATATCCATGGTGTCATGGTATCTAAGGAAGCACAGGATGTATAAACGTCAGCTTTTCCTGATATACAGAGTTCGTTTCTGTGTATGCGGGTGTATGTGCAGGAGCTGCAGCAGCGACTTGGAGTTATGGAGTGTGAGCTGTTGTCTTTCCGGGAGTCAGCACAAGGACAGGAGAGGACTATCCAGACTCTAAGCGACTCTCTTAGCACCAAAGACAACGAGGTGTGTGCACCTCCACAACTCTTCTGTTATCTTCTGAAGTGGACCAGATGGAGGCAGCTCCGCTGAAACTAATACAGTAGTTAAAAAAAGCAGATGTGTGAAACCTGAAATAATCGAGTGCTGATTTAAAGGTGCATCAGTCAGGATTGTTTAAGACCGGATCTTTAGCTGTTAAATAGGCGAACGACAACAATACTCTTTTTTTCTTTTTCGATACCGATACTGATACTGAAACCTTGAGTATCAGCCATTAGCGATATCCATCCAGTATGTTTTTTACAAACTCCTAAACTTTAAAATAATATTTTTCTTATATATATATATTTAGAAAAACACTTCGCAGGAAGAAATAGATAGCTAAAATATGACTTACACAAGACTGCAGCTTTTCTTATTCAGTTAAACTCTTTCACTTACATGACAAATATAATGAACATTATAGAGTATAAAGTATAAACATAATAAAATCAATACAAAATACAATCATGGCTCTTTATATGGAAACTTTTCCAGGTCCAAAGAAAATCCTTTTTTTAAAATCCAGTTCCGATCTTTTCCTTTAGTTAGTCAGATTAAATTAATTTCTTTTTTTTTTTTTTTCCTGATATTCGATCCACCATTTTTTTCGTTCCCGCCCACAAGCTCAGCCATGCAACCTACCAAGTTATAACAACGTAAACTCACAGAATTCGCCTCGTGCTGATTTATGAGAATAGTCGAGAGTGCCTTCGCTGTCCTGTTTTTCTTTATAATGAGCTCCCATGAGATTTTCAGTTGGCCTTCATTACGGGTGTTAGCATTGTGTCGCTAGCTGTGTTAGCTGCTCAGGAGTTCGATTCCATTATCTAGCATTACATACATTTAAATGAAGGTGTTTCATCTAAAGTAAAACTAAGTAATAACAGTGTATCTACTTGAGTTGTTATGTAAAACCAGCTATTCAGACAGTTCAGTGCTTTGTACAGATTATGTTTATATACAAGTCCAGGAGGAATGTTGATAATTCTGCGTACAACTTTGTGCCCAGTAATAAATTGGCGAGTAATAAATGACTGGAGGACTGTCTATAAAAAACAGCCACATAATATAATATAATATAATATAATATAATATAATATAATATAATATATAATATAATATAAAATAATATAACTGATATAGTTTTCCAAAAACATTTTCTTACTCATGCCGAAGCCAGTACTTAAACAATTCATTTTTATCATGTTCTATTTGATTATTGCACATGTAAAGACATATTTCAGTCTGTATGAATTTCAGTGTAATATTTAAAAAGGAGTGTTTGTGTTTTGTTGGATTAGATTGCTGACCTCCACCAGCTCATAGAGGAGCAGAAGCAGCTTCTGATTTCTCTGAAGCAGCAGAACCAGCAACAGCAGCTGCAGAAATCGCAGGTGAGAAGTTCTTCTTGCATGTGTACTCATGTACAATTTCATATATTCTCCTACACACTCGTATCACCAAAGACAAGTATCTTCTGAGAAACACTTTAGATGTGTGTGTGTGTGTGTTTGTGTGCACCCATTGTGTGCGTAGATGTCCACTACAGCACCTAGTCCACTGCAGGCCGAGCTGTTAGAGCTTCAGGCCTCTTTATTTTCAACCCAACTGGAGCTGCAGAGCGTCCAAAGAGCCCAGCGCCAGGCCCAGAGAAGAGAGGACGAGCTGGCACGTGCCAACCAGCGCCTCCTCTCTGATCTCCAGGGGGTGCAGCACCATCACCGGGAAGCCGAGAAACACAATCAGGTGAGAGCTGAAAAAGCAAACTTGTCTGTCTCTCTATGTGTGTGTATGTGTGTGTGGGTGGGTGTGTAAGATTAAATGATTTTGTCATTCATTCATAGGAGCTGCTTGCGGCTCTGCAGAGAGCGCGCTCAGACCTAGAGCAGATGGAAGAGAAGTGGAAGGAGGGAGAGAGAGACAAAGAGAGAGCGGTGGAGGAAAGAGAGAGAACCGTCAGGGAGCTGAAGACCAGGCTGCAGCACAGGGAGCATCTGCTACACGTGAGCGGCGAACGCACAGCGCACACGTTAAGCACGTTAAGCAGTAGTCAGTCTGGACTTGTCTTGTCACTGGTTTATTAGCTGGGGACGAGCAAAAAGCATCCGAATATGTGTGTATGTGATGTGATTTTGTAGGGAAAATAAGATTTTTTTTTCCCCCACCAGACAAATGTACTGATGAGCACTGATTTATGCTTCTTAATTCATCCACAGGACTACACTGAATTGTTGGATGGGCAGAAAGACCCAGGCGGAAGCAGAGACATCCTCATCCACAAGCTCAAGCTGCGCATTCGGGAGAGAGACAGAGCCCTAGAGGTATACGCCTGTGCATAAACATATGAATTCTGGATGTGGATTTGGAATTTCGAATATGACAAAATAATAAAAAACACATGTGATCGTCGTGTCCTTTACTCAAGCGTGCAGTAGACGAGAGATTTGTGTGTGTGGAGCAGAAGGAGGCCGAGGTGCGCAAGCTGCAGCTGCTCCTCCGGGAGAAAGAGAGGGACCTGCAGAAACTGCGCTGTGTGCTCTCCAACAACGAGGAGACCATTACGGTATTATTAACACACACACACACACACACACTCACTTGTGCACACAGATTACACTTTTACACTTTCAGTTAACATTATCGGATGTCATTTGAATGTCGTATATGTTCGTTTTGTGTTGTTAGAGTTTGGAGGTGTTGGTTCGAGGTAAATCCGTAGAGCTGGAGCAGGTGAGTGAAGCCTGGAGAGGCAGTCAGCGTGTCCAGCGGGAGTGTGAGGACAGACACGACTGCAGCATGACGGAGAGAGACACACTCATCAGCCAGCTCCAGACAGCACTACACACACGCACAAAAGAGGCTGAGGTAAAAGACTCCATTTATTTCATTTATCTTAACAATATACAGTATATTTGAGCAGTCCTGTCCTGTCTTTAGTCATTTAAACCAAAGTGACCTTGAGCAGGATAAAGCAGTTACTGCTGATGATGAGAGGTAAACACGTCACACAGCACGAGCACCAGACACACACTCATGTTAATAATGAACATGGCCATTTGTTATCCTGCTAGGTTCATATCTGACCCCCTGCTCCTGCATGCAAGGAAGTAAAAAAAATGCCCATTCTTGCAAAAAAAAAAAAAAAAAATCTACTTATTGAGTGTTAAAAAGACAAAAATAAACATGTAATTACATTTTTTTTTTTGCACTCTTGCGGATCATGCGGGATTCCAGTCATAATGTACTCCTCAAACAGGAAGCATGTGAACATAAAAAAAGTGTACCGAGTACCTCACTCTGAAATTTTTTTGACAGGATATTCAGATTCGTTTGGCTGCAAAAGTGTGCATCCTACATGGTTTCTGAATGAAAAAATAAAAAAAATGTACCTCTGTATATTACAATTCATCTACGAGATAAATAGAATTCCAAATGGTTAAAAATAAAATGCACATACAACAATTCAAAAGGCAAAATAAACAGAGAAAAAAACCCTTTTAATAATTGTGTGCGTGTTTTTAGTTATTGGAATAACTGTCTGTCGTTGTCTGGTTGTCTGTCGCAGGAGTTAACAGCTGCTCTCCTCAGTAAGGTGCCACTGAGCTCCAGTGAGGTCGCGGAGAAGCTGAAAGCTCAGCTGCGCATGAAGGAACGTCTTTTCCAGGAGCTGCAGGCGGAGCACAGCCGACAGACGCAGGAGCACCACACACACATCCAGGAGCTGCTTAACGCCATCTGTACCAGGGAGCAGTGTATCAAGGTGATGCACCACCACAGCCCTCACCTCATGTTAGTTGGAAATGTTTTAGAATTGTAACAGGATGTAAATAGTAAAAAAAAAAAATATGCCCGTGCTATCACACACTAATCCCATTTGTCGTATTCACAAATATTAATGATCATGTTTACACACTTGAAGTACTTCAATCAAAAAGGAGCATAGTCTCTGTGATTGTCATTTTCATCGAGAAATTAAGACAAACACATATCCCAAGAGAGACGTAAAGATCAAGCATAAGACTGTGTAGAGCTACATTCAGATGATTCTCTCTAAACCTTCACGCACGCATTTCCCAGGATTCAGCAGAGCGTGCAGGTCAGGTGATGTCAGAGCAGGCGGCGCGTCTACAGGAGCTGCGCAGGCAGGTGGTGTCAGCAGGAAGCAGATCACCGAGTGCATCAGAGCCTCCTGAAGATGCACAGCTCCTCCAGGAGGAGCTCCAGCTGGTGCTTTCCAAAGAGAGGGAGGCACAGAGGGAGCTGTCCGTCCTGCGCTCCACCTTAGCAAACCGCCAGGAGCAGCTCCAGGCCCAGACTGCACTGCTGAACGCTTCGAACCACACGGTCAGCACAGGCACCTAAACCAATACCTGCCTATAAACCCATGTAGCACTAAGAGGCCAGAGGAGTTGAGCCTAAAACTGAAAAGTATTAACCCTAGGAGTAAACAGAAGGACTATCTAGGACTACGATCGGGGAAACACAAAACTTTCACAATGTTTTTTTTCTGTCCCCATTCCCAAAATTAGAAAGTCAGTGTTATTCACTTTACTACCTACATGATTACATATGTTAATTATTAAAAAAAATATACAGGGGTGGACAAATCAGTGTCTGGCCTACAAGATAAAATTATAAAATCATAAATATTATATACAAATAATTTGACTTGCGATATGAGGAGAGAACACTAGAGCTCATAGCCGAAACATTGGCCAAGGACTGTAACATGCAACATTGACAAGGAAAAAAAAAAAAAATTCAGGACTCGCGAAAAGTGATAGCTCTATTTTCGGGAGATTGCGAGTTCGAAATACAGACAATGTCACAGCCAGTAGTCTAGGGAGCAAAATTAGCCATGCTCTCTGGGTGGGAGGGATCTTGTTACTCTCTCTCTCTCCCTTGTCAATCAAAGTGACACTAGCCAATCGCGGGCTTCTGTGAGCTCATGTATGCGGAAGAGGGCGGATAGCGCGTTCCTCTGAGTGTGGCTTCATGTGTCTTGGAGGAAGCACGGGTGGGAATTGGCAAGACCAAATTGGGGAGAAGATTTGGAAGTAAAAAAAAAAACCTTTATTAGGAGAGGATAAAGACTATGGGTGCACAGTCATCCCATCCACAGGAATTCATATACTTGTTTGTTGTGTATTAATGCATTTAACTAGCTGATTACCTGCTTATACATCATTACATTAGCTACCAGTTAGGATTTCAGGCAACAGAAAAATGGGACTGGTCAGCACACTGGAATTTACACGTCCCCGATGATCTAGCTAATAATAAATGTATCATTTCTCCACCTCTGAATAGACAAACATATAGAATGTATGGAACACAAGCTTGGCTTGGACACTATGCTGTATGTTTGTTCATCTGTCTTTAACAGAGTAAACCTGAGCACCCGGTATCTATGGAGACGGAGCAGGCAGCCAGCTCACACACTGATACAGGAGGTGGGCATGAGGACACTCCCCTGTTTGGGCTATAATGACATCCCCTATACTTACATACTTCAGAGTGATTGTATGTTATGCTGCCTTAATAGTTAGTAGTCGCTATATAAGCTGCAGAGACATATGACGTATGATGCATGTTTTGAGATTCCTTGCATAACTAACATGAATAACTGTTGTCATGTAAATGTTCGTGGTGATGATGGCTAGCACACGTTAAATTTTGCACGATGTGATCGTTGATAGACTGAATATTCATTGACTTAAATGATTTTTTAAAAAAATTTATTCATGTAAATCTGTTACATGTCCTTTATGTTGCAATGCAGTCATTTTTAAAGTCATATATTTATTTAATTTACTTAAGTATGGAATTTTAGGGCTCTGCATTTTGTTTCCCGGTTACTATTTCCTGCTTCAATATGAACAATTTGTGATACACTTAAGTGAATTATATATTTTTTACATTATGTTAAAATCTCTTGTGATTTCATAGTATGGATTTTTGCACATTTTTTGCAATCACTGAACTAAAAAAAAAAAAACCCTTCTGTCCCACAGTAGTGTTGGTGATTCATTATTCTAACTATCCAGTCTTGTACAAATGAGCAGCTTACACATGAGATAATAACATAACATTCTTTTAAAACTTGTTTTTGAACTTGTGTATTAGTCAGATTCAGCCTTAATGTGGCGAATGGTAACTGGAGTGAGCTTGTGCATGTGAAATAACAGAAACTGTTGTTACATGCATGTATGACTGTCAGTCATTTGCAGGCTGAAGAACTTTCCACACAAAGGAAATTTCTTAATGTAATAGAAGTTACCGTTTTAATACTAGTGTATTCAATACTCATGGTTCTGCTTTGTAATATGGCTTTTATAATTCAGAAGAAATGGAAAAAAAAAGATTTTCTGCTTCAGAGATCAGTACCTTTCTCACATCTGTGTACATCTGCTCATCTCTTAAGTCACGTCTTGAGAAAACCATCTTACATCCACTTTTACGTCTTTCTCGGCACAAACTGAAAACAGACACTATACCTTCTTTGAACATTTTATGGCTTTTGGAGCTAACAGGCATTTGTAATAAATATCTGTGATTTTATCATAAGCGGACCAGGTGCAAAATCTATTTTGAAATCCTTTCCTTTAAACTCTTTTCTGTCTATGTAGACTATGTGGCCAAAAGTTTGTGGACACGTGACCATAACACTCGTATGTGCCTTAGTCCCCCTCTGCTGTTATAATAAGCTCCACTCTTCTGGGAAGGCTTTCCACTAGATTTTGGAGCGTGGCTGTGGGGAT